>OY992893.1:41025653-41125653 GCA_963921405.1 Cepaea hortensis
TGTTCCATTGGTAGTGTGTCTGTACGTATGTGACTTTGTGTGGTTGTCTTTATGTTTGTGCGTGTGTGTGTTTATGGTATGTGTTTGTGTGTATTTTCTCTGTTCATGCATGTATGTGCAAGTGTGTATGTGTCTCTGTACTTGTGATGTCTGTATGTACAATTGTGGTATTGTTCCATTGTAAGTGTGTCCGTACGTATGTCTTTGCGTGGCTGTCTTTGTGTTTGTGTGACTTTTACACATTCCGATAAAGAGACTTGTACCTCTACCAATGCAACATCTATTAGTACTATTGCTACTACAACTACTGTCTTCTCCTTACTTTACCCATCACGGTTTCACTACACGTACATTCCCCTACAATTTCCTCACTCGACCACTTGACCACTATATAACCACCACTTGACCACGTCATCGATCACTTTAACCACTATCATAATCTTAAGCACATCCTCCTCTACAATTTAAGTGGTCACTCGACCATTTGACCATTAATTGACCACTGCTTGACTACTACTTTATGTGGCAAAACGCCAGTGGCCCATGTCCTCATGCCTTCTTTGATTTTGGGTAAACAGTGGGAAACAGCTTTCGGAAACCCTCAGATCTCTTATTCACTCAATCCCCATGGAAGATAATTCTTTTGGTTACTTTAACAACACGATCTTCTTAATAGACTGGTGAGACGAATTGGCGAAAAGCCAGTCCTGCCCTATTAGGAGTGGGTTGACCGTTGGCCAATCTGGCTAGGCGTCTTGTTCTTGGCTTTGCCTGGGAACGAATCTGAGCAATATATTTCCCCAGATGATTTCACTGGTTCTTGGCAGCAGATGGGCGGGTGCTATCTTTCTTCTTACGGCCGGAACTCGGCATAGTATTGTCTGTAATTTGATTATAAACAAGATATATATACGGTATGCCGGAAGGAGGGGAGGGCTCCGTGGGGACGGGTTCCACCCATCTATCTTCTGGAGCCGGAAGAGGGTATCCACTGTGCTCTCTCTTTCATCTTTTAGCAGATGGGATGGCCAGGTGGACTGAATAGTTACGGGTCTATAAGATGAGATCAGGGATATAAATGGACCTCTGTTTCTTACTGAGAGAACCTGAACTCTTCTAGATCTACGTGTTATGTGAAGCACTGCCGGTACATTGCGGCGACAGCTCAGACAAGAGCAGCGGCCGGAAGGGGTGGTATCTTCTTTCCTATTCTTGCTAGGGATGGGGAACTACACTGCGTGCCATACAGACCCACTACTATAATATTAGTTAAGGGGGGATACACACGTAATTACGCACACAACACCACAAATGCTGTGTCGTGAGAAAGAGAGGGTTTGCAAGTGAGAGGGCTCCGGGAAACGAATGTGCCCAGTAATAATAAAGGCAGGGTATGAGAGTGGAGAGGAATCTTGTATGCAAAGAGTTCCTAAGGTAGCCAACAGGACGTCTACAAGCTGAAGGTCTAATCAAACAGGAACGTAGCCAATCCAGGGGCTACCTGACATGTCAGGCCCATTCACTCGGACCTCATCTAATTTATTGGGTAAGGAACATGTATGACAAATTTAGTAACTGAGACCCTATTGGTCCTCAGGATTGTGGTACTTGAGTCAGCCTAGTCGCTCACTAATCTCTGTCATCTCCAGGGTCCTCCTGGAATTGAAAGGAGCAAAAGGGATCTGCAAGGCCACGAAAGAATCACCTTAAGACATTCTCAGGTGAACCATGGACTTTCAGGACGGCCACAGGCTAATGACTCCAATCAAGGAATCAATGTCCGATTAGTCCTGATCTAGTGGTATCCTTCAGTACCCGCTCAATACAAATCCCATCGTCAACTAAGAAGTGGTTGACCCTATGTTCCTGGCTGGACCTACACCTCATTCTCAGTCCTACCCATCCGTGTTAGTGACATTGAAAGACCCATACCCATTCCACATTCATGAACTATTCCCATTATTTGAAATCATACCCAACCTTGTGCCAAATGAACATTGAATTGACTATGTAGAGAAATCCTCACAAACCCGTGGCTTTGGTTCTACAGCAGCCTGTTGTTCGTACAACCGATCTGGAAGGACGGAACTAACTAAGGACATAATCGGTGAGGCAGATGTCGACTGACGGGACTTTGTAGTACTCTTCGGTCTATGATGGAAAGCCATGAGGCTCTGTGCCTGAACTGAACTCTGTGTCCCTGTTTTGTCTGTAGTAAACTATCTGTTTTAACAGCCTTGATGTTATCCTGTGCTGTCCTTTATTAAGTTATTAAAATTATGTTATAGTTTACTCTGACGATGGCCATGTTATCTATGGGTCAGCCAGAAAAACATCTCAGGGAATAGGCCCCGAGGTCGAAAGAGAGAGCGACAGTGAGTCCAGGGAACGGAGGAGGGTTGGCAAGCAAAGACCTATCCCAGCCAGAGCTATAGAATATTATTGAAGCATTGTGACAGGGGTATTTGGGACCCTCCACGTAACTTGTTACACTTTACCATCTCTTGATCATCACCATGTCATTACATCCACTTTCCTCTAAAGTGTCCTCACTTGACCATTTGACCACTGCTTGACCACCCTTTGATCATCACCATGTAACTACACCTACTTTTCCCTGCAATTTCCTCACTTGACCACTGCTTTACCACCTCTTGGCTACCCTTTGATCATCACCATGTCTTTACACCTACTTTCCTCCATAATTTCCTCACTCGGCCACCTCTTGTTCATCACCAATAGTTGTTGTTCTAATCCTAGACTCCCTAAACAATACTTGACCACTGATACCCCACCCTCTTATCAATACCCATTACATCACACAACCACGTTTAAGATTTTCATTTATGAACAACCCATATACTATTTACTACTATTGTCCTCACTTCAAAACATTCCTCTCACAGTCTGGATCCATACACAACGAAAATATGGAACCCTAAAGCTCTATAGACCATATACTATTTACTACTATAGACCTCACTTCACACCACATTCCTTAATGACTTTTCCACCCCTTCTATTTTACGCTCACAAACTTTAAAAAACCCAGACACAATTTTTCTCCCCGACTTTCCCCAACATTTGTTCACACAGCCACGAGTTTCCAAAAAATATTTCACCAACCCAGATTTTTCACCGCCACGAATTTCCAAAAATTTTCCAACTTTCCCCCTACCCAGATTTCCACAGCATCTTCCACAGCATCTTCCACAGCATTACCCTCATCTTCAAAACTCTTTAGTACACAACAAAGATAACTACTTCCGTGAGTGTGTCGTTCCAGATCCGTCCCGAAAAGGCCATTCGGTAGCCGATCATCGAGAAGAGAAGCTGCTTCTATAGCCAGCTGTGTAATTGGCATCACGGGGTGCCGAAGAATGCTCTAAGGAGGTTGTTGTTGAAGCCATCCTTTCCGGCCGTTTCTGCCAGCTGTATTCTATGCAACTCTTATGGAATAAGAGATTGATCTACAGTGGTGGCATTGTTGTCCTTGAGACCAGAGGCCGGGACTTTAACCAGCTCTATGATTGTGTACCAGTTGGGGCTCCAGAGGGGACCTACAGCCGAAGGCTTTATGAACCTACCGGGTCGCTGTCTGTTGCATAGTTGTTCCTAAGTTTAAAGGTAACACATTTATACTTGGTATAGCTTAACTAAGTTTGTATTTCAGTTGTGGGTCACTTATTGACCAGGCCGGGCAGTTGCAGCCCTGGGCCTGTGCTCTAGCCGAGATGTACGAGTTGACCTCGGGTCAGGGGAAACCATTGTAAGTTAAGTTTTGACCAGGCACGGCTGCTGTGTGGTATGCCTGGGTGTTTACTATAATTTAGATTAACGTGTGGGCTAATGTCAACAGACACGACGAAATGTATTTCGCGAGCCAGCTCACTGGAGCAGTCTGGTTGAAGTGCATTATCAATACATTCGACGCCCTATCTCAATAATGTGGTACATGAGGGAATTATTGTTCGGACAGAAGAATTCTTCTTAAACAAAGCTGTAATTTGATTCTCTTAATGATAGGTTTGACATTAGTACGTTTCAATCATCATCAGGTGGCGGGTTGAAACAAGTACTTGTCAGTCGGCCTCATGTGACGCGCGAGAACCACAACATGCGTTTCTCTTTAAGGTGAAACCCAACTATGTAGGAGGCTTTAGGCTGTGAAGTGATTATCGCCTCATAGGCATGTTGTTATTTAACTGGGCTTAGTCAGAAGGGGCCGGTCTCTCTGGCTGTGGGGTTACAACACTTTCTCTCTGTAATCCCGTTTATCACGCAGAGTCTCGCAGCGGAGCGAGAACTGAGGTGGTTCGACCCCCGCTCGTGACTTGCGGATACTGAGCCGGCCGCTCAGAAAGCAATGGCAAACTACTGAGCGTAATCTTGCCAAGAGATCAACAGACAGCTGAAAGATGCTGCTGTTGACAGCTAAGTCCTGTAAAAGGATACGCAAAACATTATTAGTCAGAAGGGGGAAAGATATCTTCACACCTACAAGGGATTTAACCTTGGGCCAGTATAGCGGTAGGGAAACAACTACACACGCGTTTATATTTCATCAGTGTTATCGGTCTCCAGACTTCCTTTACTGAGAAAGGAAAGGTTTGTACGGCAGGTCTAACTTTCTATTGTCTCAATACTTTCATCGGAACCCGATTGTTGGGGTGTTTGACTCGACACCATTCATATGCAGCCAAAGGAATGTATTCATGTGATGATTGTCAATCTACACAGTCACCCACACACAACAGAAATCCAGGTATCAGAGAAAGAAAGGAGGAAGCGACAAACACTAGAACACAAATTTCTTAAGTTGTTTGTCTGGTCTTTTATTCAGTATTTCAGGATAGTTTCCATTGTAGTGTGAGCATCTTCCAGTAACTCTGGAGGAGTCATAGAGGACGCACCTGAGGTATCATGATATGCTTATGATTTAGGCCAAATCACTTGATGATCTTTATGGGAGGTATGGATTTCTGCCATCCTCATGAATGGAACCTGTGATCATATCTATTATTTATTAGGTATGAGACTTGTGGCTGAAAAGCTACTGACCTACGTTAGGTTTACCAGGAGACGTTACGTTAGGTTTACCAGGAGACGCAACCTAACCAGTCCGTGAGACATGTCTGGGAATTAGGACATACTATTGTGGTCTGAGCCACAATGAATAGTATGTTAGTGTAGATGCACATTGATGTAGTGTTTATTGTGCAAGGGTGTGATGGATGTGTACACGTGGCCTGTTCTTGCTTACAGGAACCACTTTGCTGTTGCTGTGGGCGAGTGCCCTTTGCTGTTGCTGTTGGCTGATTGCTATTGCTTGGCTGTGCCGTTTTCGGATTCCTGTGGGCGAGTGCCCTTGGCTGTGTGCTGTATCCTGAGGGCCGCTGCCTGTTTGCAGTAGCCTGTTTGCTGTTGACCCCTTGCTGATTCCTGAGAGCCTGTTTGCAGTTGGTCCGTTGCTGGGTGCTATGGACCCGTGGCTGTGTGCTGTGATTTTAGATGGTGCTGAAGGCCAAGTGGCTAGTGGCTGCTGAAACTTACTTGGCCCAACTTCCGCGGCTCCAGGAGGCATCATACAGGTTCAGGTGAATGTATCTAACCACCTGGGTCTACACACTGACAAATAATACTACACTGACATACCTCATGTTGGATGATGAGAATGTCAAGCAGACTACTCTCACCCAATTGACGTTTCATTTCTGTATGTCTGTCTGTCGGTTTAACGGTTTGTTTGTTTGAGTTTGGGAGACACTGGTTTAAAGTGTGTTACATGCCCTTTAAAGAACGTGGCATTCAACCCCAGCATATGTGTGCGCGCGTGTGTGTATAACAGAGAGAGAGAGAGAGAGAGAGAGAGAGAGAGAGAGAGAGAGAGAGAGAGAGAGAGAGAGATTGTTTTTCTTACAAGCAAATGCTCATATTGTTTTTCTTACAAGCAAATGCTCATACTCTCTTTACGACCTAAGCCACGTATTTGTTGCTTATCCTTAGATATTCTCGTCATACCGCGTTGGGGGTTCGAAGTCGGCTGCGGGCGATTGGGTAGCAGACATTTAGATCCTCATTTAGATTGTATTAGACGTCGACAGTTGAGAACGCAATAACAAACTCCTGAACTAACGTTGCCTGGTAAATCACAGACAGCCAATAAATGCTGGGGTAGATTGCAAAGTCCTGCAAAGACATGCATATAAGTTAACTTATTGAATGACAGATCAGCCATGAAGCAGTATGATCGGCAGTGTTTTATCAGTATAAACGTAGTTGCTCACGTTCATTCGGTCGGCCTGCCATCCTTAACATTGCACCCCAAAATGGTTTATGTGTTTCTCATTTTAGACATCACGGTTATTTCATATGTGATACAATGCCGGCCTTTCTTATTCTTGCTTTCTGTATATAGTACCATTAAGGGACCCTCCTAAAAGCTTTCAGGTGGGTTGCATATATGGGACTAGTCCTATATACTTGTAGGACATACATATAGTCCCATTAGCACTCGATGAGATCTGTGGTCAGTATTATGTCGATGTCCTTTACTTCCCATAACACTTCCTGGTATCAGTTTTGGACTACATAAACCTTGAACAATACGTCAATTTAACAAATTAGCCAGGCCAGGGATTCAATCACATGACCACCAGACCGGCAGGCGAGCATGGTAGTCGCTTCCTTCCGTATCATCAAGTTAGATGGCGCTGTGTTTTAATATTATTTTATACTTTTATTTATTTTTTTCTTTAGATCTGTTTGTGTAGTCCCGTCCCTGATGAAGGTTTGTATAATCTAAACGTCGTTTCTTGTGTCCTAGAATCATCATCAAGTGCCCTGCCAGCGGGCGTAGGCGTTCATGGCTCTCAGCAGATCTCGGTCTTTGGTTTTCTGGATCAACTCTGCTGCTGATATTCCTCCGTGCCACCGTCTCAATCCATCCAGCATAATTTTTCTTGGTCTGCCTCTGCCTCTCTTCCCCTCGACCTTTCCAGTTGTCACGATGTTCTCCAATGCCTCTCTTCTCATCACATCCTAGAATACTTAGAGTCCTAGAATACTTATTTTTTGTTTCATTATTTTATTATTATATATTTTTATTGCCTGTTGTTTTGGAGATTTTCACTCTGTGATTTATATTCCCCTTTATGGCGTCCGTTGTAAGGTATGTACACTATATCCGTATTCAGTATGTCTCATCTTTTAGCAGGAGCTACATATACCTAACTGTTTGTATTTCGTATCATCAATTAAGAGGTTCTTTTTAGGATGTTGCTCTCATCACGGCCCACCGAAAGGTTTCTCGATCTCTCGTTTGTCTGCCTTCTGTATAGCCAGTTCTAAATATGGTAGAATACTTTAGTCTCACAGAGAAATACCATGATTCTAGCTAAACCCACCCTGGTTCTAACTAAATAAAATAAATTGTCTTTCTACCACTTCCTTGTCTGTTTCCAATTATCGTGCCAGACGGTTGTTCTTCTAACTACAAATCTCAGTGAGGAAATGCCTGGCATTTACTTACTTGTAATTTAAACTCTCACTTGTCTTCTACTTACAAGCTATTTTTATCAATCACCAACTATCTTGTCTTCTGGTCCGTTTTCTTTTTTCAGTCGCTGATTCTCTCACTTGTCTTCTACTGACTGACTTTCTATTGTCAGTCACTGTGCCTAGCACATGTCTTATGACTAACTTTCTCTTGTCAATCACTGAATATCTCAATTGTCCTTATGACTAACTTTCTCCTGCCATCACTTACTATCTTAATTGTCCTATGACTAGCTTTCTCTTGTTAATCACTGACTCTCTCACATGTCGTCTTCTCACTGACTTTCTCTTGTAAATCACCGACTCTCTCATTTGCCTTATGACTAACTTTCTCTTGTCTATAAATGAGTCTTTTATTTTGTATGACTAACTTTCTCTTGTCAATCACAGAATCTCTCATTTGTTTTATGGCTAGTTTTCTCGTGTAAATCACTGACTATCTCACTGGCTTATGACAAACTTTCACTTGTGTCATTAACCCTTTCATTTTTTTGTCAAAATGTTATATTCCCTTGATAAAATTAAACACATAAGCCACAAATAATAGGTTGCACGATTTATTGCCTGTACTAATTGCTGCATCCCATCAACATTATTGATCAAATGAAGGATAACAAATTAACGATACCTTGGCTGAAATACTCAACATAGTTAGAAATATTGTTCGAATGTGGAGTGTTTGTTATCCTCACAATTATCTCAAATTTATAAGGAAGTCTTCCTGTCTGCGCAAAATTGGTTGGAACTGTCTAATTGCTAACGCCTAGCTATATTTGAGCAATACTCTCAGAGTCCATGGGAATATCGATGCATGAAGCCCATAAGCGGGCACTCTCCCACTGTTTATACTTCACCTCAACACCGCAAGGTACAAGAGGAACATAATGAGATGAGATGAGACTCTCACTTGACTACTTTTGACTAAATTTCTCTTATCAATCACTAACTCTCTCAATTGTCTTCTAACAAACTTTCTCTTGTCAATTACTGATTGTTGCCCTTGACTTCTTCTGACTGGGCTAACTCTTTCTATGATCGTCATTTGACTAACTTTCTCTTATCAACCAATATCTCTCTCAATTGCCATCTTCTGACGTTCTCTTAAATAACGCTAACTCTCTCACTTGTAGTCTTCTGGCTAACTTTCTCTTATCAATCACTGGTATATATGTGGAGTGGAAGACAGCATAAAGTAACCACATATGTATTCAAAGGAAAGTCACAAAGCTAGATTAGTAAACAAAAGAAGAGGTTCCTTTCACATCTCAAGAGCATTTTGTTATATGTTGCCAGTTCATTATCTGTAAGGGCCTATCGGTATATACTGGTATTCTGGTCAGTATTACTCTGTCACGTTTATTTTCCGCGACAATTTTGGGTATCCATTTTAGGCTAGGTTGACATTGAAGCCACAGTTAATTTAAACATTCGAATACGGGTTTAACTTCTGACCACGCATACCGTGGGCCTGTGTCCTCCCCCACGCCACCGCAGTTCCCTGGAATACAGATGAAATAACGTTAACAGAGAAACGTCTTATCAAGTCTCCAGACAGAAGATCCCGACAAGACACATGTTCTAAATTGCGCTGCTGAAGCAACAGCTTTGACATCAACGGTTGTAGAACATGACTTAACGAGCTAACTCCCTCCTCTCTACTGAATGGCCCAGGTTGGTCGATGTCATTAAATTAGCATTGCCCGACACCCTGTGACGGTAGAGTGAACGCCGACTGAACTTAATAGATGCAGTTTTGTAAAACTCTTTCTGTTACAAACATTTGTTGTTATTAAATAACGAGAACTTAGTTTAATAATAATATTAATGGCCTGAAACCGAAGGAAATATAAAGAATCATCAACAATAAGAATCTGAATAATAACAGCTATCGATGATATAAGAGAGCCGCGGTAGCGTAGTGGCTAGACGCTCACTTCTTGTAACGGTGTTCATCGGTTCGATTAGCATCGGGACGGATTCGAATTGTTAAAATGGACTTGTGCTCCTACGTCGTCACAGCCTAAATTAGGTACCAGGCATTGTATTGGGAAATAAAGGGGACCGATGTGATACTAACCTCGTTACCCACTTAGTGTCGATGCTCCTCCTCCTCCTCTTTAGTGTCGATGAGTCTATCAAATTATGACTCGAGCATCAAATACCCACCGCTCCTTAAGGCAAATATAAGTGTCCTTTATCTAACTATTTTACTACTAGTCGTGATGCAGGCGTTCAGTTTCAAGAGAATGGCTCAGATTGACGGGTATGGCTCAGATTAAAGAGTATGGCTCAGAGTGAAGAGTATGGCTCAGATTGAAGTGTATGGCTCAGATTGAAGAGAAAGGTTCAGATTAAAGAGTATGGCTCAGGTTGAAGAGTATTGCTCCGGATGGAGAGTATGGCGAGAAAGGAGCATCACAACACATATTTAAAGAGGTTTGTCATTCAAGGTCAGACGTTCACTGTTATTCGTTGTACATGTATTCATCATATTACATGTCAATAAGTACGGGCGGTCATGTTTCGCCATCTCAGACGATCAACAGTCTTGGATCTGCTCTGTGTTCTTGCCTCGATTATGACGCGAGGCCAAGCCATTCATAAATGTATCTCTCTGCTTTCTCTTGTTCTTGTTCCATCAGACGCTCCAGTTATCTCTGAGTTTTCTAATATATTTATTTTCAGAACGAAAAAAAAAAAAAAAGACAGCTTATCTGTCACCGTCTTATTTCTGGAATCATTTTATGCTTTTCATTTATTTCTTGTAGGACGTGCCCATTGTTATTTGCTGTTGTCGACTATTCTTTGCATTGTCGTGCGAAATCATATTGCCATTGCCACTAGATGTGATTCGGCTTGCCCGTTTCATGTACATGTTTCACGTGCATAGAACAGTTTAGGTTATATTTAGCACGTCGACACTATTTGTCTCATTGCAATTGATTACTTTTATTGGTCCGTATGTTTCACATCTTACATGTAGTTGACGGCTAATGGATTTACATCGAAGGAGATAGGGGCACTTATGTACGTGCAGAGAGTACAAGAATGATTTATTTTTTTTGCGTTCTCTCACTTTTGAACTCAAGGGTAGTCCATACACGTGCTACAACTTCTAATGTACGGACACTGTCCGACTTCAGAGGTACTTATAATTCACGTTTCCATGTCAAGGACGAGAAGTCTACATTTAGTCCAGCTGACAGGTGTAGGGGTTGAACCCTCTACCTCGGAATCAGCACACCGGATGTTTAAGAACGAGCTCTCTTATCCATTCGACTATGCTCACCTTCAGTGCAATACTGTAAATCTGAGCTGAACACAACGAGGAACTTAACTGCTGCCGAGCTATTACATTGATAAAGAATTTGGTGGAAACGTTCGTCTGTATCTATTTATGTTTTCCCATCCGTAGAGCTCATTAGGCATATCAAGTGTTTTTATTCTGACCTAGGAACTGAATTGTATTTTAGTCATAGAAGGAGTAACTGGACATAGTGTGGTGATTTAAAAGTATATAAGTACACGGTCCCTTCTACGTATCTTAAAGAAAATTGGATATATGGTGCTACACCCAGATTTTTATAGACGAATAAGCACTAGGTGGTTTTTGTGCCAGTATCACATCGTTCGTTCAGAAAGCTATGACAAGCTACTGGACGTAAACTTGCCTAGTAAATCATATACATCCAGAACTACTGAGGTTGATTGCACCGTCATGTAAATGGCAGTCAACTAACTATCACATGATTAATTGTGAGGAAACTAATTTGCAATGCTTCACATCCTCAAACCATCAAGGGAAGACATGCTGTGTGGGGACGACAGGCAGTGTCAATATTCACCATGATCATATCTCATCGTGTGATGTTTGCTTAATGGCTCTTTGAAATCAAACACCGTCGACAGGACTGGACCTGTTTTTTTTTAATTGTATTGGCTAAGAGGCTTTCGAGTTCTTTTGCTACAGGAAAGGAGTGATTTAATTTCCTATGTGACATCAGTTTAAAAACTCTCTGTTGACTTACGATTACCAAATTTATAAAAATAAATATGGCAGAAACTAAATCAAATGCTTTGTGTATTTAATACTGCTGTAAAGGGTGGGGTGGACACAGATCATAACTAAACAGATGGGGCATAATATGGGGGATTTTGATATCTGCGTCTTGGAAGATTAGGACGAGTAGTTGGGATGAAGCAAAATTACCAGCGAGATACGCAAGGTGAGCTGGTCATGCTAAACGCCATAACAATCTACTGATAACCAGGGACGAGAACAAAACAGGTCGGATGCGTCAATCATTTAAATCAGGAGACAGTATGATTATATTATCTAGATACAGAATAGTAGGATGCACAACGTCAAGATATTGTTTGGATGCATGCTAGTTTTCTGTACAAGGAAGGCTTATGACAAGTACGAGAGAGAGTTAATAAGTAAGTCACAAATGGCTGTAGAAAAATAACTAAATATAACAACTTGAAACAAGTTTATTTTTATACATACATTGCCCCTTTATTTCTCAACATAATTTCCACCAAAATTGATGCACTTATCCCACCGTTTTATAAGGCCTCCCAAACCGGCTGCATAGAAATGTGTGCCCTGTTTTCTAAACTACGTATTCACTTCACATTCAACTTCGGCGTCACTCACGAAATGTCTCCCGCCAAGGTGGGTTTTCAGTGGACTTAGCCCCTAGCGATTTCCCGTAAAGCAGTGCACAGCTGGGTAGAAATATTACTAGGGTGAGTCAATCAGTAATTCACACAGCTCTGTGGGATAGCAGGTAGATGAAAACAAAGCACGCAGTTCTATGCAGTCGGTTTGGGAGGACTGATAAAACGATGGAATAAATGCATCAATGTTGGTGTAAATTATGTTGAGAAATAAAGGGGCAATGTATGTGTAACAATAAACTGCTTCCAAGTTGTTATCATAGTTAGGTTGTTTTTCTACAGCCATTTGAGGCTTACTTATTAACTTACCCTCGTACAATATCAGGATATGGTATGGATACATACTTGCAGACTGTACAATGAAGGTTCATGACAGAAATTCCTTCAGCATCCTTCACAGGTGAGATGACACTGTGCGGTGGTGAATTCATGATTCTGTCATGCGAAACAAATTCACCTACAGCGATCCCTCGCCATAACCGACATGGAAAAAGAAAAAAAGAAGCATAGGTTATATTAATTAGCTGATATGAGTGTGGACAGTTCAGAAAACAATGGTAAACTTGTGTATGTAAAATTGCTTAAATCATAGCAAATAGATAATACATATTGAGGTTGACTGCGACATCCTGTAAAGAAATATTACTTACTGTAATAAACTGAACTGGCTTCATCATCCCCCCCTCTCTCTCTCTCTCTCTCTCTCTCTCTCTCTCTCTCTCTCTCTCTCTCTCTCTCTCACACATTGCTCTCTCTTCCTGTCTTTCTGTCTGGTTAGAAATAACTATACGGGTATTGATTAGCACTCTTAGATGTAGATGAAAGACGCAGAGGTTAGAGACACTATAACAATGGCATTCTAAAGCGTTATTTCCGTCATTCTGTATTGCATGCGAAATACAACCAACAGCTTTACGTAATCGTAACGCTTGTGGCTAAGCTGAATGTCGATCATTTGGCGAGGTTGATGAGATGGACTGAACACTCAGAAAGCCACACAGCAGCCTTGATAACACCGAGGCTAGTGGGAGCAGAATCATCGATCTAGACACAGCGAGTATAATATCAGGACATTTCAAAGGGTTGCTGCCCTTCTGCGCATCTAAAGACACATTTGCGACTGGTGTTGACGAAGATGAATCAACGCTTTTATTCTACGTTAAGGAACACATGCGGTTCTCCCTAGCCTAGGTGTTAGCGACAATCTTCGTAATCCCGTATACACTCGTGAGTAACGTGACGTGAGCGAGAATCGGCGGGTGTTCTCGTCGCGTCGGTAACTTACGGGGTATGTGAGCCGGTCGCTCAGCAATGACAATGGCAAACTACTGAGCGTAATCTTGCCAAGAAATCAACAATCAGCTGAAAGTTGTTGATGTTGACAGCGATGTCCTGTAAAGGATATGCGAACAAAAAAATGAACAGTGCTTCCCAGCCGTTTTTGAGCTATGTCCCACCTAAGCCTATCTAAAATTCTTATCTCTCCCCCCCCCCCCCCCCAATCCCAACATATGCATCATTTTTAATATTCAAAAATTGAAATGTTCACTAAAGAAACTTGAATTTTTTGTTTTGTTTAGAAGGGCTCACGATTCCCAGAGGGGCCAGAGCTCCCCCGCCCCTCCCCAGGTCCCTGCGTCCCTGTGTGTTGGGTGAAATTTTTTTTTTTTTTGGTGTGGTTTGGCGGTTACCCCAGACAAACTGTTTCCCCCACCTCCCCCTTTTTTTGTGTGGACCCTTGGTATCAATGTGAGCTATTGCCCACAGTGGTCCACCAGGCCCACATCTAAGGTGAAGATATGTGATGGGTTTTTATTTGATCATCCCGGCCCCCGACCAGAGCAGGCATACTACTGGGGGGGGGGGGGTGTAGCAGCAAATGCATCCGATCCTAGCCAAAGGACCGACAGGTTTTAGGAAGAAATCACTAGGAAATTAAAGAGCAAACACTGTAAGTAAATTTTCAAAACATATAATGGAGAACTGAAATTCAAGTACAAAATAATTTTAATGAAAGATTTTTCTATATTATTTTAATTATTAGTAATTATTTAAATATAGTGAGATCCTTGCGCTTGATGCTTGCTGCAAAGAGATTTTATGTCAGGTTCCAATTTAGTTAACTTCAGTCTCAAGTCTCTCAGTTTTGTTATATCCAGCCGATTTCTTCCATTTTCGAATTGCCCCCCCCCCCCCCTAAACAATTGAATTGCCCCCCCCCCCCCCTTGCGAGGCGTGGGCCCCACGTTGGGAAACACTGGTTTAGACTATTCATGTGGTCTTGTATTTCAGCTTCTGATTTTACTAGGAGCGCTTGGTCGTCCGCAAACAGGAGTTCTCTTGTGGTGTAATTTGCAGATAGTTCTTCTTCTGTGTTCTCGTCATACGATGTTCTTGCGGTAACTGTTTGGCTTGACATTGCTTTGACATACATTGTCTATACGTTGACATATGTTGGCTTGCCGATACTCCTGTTTGTTCCATTGTTCACTTTTGGCAGTGAGGAGCATTTTGTGTGATATTCATTCTCACAGGAACGGAGCAATATGGGGACAACCCGTTGCCGTGAAGTTGGAACAACGACTAACTAACTAAGTAACGTTTTCTATATATGTTACGAACAAGAGAAGAGACAGGAGAGGGGTGTGTGTGGTTAAATTTATGGACACTTTATGTGGCCCTAGAAGGCCAGTAAAAAAATGTTCATCCCCCATATAGGGGGAGGACCTAGATCAATAACTTAGAATGTGACATTGAAAGTATACAAATAAAATTTAAGAAATAATTTTATAACCCGAAAGTTTGTTCTAAAATGTAAGTACCTAAGAATTAAAAATATTTTCTATAAGAAATATAAATGTATTATATTTGTCATTAACAAATTTTACTTATTCATCGATTATTTAGTTTATACGCTAAAAGAGTAGACGTTTAATGTTGATTTTTATTATTATCTCTATAATATAATTTATTCCTTCTCTAATTTAAGTAGTCTCCCTTGGAACTATATTAGATGTTTATGTCCCCTACTAAAAAAAAAAGTAGGTATCGTTTAAAAGTCGACAGGCTTGACTTCATTGCACTGAGTTTTTATCGCATATGGCTCGGTCTCTTTCCGCAACGCGGAAAGCGTGGCACAAAGCACGATCTCCGTAGCTCTAGCGACGACCCACAGGATTCTCTTAAAACATTCACTCGTGAACCGAAGATTCGCGGCCCGGAATCGAACCCACAACCTTCTGAGCCCGAGTCAAATAGCTTGACCACTTCGCCACGTAGTCTCCCGAAATGTACCCTACTTTTTGCTTATCTAAGTGTTTTTCTTTTAGATATTTTGTAATTCCTCAGAATGCTTGAACATAATTATCAATCAAAGCATTACTATCATGTTATTTCGATCTTTTAACTAATTAAACTAAGCTCTAAGCAACTAAGGAAATGCATGCGCAGTTGAATTGCATGATTTATTATTATATGTTGGAAGATATCAACATTAATGGGAAAGATTTAAGTATAATAAAGAATATTTACTGGAACCAAGTAGCAGCAATTAAAATGGGAAATAAAGAGGGAAGTTACGAACAGATAAAGCTAGGAGTACGACAGGGGTGTGTCTTGTCATCGGACCTCTTCTACCTATATATAGCGAAGTAATATAAAAGAGACGCCAGGAATACTAATCGGAGGTTATAATATAAATAATATACGCTATGCAGCTGATAAAGTATTGGTGGCGGATAATTCAACAGACCTACAATTGTTAGACATTGTGATAACAGAGAGTGAAAAGAAAGGACTCTCCTTGAATATGAAGAAAACAGTTGCAATGGTGATATGACAAATTGTGACATAGAAATAGAAGATAAAATTTGTAACCAAGTGGATAATTTTAAATACTTAGGGGCATTTATAACATCAGATGGAAGATGTACAACAGAGATTAAGAGCAGAATAGGGCTAACAAAATCTGCATTTCAGAAAATGAAGAGTACCTTATGCAATACCTGCCTATCAACATCTTATATTGCATACAGGCACTCTCGCTACTTCATCCACACCTAAAAGAAACATCAGTTGCATGGATGGAATTTATACATCTTTATTCAGGCGAACCTGAGATATTTATACAATCATGACCAGGCGGTGAAAGCCTGTCTAAATATACAGTGGTCGCCTTTCTTCACAATACTCATACACAATCAGATACAAACTCAACTCTCGCTATCGTTAACTTGCGCCCTCGTAAACTACATATTGGTTCTCGGAAATCACACACATCCTGTCTGGAAGACTGTCCTGTCCCGTCTGACTAAGTTCAGTCGGCTGGCTGGCCTGTTCGTCCTAAATCCCGTGCGGTCAGTAAAACCCCGTGCTGTTCTATTCGTCACGTAGTACAGTAGTCTTGTTCATGCTAACCTTGGGTTGTACTACTGCTTAGTCTGTTACGGGTGTTGTCCCGTGAACTAGCCTCCACCGCCCTATCCTGGGGTTGATCCTGCTGGTGTACTAGATATGACACGTCCGTGTCCCCATCTAAGTACTGTCTTATGACTGTTCTAAGTTATAGCTTGCGTTCTGTCTCTACTCTATCTACTCCCTTGTAGAGGTCCTTATCTAGGTCCTATCTGTCCTTACTCCTCTTCTGTCTCTTGTCCTATCTATGTCCTACCCAACACTTTGACAGTCACTATCACTGAATATAAGAAAGAGAGTGCTGAAATGCTATATAGAACCAGTTTTGCTGTGTGGCAGTGAACCTTGGAATGTAAATGGACAAATTAAGAATAAATTAGAAGCAACAGAGATGTGGTTCCTGAGACGAATGTTGCGAATTCCTTGAACTGCCAGAGTAACTAACAACGACTGCCAGACAGACAGACAGACAGACAGACAGACAGACAGACAGACAGGCAGGCAGGCAGGCAGGCAGAAAGACCGACCGATCTACGGACAGACAGACACAGATAGACAGACAGACACACACACAGACAGACAGACAGGCAGGCAGACAGACAGACAGACAGACAGACAGACAGACAGTCGGTAACGGGAACGGGAACGGCCACCGACCGCCGACTTAATGACTTTTGCATATGGCACCGTAGGGACCCACAACTCTACTACTACGACATTTTCTCAGACATCCGCGCCCGTTAACAAAACACGGGGAAGGCTGTGCGCCGTTTTTTGTGTGTATTTGTCAAGTGTTTGTGTCTGCTCTGTGCTGACTTATGGGCAAGGAAGAGGCTGTGGGTGTACTTGTGTATAGTTGTTGTTGTTGTGATAGAAGTAATGGTAGGAGATGTGTGTGTACTTGTCTGAATGTGTGTATCAAGTGCGGTATTGTTCCATTGTGAGTGTGTCTGTACGTATGTGTCTTTGTGTAGTTGTCTTTGTGTTTGTGCATGAGTGTGTTTATGGTATCTGTGTGTATTTTCTCTGTTCATGTATGTATGTGCAAGTGTGTATGTGTCTCTGTACTTGTGATGTCTGTATGTACAAGTATAGTATTGTTCCATTGTGAGTGTGTCCGTACGTATGTGTCTTTGCATGTCTGTCTTTGTGTTTGTGTGACTTTTACACATTCCGATAAAGAGACTTGTATCTCTACCAATGCAACAGCTACTAGTACTATTGCTACTACAACTACTGTCTTCTCCTCACTTTACCCATCACGGTATTATTACACGTTCTTTCCCCTACAATTTACTCACTCGACCACCTGACCACTATTTAACCACCACTTGACAATCTCATAGATCACTTTAACAACTATCATAATCTTAAGCACACCCTCCACTACAATTTAAGTTGTCACTCGACCATTTGACCTCTACTTGACCACTGCTTGACCACTACTTTAAAACCACTTGATCATCACTATGTCACTACATTCAATTTCATCTAAAGTGTCCTCACTTGACCATTTGACAACTGCTTGACCACTGCTTGATCACCTTTTGATCATCACCATGTCACTACACCTACTTTTCCGTAAAATTTACTTACTTAACCACTTGACCAGTGCTTGACCACTACTTGATCAGCCTTTCATCATCACCATGTCACTACACCTACTTTTCCCTACAATTTCCTCACTTGACCACTGCTTGACCACCTCTTGGCTACCCTTTGATCGTCACCATGTCTTTACACCTACTTTCCGCTAAAATCTCCTCACTCAACCACCTCTTGTTCATCACCAATAGTTGTTGTTTGAATCCCAGAATCTCTAAACCAGGGGTGGGCAAACTACGGCCCGCGCGCCGCATGCCACCCGCCAAGTGATTTTATGCGGCCCGTGAGAGCATTTAGAAATTTAAAAAAATTTAATTCGTTTTTAAGTTATTTTGTTGAACTTTACAGAATTTCATGTACCGTTATGATGTGTGTCAATAACAAACGTAAGATTGAAGATGAATGCCGTGTTTTTAATGATGAATGGGCAAATAAGTACTGTTTTATAAAAGTTGGTAGCAAATCAGTTTGCTTGTTGTGTCGTGAGTCAGTGGCTGTCTTCAAGGAGTACAATTTAAAAAGACATTATCAAACAAAACATTCTGATTTCGAATACAATTTAACGACCGAAGAGAAGGAAAGGAAATTCCTTGAGTTGGTGAAAAATTTGGAGAAACAGCAAACTGTTTTCACTAAACAGTCTTCAATTCACGATGCTGCAACTGAAGCTAGTCTTGTGCTGTCACAAAGAATTGTAAAACAGAACAAGTCATTTTCTGATGGCGTGTTCATCAATGAATGTTTGCTAGATGCAGGAAACATTATGTGTCCAGAAAAAGAAAAAAAAAACAACAACAACAACAACAAAACAACAGATTTGACAACATTACTTTATCAAGGAGAACTGTGGTCAGACGTGTTGACAAGCTAAGTGACAATTTGATGCATAAACTTCAAGATGCAAGTAAGCAATTTTTGTGGTACTCTCTTGCATTGGATAAGAGTACCGATGTACATGATACTGCCCAATTATTGATATTTATACGTGGAATAAACACTTCTTTTCAAACTCACTGAAGAGTTACTGAGTGTTGAGTCACTCAAAGACACAACCACATGCCATGATATATTCAATGCTTTTACTAACTGTATTGAAAAACTGGGTTGGTTTGGAACAAGATGGCAAGTTGTTACAACTGACGGAGCTCGTGCTTTGACTGGAAAAAATGTAGGTCTGGTAAAGTTGATAAGAGATAAGATTAAAGCAGAATATCCAGACCACACATTATTACCACTTCACTGTGTGATTCATCAAGAAAGTCTCTGTAAAACTGTTTTGAATATCAAGTACGTTATTGACCCAGTTGTCAGTGTCATCAACCTCATCAGATCAAGAGGACTTATTCACAGACAGTTCAAGTCATTACTTGACGATTTGGAAACTGAACATTCCGATGTCCTGAACCACACCAATGTTCGACGGCTGAGTCTCGGTAAGGTGTTGAGGCGAGTATGGGAACTCAGAAAAGAAATAGTGATGTTCCTAGAGATGAAGGGCATTGCATGTGACTTTAATACTACATTGTCAATAAAGAGTGGTAGTTAGACTTTATGTTTGCCATTGCAATTATGGAAAAGTTAAATGAACTGAATGTCAAACTTCAGGGTAATGGTGTGTTTGCACATGAATTGTATGTATATGTAAAATCATTTCAGGCAAAACTCTCACTGTTCTCCAGACAAGCAAGTAAAAAAAGATTTTGTCACTTCCCTTTGCTGTAACAAGAAATCATTTCTGGTGAAATGACTGAAAAATACAAACCCCAATTAGATGCATTGATTGAAGAATTTGGAGGAGATTCCAAGATTTCAAGAAATTAGAGCCACTGTTCAATATTCTCAGTTCCCCTTGTAGTGCAGAAGCTGATACAGCCACAGAGGACATACAGTTGGAGCTGCTTGATATACAAGCAGATCATGACCTCAAAAAAAAAATTCAAGTCAGATGGTTTGCTGGATTTCCATGGATCTTTACCACAAGAATCATTTCGCAACTTGAAAAACTTTGCAGCTAAACTTTTACTATTATTTGGATCAACTTACATTTGCGAACAAGCATTCTCTTGCTTGAAGATCAACAAATCTAAGAATAGGTCTTTATTGTCGGACTGCAACTTGCACGCTGTCATGCGAATTTCAACAAGTAAACTTGCTCCAGATTTCAAGAATATTGTCAAAAATTGCAAGCAATTACATACATCTCATTAGAAATCAACAACTGTAGTGACAATGTAGTCGCTGTGTGTCTAAATTAAAGCCATTGATAGATAATAAAGAATATTTGTTATAATAAAAAGTTGTAAGTCGCTTTACAAAAAAAAAATCTTACTTTTTTGTTTTTTTAAGCGACAAGTTGTAAAATCGTGTTAACAAATTAGTAAAAATGTTTGTCCATATTGTCAAATATAATGCATAAGTGTATAAGCAAAATAAAATTGCAATAATTAGCTATTTATACTGCTTAATAACCTATAAATAATTAATAATTACTTATTGTGATTTATTGTGGGTTATATACTTTGGTCTGTCAAGACTGCAAGGTGCCACTCACACTCACTTATTGTGATATATATATATATATATATATATATATATATATATATATATATATATATATATATATATATATATATATATATATATCAAAGTGTATGTATGTAAATATGTATGTATGTAAATATGTATGTCCTTTATTTTTTCGCTAACGGCCCATCCGATTGAGATGAAATTTTCTACACGCCTTACTTTCATTCCAGAGCTGTCAACTGTCATAGTTTTTTTTCCTTCTTCCTCCTCCTCCCTCCTCCCCCTCCCAAAATACGTACGTAAATATATGATGATGATGATGAAAGAATCCCCGAACCAAAACGCTAGGGAAAGGGAAGAAAATGACGTGACTACACATTAGCTAAGGGACTTAACTCTCGAAAAAGTTATTTCAAGGGGCATAACTTTTAATAACATTGTTGTATAACTTATAGTCTTATTGTTGTATCGTTTTCAATGATTTATAAACTCTTTGTCTATAGTTATGTACCGGCATATGTGTTATAATAAATAATGATACAATATTTTAGACATTTTCAAAGTTTACATAAAAATAATGCATAATGCATAACATTGTAACTCATCTTTCTATACTTAAGAAGTTATCTAAAAGATGTTGAACAATATCATCGCATCTTTAGTGTTTTCCGCCATCATATCGACACGATTCGCTTGACAGCACTTCTCAGCGCTATCAAGCCAAGACGCCTTACACATTTCAAGCAAAATGGCACGTCGTAATAGCACAAAGAAACAAGCAGCTTCCAAGATGCATAGTGAGAAAACCGACCAGACTATCAAGAAGACGAACCTGCCTTTGGAGAGTCTGCATGCAAGCTGTAATAAAGTATCTGAACCTACAGTCAATGAAACTACCAATAAGAAGAGCGACGACTACCCACAGACGAACACAAAAACTTGTGAGAGGAAGGAGGACCAAGACACCAGAATCAGAAACACTGATTCAAACACAGTCAGATGGGTGGTCAAGCGGCTAAAAATGGAGCTTACTGATCAACAAATACAGAAGCAGCTGCAGGAAGAAAATCTTCACGTCAACATTTTGAAGGCAGAGCGGATTCTGACCTACTCAGAATTAAATGAGATGCTCCACACCAGGGACTGGGCGAACCCGGGCCGGGTCAGGCAGACAGACAGACAGACAGACAGACAGACAGATAGATAGATAGATAGATAGATAGATAGATAGATAGATAGATAGATAGATAGATAGATAGATAGATAGATAGATAGATAGATTGATTGATATATAGATAGATAGATAGATAGATAGATAGATAGATAGATAGATAGATAGATAGATAGATAGATAGATAGATAGATAGATAGATAGACAAAAAGACAGGGAGGGAGGGAGGGATAGAAGGAGGGATGGGTCTATTAGACAGACAGACAGACAGACAGAGATAGATAGATAGACAAACAGACAGACAGACAGACAGACAGGGAGGGAGGGAGGGAGGGATGGAGAGACGGAGGGAGAGACGGAGGGACGGGTAGGCAGACAGATAGACAGGGAGGGAGGGAGGGATAGACGAGGGAGAGACAGAGGGATGGGTCTATTTGACAGACAGACAGACAGACAGTCAGACAAGCAGACAGACAGACAGACAGATAGTCGGTAACGGGAACGAGAACTTATATGACTCATCTTTTGGTGCTTAATTGAAGAAGTTATCTACCGTAAATTTATTTGTACATGTAATAATTTTTATCTGGCCTTTTATAAGGGCCAAGAAAATATGAATTAAATGAGATTCTCCCCACCTTTTCGCTGCACAATGAGATGCTCCACACCAGGGACTGGGCGAAACCGGGCAGGGTCAGGCAGACAGATAGACAAACAGATAGACAGACAGATAGACAGTCGGGAACGGGAACTTATATGACTACTTATATGAATTAAATGAGATGCTCCCCACCAGGAGCTGGGCAATGCCGGGCCGGGTCAGACAGACAGACAGACAGACAGACAGACAGACAGACAGACAGACAAACAGACAGACAGACAGACAGACAGACAGACAGACAGACAGACAGACAGACAGACAGACAGACAGACAGACAGACAGACAGACAGACAGACAGTCGGTAACGGGAACGGGAACTTATATGACTACTTATATGAATTAAATGAGATGCTCCCCACCAAGGACTGGGCGAAGCCAGGCCGGGTCAGCTAGTATATATATATATATATATGCGGCCCGCCAATAGCTTTACATTTGTCAATGCGGCCCTCCGCACGAAAAGTTTGCCCACCCCTTCTCTAAACAATACTTGAACACTAATACCCCACCCTCTTATCAATACCCATTACAGCGCACACGGCCACGTTTAAGATTTTCATTTATGAACAACCCATATACTATTTACTACTATTGTCCTCACTTCAAAACATTCCTCTCACAGTCCGGATCCATACACAACGAAAATATGGAACCGACAGATCAGCCATGAAGCAGTATGATCGGCAGTGTCTTATAAGTATAAACGTAGTTGCTCACCTTCATTCGGTCGGACCACCATCCTTATCATTGCACCCCGAAATGGTTTATGTGTTTCTCATTTCAGACATCACGGTTATTTCATATGTGATACAATGCCGGCCTTTCTTATTCTTGCCTTCTGTATATAGTAACATTAAGGGACGCTTTTACAAGCTTTCAGTTGGGTTGGGTATATGGTGTAAGTCCTATATACTTGTAGGACATACATATAGTTCCATTAGCACAGGATGAGATCTGTGGTCAGTATTATGTCGATGTCCTTTACTTCCCATAACACTTCCTGGTATCAGTTTTCGACTACATAAACCTTGAACAAACAATACGTCAATTTATCAAATTAGCCAGGCCAGGGATTCAATCACATGACCACCAGACCGGCAGGCGAGCATGGTAGTCGCTTCCTTCCGTATCATCAAGTTAGAAGGAGTTGTGTTTTAATATTATTTTATACTTTTATTTATTGTTGTCTTTATATCTGTTTGTGTAGTTCAGTCCCTGATGAAGGTTTGTATAATCTAAACGTCGTTTCTTGTGTCCTAGAATCATCATCATCAAGTGCCCTGCCAGCTGGCGTAGGCGTTCATGGCTCTCCACAGATCTCGGTCTTTGGATTTCTGGATCAACTCTGCTGCTGATATCCCTCCGTGCCACCGTCTCAATCCATCCAGCATCATTTCTCTTGGTCTGCCTCTGCCTCTCTTCCCCTGGATCTTTCCAGTTGTCACGATGTTCTCCAATGCCTCTCTTCTCATCACATCCTAGAATACTTAGAGTCCTAGAATACTTATTTTTTGTTTCATTATTTTATTATTATATATTTTTATTGCCTGTTGTTTTGGAGATTTTCACTCTGTGATTTATGTTCCCCTTTATGGAGTCCATTGTAAGGTATGTACACTGTATCCGTGTTTAGTATGTCTCATCTTTTCGCAGGAGTTACATATACCTAACTGTTTGTATTTCGTATCATCAATTAAGAGGTTCTTTTTAGGATGTTGCTCTCATCACGGCCCATCGAAAGGTTTCTCGATCTCTCGTTTGTCTGCCTTCTGTATAGCCAGTTCTAAATATGGTAAAATACTTTAGTCTCACAGAGAAATACCTTGATTCTAGCTAAACCCACCCTTGTTCTAACTAAACAAAATAAATTATCTTTCTACCACTTCCTTGTCCGTTTCCAATTATCGTGCCAGACGGTTGTTCTTCTAACTACAAATCTAAGTGAGGAAATGCTTGGCATTTACTTACTTGTAATTTAAACTCTCACTTTTCTTCTACTTACAAGCTATTTTTATCAATCACCAACTATCTTGTCTTCTGGCCCGTTTTCTTTTTCCAGTCGCTGATTCTCTCACTTGTCTTCTTCTGACTGACTTTCTATTGTCAGTCACTGTGCCTAGCACTTGTCTTATGACTAACTTTCTCTTGTCAATCACTGAATATCTCAATTGTCCTTATGACTAATCCTGCCATCACTTACTATCTTAATTGTCATATGACAAGCTTTCTCTTGTTAATCACTGACTCTCTCAATTGTCGTCTTCTCACTGACTTTCTCTTGTAAATCACCGACTCTCTCATTTGTCTTATGACTAACTTTCTCTTGTCTATCAAAGAATCTTTCATTTTTTTATGACTAACTTTCTCTTGTCAATCACAGAATCTCTCATTTGTTTTATGGCTAACTTTCTCGTCTAAATCACTGAATCTCTCATTTGTTTTATGGCTAGTTTTCTCGTCTAAATCACTGACTATCTCACTTGTCTTATGACAAACTTTCACATGTCAGTCATTAACCCTTTCATTTTTTTGTCAAAATGTTATATTCCCTTGATAAAATTAAACACATAAGCCACAAATAATAGGTTGCACGATTTATTGCCTGTACTAATTGCTGCATTCCATCAACATTATTTATCAAATGAAGGATAACAAATTAACGATACCTTGGCTGAAATACTCAACATAGTTAGAAATATTGTTCGAATGTGGAGTGTTTGTTATCCTCACAATAATCTCAAATTTATAACGAAGTCTTTCTGTCTGCGCAAAATTGGTTGGAACTGTCTAATTGCTAACGCCTAGCTTTATTTGTGCAATACTCTCAGAGTCCATGGGAATATCGATGCATGAAGCCCATAAGCGGGCACTCTCCCGCTGTTTATACTTCACCTCGACACCGCAAGGTACAAGAGGAACATAATGAGATGAGATGAGACTCTCACTTGACTACTTTTGACTAAATTTCTCTTATCAATCACTAACTCTCTCACTTGTCTTCTAACCAACTTTCTCTTGTCAATTACTGATTGTTGCCCTTGACTTCTTCTGACTGGGTTACTCTTGTTAATCACTAACTCTTTCTATGATCGTCATTTGACTAACTTTCTCTTATCAACCAATAGCTCTCTCAATTGTCATCTTCTGACGTTCTCTTAAATAACGCTAACTCTCTCACTTGTCGTCTTCTGGCTAACTTTCTCTTATCAATCACTGGTATATATGTGGAGTGGAAGACAGCATAAAGTAACCACATATGTATTCAAAGGAAAGTCACAAAGCTAGATTTGTACAAAAGAAAAGGTTCCTTACACACGTCTCAAGAGCATTGGTTATATGTTGCCAGTTCATTATCTGTATGGGCCTATCGGTATATACTGGTATTCTGGTCAGTATTACTCTGTCACGTTTATTTTCCGCGACAATTTTGGGTACCCATATTATCATCATTCTGTGAGAACAAATGCTATGGACACATTTCCTCCAACATACCGCTAATGACGACAACTGAAGTATTTACTCATCTCCGTAATCTAAAAAACAATAACTCATCAGGACTAGATGGAATTAGTAGTCGGATCCTTCGCCATGCTGCACCGGCGATCTGCGAGTCACTAACTTTTATATATAATCAATGTCTAACCAGAGGTCACTTCCCATCAGCCTTTAAAATCGCTAAAGTGTATCCTCATTTAAAAGCTGGTCCTCTAGACGATCGTCTCATGAGTAATTATAGACCAATTTCCATATTATCCTCATTATCCAAACCGCTAGAAAAGCACATCCACAAAACAACACTAGATCACTTAGTTCGCCATAAACTGATAGTTGACAGTCAGTCAGGATTTCGGCCAAAATATTCTTGCCATACGGCACTAACAAACATGATAGAAAACTGGCATCAAAATATTAACAACAATACTCTATGTGGAGCGGTGTTTATAGACTTTAGGAAAGCATTCGATATGATAGATCATACTATTCTAATTAAAAAGCTAGAAACAATGAAAGTAAGTTTTAATATAGTGACATTAATAAAATCATTCTTATTAGACAGAAAGCAAGTAGTATCACACAATAAAGTTTTATCTCAAGCCATTACCATTAATATTGGAGTACCTCAGGGGTCTATTCTTGGCCCTCTATTATTTGCCATTTATATAAATGATCTTCCATTAAATCTGTCGTCGTCCTGCGATCTATTTGCTGATGACTGCACAGTATATACAAACGCTGTTGATCGTAATGTGCTAGAATTATCCTTGCAACAGGAAATAAATAATGTAGTTAACTGGAGTCATGCAAACCGCATGCAAATTAACATTACTAAAACAAAGTCTATGTTAATAGGAACCAGGCAAAGACTTCACACTCTAAACTCGCAGAGAACTCTTCAGCTGCACATTGGCAGCACGCCTGTAGAAAGTGTCACCGAGCACAAGACACTGGGTGTTATCATAGATCAAAATCTAACTTTTAACTCACATGTTCATGCTCTAGTTAAACAAATAGCCAAAAAAGTATACCAACTTGCCAAAATTAAAACTTTCCTTGACGAAAACACAAGAAAGATATTCTATACTTCTCATATACAAACACATATTGATTACTGCTCCACAGTCTGGGATGGATGCTCCAAATCAATAACAAAACGCCTATATTCACTCCAGAAAAGGGCAGTGCGTTTAATTAATGGTGAAAAGCTTACCGACAATTCTAACCTATATAAACGTCTCCGGTTACTGCCACTCCACAAGCGCCTGCTTTTTAATAAAACCAAACTAATTCACAAAATCCTATTTCAAAATGCTCCATGCTACCTTTGGCCATTGTTTAAATATAACGCTAGACATAGCGAACGACTAAATATACTTCATGTCCCTAAACCTAGGATAGACTTATATAAAACAAGCTTAGCATACTCTGCCGCTCAGTTGTGGAACAATCTTCCACAAGAAATCAAAGACACCACCAATCATGATACATACATTCGCAACCTGTTTGAACACTACCTTAGTACAGACTACATTCCCCCATAACAAACAACACAAAAAAGACAATAATGGTAACTTATCCCAAACGACAACTAGCCAAAAAACATTCCCTTATGTATGGCACGTTAACCCTCCTTAGGTATTTATAATGCCCATGTTAAACACTGCTTCAGTGAGTCATTTGTTATTCATTATTTTTCATGCGTTTTAATGTTCTTTTGTTGTCAAAAATTGCTTCATAAGTGATGTTGAATGAAAGAATGTATGAGAGGAAATAGAGAAGAAGGGCAGAATGTCAGACGGCCTGCGTGCCCAATTCTTAACCCTTTGAAAATAAAGACTTATTATTATTATTATTATTATTATTATTATTATTATTATTATTATTATTATTATTATTATTATTATACATCCAGAACTACTGAGGTTGATTGCCACGTCCTGTAAATGGCAGTCAACTAACTATCACATGATTAATTGTGAGGAAACTAATTTGCAATGCTTCACATCCTCAAACCGTCAAGGGAAGACATGCTGTGTGGGGACGACAGGCAGTGTCAATATTCTCCATGATCATATCTCATCGTGTGATGTTTGCTTAATGGCTCTTTGAAATCAAACACCGTAGACAGGACTGGACCTGTTTTTTAAATTGTATTGGCTAAGAGGCTTTCGAGTGTTTTTGCTACAGGAAAGGAGAAATTTAATTTCCTATGTGACATCAGTTTAAAAACTCTCTGTTTACTTACGATTACCAAATTTATCAAAATAAAGATGGCACAAAATAAATCAAATGCTTTGTGTATTTAATACTGCTGTAAAGGGTGGGGTGGACACAGATCATAACTAAACAGATGGGGCATAATATGGGGGAATTTTGATATCTGTGTCTTGGAAGATTAAGACGAGTAGTTGGGATGAAGCAAAATTACCAGCGAGATACGCAAGGTGCGCTGGTCACGCTAAACGACATAACAATCTACTGATAACCAGGAACGAGAACAAAACAGATCGGATGCGTCAAATATTTAAATGAACAGACAGTATGATTATATTATCTGGATACAGAATAGTAGGATGCACAACGTCAAGATATGGTTTGGTTGCATGCTAGTTTTCTGTACAAGGAAGGCTTATGACACGTACGAGAGAGTGTTAATAAGTAAGTCACAAATGGCTGTAGAAAAATAACTAAATATAACAACTTGAAACAAGTTTATTTTTACACATACATTGCCCCTTTATTTCTCAAATGTGTGCCCTGTATTCACTTCACATTCAACTTCGGCGTCACTCACGAAATGTCTCCCGCCAAGGTGGGTTTTCAGTGGACTTAGCCCCTAGCGATTTCCCGTAAAGCAGTGCACAGCTGGGTAGAAAAATTACTAGGGTGAGTCAATCAGTAAGTCACACAGTTCTGTGCGATAGCAGGTAGATGAAAACAAAGCACGCAGTTCTATGCAGTCGGTTTGGGAGGACTGATAAAACGATGGAATAAATGCATCAATGTTGGTGTAAATTATGTTGAGAAATAAAGGGACAATGTATGTGTAAAAATAAACTAGTTCCAAGTTGTTATCATAGTTAGGTTGTTTTTCTACAGCCATTTGTGGCTTACTTATTAACTTACCCTCGTACAATATCAGGATATGGTATGGATACATACTTGCAGACTGTACAATGAAGGTTCATGACAGAAACTCCTTCAGCATCCTTCATAGGTGAGATGGCATTGTGAGATGGTAAATTCAGGATTCTGGCATGCGAAAATGACATGGAAAAAGAAAAAAAGAAGCATAGGTTATATTAATTAGCTGATATGAGTGTTGACAGTTCAGAAAACAATGGCAAACTTGTGTATGTAAAACTGCCTAAATCATAACAAATAGATAATAAATATTGAGGTTGACTGCGACATCCTGTAAAGGAATATAACTTACTGTAATAAATTGGCTTCATCATCTCTCCCCCCCCCTCTCTCTCTCTCTCTCTCTCTCTCTCTCTCTCTCTCTCTCTCTCTCGTGAGAGAGAAGAGAGAGAGAAAGAGATAGAGTTGAGCGCACGCATGTCATCTAACATGCTGATCCATAAGTTTAGTGTATTCTAATTTTTTTCATATTATCATTTCGATGCACTTGATTTTAATATGCATAACATGAATTCATGTAAATTACTGTAAAGCAAGTGAGAGAGTTAGTGAGTGTAAGAGAGAGAGAGAGAGAGAGAGAGAGAGAGAGAGAGAGAGAGAGAGAGAGAGAGAGAGAGAGAGAGTTGAGCCCACGCATGTCATGTAACATGCTATTCCATATTGTTTATGTATTCTCATCTTTCATATTACGAGGTATCGTTTAATGCCACCTGATTGTCATGTAACATGCCATTCCATATTTTTTTTTTAATTCTCATCTTATCATTTTGTATGCCACTTGATTTTATCATGTATAATATAACATTACTGTGAAGTGAGTGAGAGAGTTAGTGAGAGAGAGAGAGAGAGAGAGCAAGAGAGAGATGGAGAGAGAGAGAAAAAAGAGAGAGTTGAATTGCATCACTAATTTTTACGCTACATAATGTATATATACAATTTTTTCTCCACTTCTTGCAATTGCGAGAATTCTCACGACAATCGTCAGTGTCTAAATTGTGTGTAAAGTGTGGGAGTTTGTTCTTATTAGTTTCAGTGATCATGTGAGGCATCATGTATTTGTCTAGATGTGAGGATGTATGTATGGGTGTGTATGTGAGGGATATGTGTGTGTGTGTGTGTGTGTGTGGGGAATGTGTGTGTGCCTGTGTAATAGAGAGAGAGAGAGAGAGAGAGAGAGAGAGAGAGAGAGAGAGAGAGAGAGAGAGAGAGAGATATAGAAAGAGAGAGAGAGAGAATTGAGTGCTCGCATGTCCTGTAACATGCCATTCCATATTTTTTGTGTATTTTCATCTTTCACATTATCATTTTGTATGTATGACACTTGATTTTATCATGTATAATATAACATTACTGTAATGTGAGTGAGAGCGTTAGTGAGTGAGAGAGAGAGAAAGAGAGAGAGAGAGAGAGAAGAGAGAGAGAGAGAGAGAGAGAGAGAGAGAGAGAGAGAGAGAGAGAGAGAGAGAGAGTTGAATTGCATCACTAATTTTTAAGTTACAAAATGTATATGTACAATTTTTCTCCATTTTCTTTACAATTTTGCGACAATGCTCACGACAATCGTCACTGTATGTGTGTGTAAAGTGTGGGAGTTTTATCATAATAGTAGGTTGGGGGATGGGGGGATGTGTGTGTGGGTGGATTCCTGATGTATGTGTGTGGGCTCAGGATGTGTGGGTGGGCGGGGTGGGATTATGTGGGTGGGGGATTTGTGTGTGGGTGCGTGCGAGATGTATGGGTTGGCGGGGAGATGTGTTTGTGGGTGGGGATGTGTAATTGGCTAGGTGGTTGTGGGTTAGTGGGTGGAGGAGGATATGTTGGTGGATGATTGATGGTGGGTTATGGGATGGGTGGGGGTATATATGTGGGTGGGGAGATGTGGGTGTGGGGATATGTGGTGTGTGGGAGATGTGTGCAGGTGGGGGTGGTTGTGGGTTTAGGGATGTGTGTGTGGGTGAGGGATGTGTATGGGTGTGGGATGTTTGGGTGGATGGGTGGGCAGTGTGTGTGGGTGAGAGATGTGTGGGTGAATTTGTGTGGGGGATGTGTGTGGGTTGGGGGAGGGGTGCGTGATGGGTGTGGGTGATGGATTTGGAGATGTGTGCTTACTCATATACAGTCACCCAGGATATTGGGTGAGTGATTGTTGGTGGGAAATGGGACGGGTAGAGGATATGTGAGTGGGTGGGGAGATGTGTGTAGGTGGGGGATGTGTGGGTTATTGAATGTATGTGTGCTTGGGGTGTGGGTGGATGGGATGTGTGGTGGGTGAGAGGTGTGTGTGGGTGGGGAGATGTGTAGGTGTAGGGATGTGGTGGATGGGTGGGGAATGTATTGTATGTGTGTGTGGTTGGGTGGGGGAGTTGGAGTGAATGGGGGATGTGTGGGTGGGTGGTGGATGTGTCTCACAACATAGTAATATGCATTGTTTATGTTTACAAAATTCATGTGACAATGTTTTTTTCCTATGCACTGTTGGTGAAAGATGAGTGATTGGAAGGGCCGAATGTAAGACGGGCCTGCGTGCCCAATTTGTTACCCTTTGAAAATAAAGTCTGTTCGTTCGTTCGTTCGTTCGTTCGTTCTCTCTCACACACACATTGCTCTCTCTTCTTGTCTTTCTGTCTGTTTAGAAATAACTATACGGGTATTGATTAGCACTCTTAGATGTAGATGAAAGACGCAGAGGTTAGAGACACTGTAACACTGGCATTCTAAAGCGTTATTTCCGTCATTCTGTATTGCATGTGAAATACAACCAACAGCTTTACGTATTCGTAACGCTTGTGGCTAAGCTGAATGGTGGGGGTATATATGTGGGTGGGGAGATGTGGGTGTGGGGATATGTGGTGTGTGGGAGATGTGTGCAGGTGGGGGTGGTTGTGGGTTTAGGGATGTGTGTGTGGGTGAGGGATGTGTATGGGTGTGGGATGTTTGGGTGGATGGGTGGGCAGTGTGTGTGGGTGAGAGATGTGTGGGTGAATGTGTGTGGGGGATGTGTGTGGGTTGGGGGAGGGGTGCGTGATGGGTGTGGGTGATGGATTTGGAGATGTGTGTGTGGGTGGGAGATATGTCTGGCTGGATGGGGGTGTGTGTGGCTGGATGGTGGATGTATGTGTGGGTAGTGAGGGTGATTGCAGTTGGGGGATGTGTGGATGGGTAGGAGATGTGTGGATAGATGTGTGTGTGGGTGAGGGATGTGTCTTTGGGATGTGTGTGGGTGTGGTGTTGTGTGGGAGGGGAGCTGGATGTGGATAAATGATGTTTGTGTGGGTGGGTGAAGGTGTGGTTGGGTTTGCGGGTGGGTGAAGGATGTGTGTGAGGGTGAGGGATGTGTGCTTAGATGGGTGGATGGGGTGTGTGAGTGTGGGTAGGTAGATAGGAGATGTATGTGTTGATGAGTGGGTAAGGGATGTGTGGGTGTTAGTGGTTGAGGGATAAGTACGTGTGTCTAGGAATGTGTGAGGGGATGAATGTATGGGTTGGGGATGTGTGTGTGGGTTGTGTGTGTGTGGATGGGAGGTGTGTGTTTGTGAATGGGGAATGTGTTGGTGGGTGGGGATGTGTGTGAGGGATGTTTGTATGGGTGGGAATATTGTGCGTGGGTGGGGATGTGTGTGTATATGGGTAGGGGTGTGTGGTTAAGGGATGTGTGGCTGAGGGAATGGGTGGATGGAGGATGTGTGGTTGGGTAGAGGTTGTGTGGGTGGGTGACTGTATATGAGTAAGGGTGTGTGGTTAAGGGATGTTTGGTTGGGGATGGGTGGGTAGAGGATGTGTGGGTGGGTAGAGGATATGTGGGTGGGTAGAGGATGTGTGGGTGGGTGACTGTATATGAGTAAGGGTGTGTGGTTAAGGGATGTTTGGTTGGGGATGGGTGGGTAGAGGATGTGTGGGTGTGTAGAGGATATGTGGGTGGGTGAGTGTGTGCAGGTTACGAGATGGTGGGGGATGTTTGTAGGTGTGGGCTCGGAATCTGTGAGTGGGCTGGGGGAGATGGGAGATTATGTGGGTGAGTGCGGAATTTGTGTGTGGGTAGGTGCGGAATATGTGAGTTGACGGGGAGATGTGTGTGTGGCTGAGGAATGTGTGTTTGGCTGGGTGGTTGGAGGTGTGTGGGTCATCATCATCATCATCATCATCATCTTCCACTTCTGCCGTCAAGCGTCGTGGGGAGGAATAATTTGCGTTCCAGCGCCCGGTGGACGGCACTGGATAGTGTCATTCCGTGAGGTTGTACAATGTCTCTGATGTCGTCAATCCATTTTCTTCTTGGACGTCCTCGTGGTCTCGTCGCAGATGATCTTTGATGTAAGGCCAGTGATGGTAGTTGTTGATGTTGCATTCTAATGACATGGACAAACCACTTGATCTTCTGTCTGTCAATAAATGTGGCACAAGGTGTTGATCCCACAGTCTGTCTGATAGTAGCATTTCTTACTCGGTCTCGGATTGTTAAGTTGGCAGCTCTCCTCAGGCATCTCATTTCGCAGGTGTTGATTTTGCGAAGGTGTAATTTGGATAAAGTCCAGGTTTGAGATTGGTAGCATAGGGTTGGTGTGAATATGCTGTTTATTATCTGTCGTTTTGCGGACATGGGTATGTTTGGATGTTTCAGTAAGGGTGATAGTTGATATGTAAGTGTGTGGGTGGAGGAGGATATTGGGTGAGTGATTGTTGGTGGGAAATGGGACGGGTAGAGGATATGTGAGTGAGTGGGGAGATGTGTGTAGGTGGGGGATGTGTGGGTTATTGAATGTATGTGTGCTTGGGGTGTGGGTGGATGGGATGTGTGGTGGGTGAGAGGTGTGTGTGGGTGGGGAGATGTGTAGGTGTAGGGATGTGGTGGATGGGTGGGGAATGTATTGTATGTGTGTGTGGTTGGGTGGGGGAGTTGGAGTGAATGGGGGATGTGTGGGTGGGTGGTGGATGTGTCTCACAACATAGTAATATGCATTGTTTATGTTTACAAAATTCATGTGACAATGTTTTTTTCCTATGCACTGTTGGTGAAAGATGAGTGATTGGAAGGGCCGAATGTAAGACGGGCCTGCGTGCCCAATTTGTTACCCTTTGAAAATAAAGTCTGTTCGTTCGTTCGTTCGTTCGTTCTCTCTCACACACACATTGCTCTCTCTTCTTGTCTTTCTGTCTGTTTAGAAATAACTATACGGGTATTGATTAGCACTCTTAGATGTAGATGAAAGACGCAGAGGTTAGAGACACTGTAACACTGGCATTCTAAAGCGTTATTTCCGTCATTCTGTATTGCATGTGAAATACAACCAACAGCTTTACGTATTCGTAACGCTTGTGGCTAAGCTGAATGGTGGGGGTATATATGTGGGTGGGGAGATGTGGGTGTGGGGATATGTGGTGTGTGGGAGATGTGTGCAGGTGGGGGTGGTTGTGGGTTTAGGGATGTGTGTGTGGGTGAGGGATGTGTATGGGTGTGGGATGTTTGGGTGGATGGGTGGGCAGTGTGTGTGGGTGAGAGATGTGTGGGTGAATGTGTGTGGGGGATGTGTGTGGGTTGGGGGAGGGGTGCGTGATGGGTGTGGGTGATGGATTTGGAGATGTGTGTGTGGGTGGGAGATATGTCTGGCTGGATGGGGGTGTGTGTGGCTGGATGGTGGATGTATGTGTGGGTAGTGAGGGTGATTGTAGTTGGGGGATGTGTGGATGGGTAGGAGATGTGTGGATAGATGTGTGTGTGGGTGAGGGATGTGTCTTTGGGATGTGTGTGGGTGTGGTGTTGTGTGGGAGGGGAGCTGGATGTGGATAAATGATGTTTGTGTGGGTGGGTGAAGGTGTGGTTGGGTTTGCGGGTGGGTGAAGGATGTGTGTGAGGGTGAGGGATGTGTGCTTAGATGGGTGGATGGGGTGTGTGAGTGTGGGTAGGTAGATAGGAGATGTATGTGTTGATGAGTGGGTAAGGGATGTGTGGGTGTTAGTGGTTGAGGGATAAGTACGTGTGTCTAGGAATGTGTGAGGGGATGAATGTATGGGTTGGGGATGTGTGTGTGGGTTGTGTGTGTGTGGATGGGAGGTGTGTGTTTGTGAATGGGGAATGTGTTGGTGGGTGGGGATGTGTGTGAGGGATGTTTGTATGGGTGGGAATATTGTGCGTGGGTGGGGATGTGTGTGTATATGGGTAGGGGTGTGTGGTTAAGGGATGTGTGGCTGAGGGAATGGGTGGATGGAGGATGTGTGGTTGGGTAGAGGTTGTGTGGGTGGGTGACTGTATATGAGTAAGGGTGTGTGGTTAAGGGATGTTTGGTTGGGGATGGGTGGGTAGAGGATGTGTGGGTGGGTAGAGGATATGTGGGTGGGTAGAGGATGTGTGGGTGGGTGACTGTATATGAGTAAGGGTGTGTGGTTAAGGGATGTTTGGTTGGGGATGGGTGGGTAGAGGATGTGTGGGTGTGTAGAGGATATGTGGGTGGGTGAGTGTGTGCAGGTTACGAGATGGTGGGGGATGTTTGTAGGTGTGGGCTCGGAATCTGTGAGTGGGCTGGGGGAGATGGGAGATTATGTGGGTGAGTGCGGAATTTGTGTGTGGGTAGGTGCGGAATATGTGAGTTGACGGGGAGATGTGTGTGTGGCTGAGGAATGTGTGTTTGGCTGGGTGGTTGGAGGTGTGTGGGTCATCATCATCATCATCATCATCATCTTCCACTTCTGCCGTCAAGCGTCGTGGGGAGGAATAATTTGCGTTCCAGCGCCCGGTGGACGGCACTGGATAGTGTCATTCCGTGAGGTTGTACAATGTCTCTGATGTCGTCAATCCATTTTCTTCTTGGACGTCCTCGTGGTCTCGTCGCAGATGATCTTTGATGTAAGGCCAGTGATGGTAGTTGTTGATGTTGCATTCTAATGACATGGACAAACCACTTGATCTTCTGTCTGTCAATAAATGTGGCACAAGGTGTTGATCCCACAGTCTGTCTGATAGTAGCATTTCTTACTCGGTCTCGGATTGTTAAGTTGGCAGCTCTCCTCAGGCATCTCATTTCGCAGGTGTTGATTTTGCGAAGGTGTAATTTGGATAAAGTCCAGGTTTGAGATTGGTAGCATAGGGTTGGTGTGAATATGCTGTTTATTATCTGTCGTTTTGCGGACATGGGTATGTTTGGATGTTTCAGTAAGGGTGATAGTTGATATGTAAGTGTGTGGGTGGAGGAGGATATTGGGTGAGTGATTGTTGGTGGGAAATGGGACGGGTAGAGGATATGTGAGTGAGTGGGGAGATGTGTGTAGGTGGGGGATGTGTGGGTTATTGAATGTATGTGTGCTTGGGGTGTGGGTGGATGGGATGTGTGGTGGGTGAGAGGTGTGTGTGGGTGGGGAGATGTGTAGGTGTAGGGATGTGGTGGATGGGTGGGGAATGTATTGTATGTGTGTGTGGTTGGGTGGGGGAGTTGGAGTGAATGGGGGATGTGTGGGTGGGTGGTGGATGTGTCTCACAACATAGTAATATGCATTGTTTATGTTTACAAAATTCATGTGACAATGTTTTTTTCCTATGCACTGTTGGTGAAAGATGAGTGATTGGAAGGGCCGAATGTAAGACGGGCCTGCGTGCCCAATTTGTTACCCTTTGAAAATAAAGTCTGTTCGTTCGTTCGTTCGTTCGTTCTCTCTCACACACACATTGCTCTCTCTTCTTGTCTTTCTGTCTGTTTAGAAATAACTATACGGGTATTGATTAGCACTCTTAGATGTAGATGAAAGACGCAGAGGTTAGAGACACTGTAACACTGGCATTCTAAAGCGTTATTTCCGTCATTCTGTATTGCATGTGAAATACAACCAACAGCTTTACGTATTCGTAACGCTTGTGGCTAAGCTGAATGGTGGGGGTATATATGTGGGTGGGGAGATGTGGGTGTGGGGATATGTGGTGTGTGGGAGATGTGTGCAGGTGGGGGTGGTTGTGGGTTTAGGGATGTGTGTGTGGGTGAGGGATGTGTATGGGTGTGGGATGTTTGGGTGGATGGGTGGGCAGTGTGTGTGGGTGAGAGATGTGTGGGTGAATGTGTGTGGGGGATGTGTGTGGGTTGGGGGAGGGGTGCGTGATGGGTGTGGGTGATGGATTTGGAGATGTGTGTGTGGGTGGGAGATATGTCTGGCTGGATGGGGGTGTGTGTGGCTGGATGGTGGATGTATGTGTGGGTAGTGAGGGTGATTGTAGTTGGGGGATGTGTGGATGGGTAGGAGATGTGTGGATAGATGTGTGTGTGGGTGAGGGATGTGTCTTTGGGATGTGTGTGGGTGTGGTGTTGTGTGGGAGGGGAGCTGGATGTGGATAAATGATGTTTGTGTGGGTGGGTGAAGGTGTGGTTGGGTTTGCGGGTGGGTGAAGGATGTGTGTGAGGGTGAGGGATGTGTGCTTAGATGGGTGGATGGGGTGTGTGAGTGTGGGTAGGTAGATAGGAGATGTATGTGTTGATGAGTGGGTAAGGGATGTGTGGGTGTTAGTGGTTGAGGGATAAGTACGTGTGTCTAGGAATGTGTGAAGGGATGAATGTATGGGTTGGGGATGTGTGTGTGGGTTGTGTGTGTGTGGATGGGAGGTGTGTGTTTGTGAATGGGGAATGTGTTGGTGGGTGGGGATGTGTGTGAGGGATGTTTGTATGGGTGGGAATATTGTGCGTGGGTGGGGATGTGTGTGTATATGGGTAGGGGTGTGTGGTTAAGGGATGTGTGGCTGAGGGAATGGGTGGATGGAGGATGTGTGGTTGGGTAGAGGTTGTGTGGGTGGGTGACTGTATATGAGTAAGGGTGTGTGGTTAAGGGATGTTTGGTTGGGGATGGGTGGGTAGAGGATGTGTGGGTGGGTAGAGGATATGTGGGTGGGTAGAGGATGTGTGGGTGGGTGACTGTATATGAGTAAGGGTGTGTGGTTAAGGGATGTTTGGTTGGGGATGGGTGGGTAGAGGATGTGTGGGTGGGTAGAGGATATGTGGGTGGGTGAGTGTGTGCAGGTTACGAGATGGTGGGGGATGTTTGTAGGTGTGGGCTCGGGATCTGTGAGTGGGCTGGGGGAGATGGGAGATTATGTGGGTGAGTGCGGAATTTGTGTGTGGGTAGGTGCGGAATATGTGAGTTGACGGGGAGATGTGTGTGTGGCTGAGGAATGTGTGTTTGGCTGGGTGGTTGGAGGTGTGTGGGTGGAGGAGGATATTGGGTGAGTGATTGTTGGTGGGAAATGGGACGGGTAGAGGATATGTGAGTGGGTGGGGAGATGTGTGTAGGTGGGGGATGTGTGGGTTATTGAATGTATGTGTGCTTGGGGTGTGGGTGGATGGGATGTGTGGTGGGTGAGAGGTGTGTGTGGGTGGGGAGATGTGTAGGTGTAGGGATGTGGTGGATGGGTGGGGAATGTATTGTATGTGTGTGTGGTTGGGTGGGGGAGTTGGAGTGAATGGGGGATGTGTGGGTGGGTGGTGGATGTGTCTCACAACATAGTAATATGCATTGTTTATGTTTACAAAATTCATGTGACAATGTTTTTTTCCTATGCACTGTTGGTGAAAGATGAGTGATTGGAAGGGCCGAATGTAAGACGGGCCTGCGTGCCCAATTTGTTACCCTTTGAAAATAAAGTCTGTTCGTTCGTTCGTTCGTTCGTTCTCTCTCACACACACATTGCTCTCTCTTCTTGTCTTTCTGTCTGTTTAGAAATAACTATACGGGTATTGATTAGCACTCTTAGATGTAGATGAAAGACGCAGAGGTTAGAGACACTGTAACACTGGCATTCTAAAGCGTTATTTCCGTCATTCTGTATTGCATGTGAAATACAACCAACAGCTTTACGTATTCGTAACGCTTGTGGCTAAGCTGAATGTCGATCATTTGACGAGGTTGATGAGATGGACTGAACACTCAGAAAGTCACACAGCAGCCTTGATAACACCGAGGCTAGTGGGAGCAGAATCATCGATCTAGACACCGCGAGTATAATATCTGGACATATCAAAGGGTTGCCGCCCTTCTGCGCATCTAAAGACACAATCGCGACTGGTGTTGATGAAGATGAATCAACGCTTTTATTCTACCTTAAAGAACACATGCGGGTCTCCCTGGCCTAGGTGTTAGCGACTTTGTTCGTAATCCCGTATACTCTCGTGAGTAACGTGACGTGAGCGAGAATCGGCGGCGGTTCTCGTCGCGTCGGTAAATTAAGGGGTATGTGAGCCGGTCGCTCAGCAATGGCAATGGCATACTACTGAGCGTAATCTTGCCAAGAAATCAACAATCAGCTGAAAGTTGTTGATGTTGACAGCGATGTCCTGTAAAGGATATGCGAACAAAAAAAAAAGGAACATATTGGTTTAAAGGAGTGTTTCCCAACCCTTTTTGTGCTATGCCCCACCTAAGCCTTTCTAAAATTCTTATACCCCCCCCCCCCCCAACATATGCATCATTTTTAATATTCAAAAATTGAAATGTTTACTAAAGAAACTTGATTTTTTTTTTTTGTTTAGAAGGGCTCACGGTTCCCAGAGGGGCTAGAGCCCCCCCCCCTCCCCCCAGGTCCCTCGTCCCTGTGTGTTGGATGACATTTTTTTTTTAATTTGGTTTGGCCGTTACCCCAGACAAGCTGGTTCCTCCGCTTCCCCCTTTTTGTGTGTGGTCCCTTGGTCTCAATGTGAGCTATTGCCCACAGTGGTCCACCAGGCCCACATTCAAGGTCAAGATATGTGATGGGTTTTTATTTGATCACCCCTGCCCCCGACCAGACCAGGCTAGTGGGGGGGGGGGGGTGGGGGTGGGGGGGGGTAGCAGCAAATGCACCCGATCCTAGCCAAAGGACCGACAGGTTTCAGGAAGAAATCACTAGGAAATTACTGAGCAAACACTGTAAGTAAATTTTCAAAACATATAATGGAGAACTGAAATTCAAGTAGAAAATAATATTAATGAAAGATTTTTCTATATTATTTTAATTATTAGTAATTATTTAAATATAGTGAGATCCTTGCGCTTGATGCTTGCTGCAAAGAGATTTTGTGTCAGGTTCCAATGTAGTTAACTTCTGTCTCAATTCTCCCCGTTTTGTTGTATCCAGCAGATCTCTTCCATTTTCGAATTGCCCCCCCCCCCCTTAAACAATTGAATTGCCCCCTCCCCCCCCCCCTTGCGAGGCGTGTGCCCCACGTTGGGAAACACTGGTTTAGACTACTCATGTGGTCTTGTATTTCAGCTTCTGATTTTACTAGGAGTGCTTGGTCGTCCGCAAACAGGAGTTCTCTTGTGGTGTAATTTGCAGATGGTTCTTCTTCTGTGTTCTCGTCATACGGTGTTCTTGCGGTAACTGTTTGGCTTGACATTGCTTTGACATACGCTGTCTATATATGTTATGAACAAGAGAAGAGACAGCAGAGGGATGTGTGTGATTAAATTCCTGTACACTTTATGTGGCCCTAGAAGGCCAGTAAAAAAATGTTCATCCCCCATATAAGGGGAAGGCTAAGAGCTACGTTAGCAATTGTTACATAGAAAGTATACAAATAAAATTTAAAAAATAAATTTATAACCCGAAAGTTCGTTCTAAAATGTAAGTACCTAAAAATTGAAAATATTTTCATTAAGATATCTAAATGTATTACATTTTTCATTAAAATATTTTACTTAATTATAGATAATTTAATTTACACGGTAAAATAATTGACGTTTAAAGTTGACATTTATTATTATCTTTATAATATAATTGATTTCTTCTCTAACTTACGTAGTCTCCCTTGGAACATTATTAGATGTTTATGTCCCATACTCAAAGTATAGGGATCGTTTAAAAGTCGTCAGGCTCGATTTCATTGCACTGAGTTTTTATCGCATATGGCTCGGTCTCTTTCCACAGCGCGGAAAACGTAGCACAAAGCACAATCTCCGTAGCTCTAGTGACGACCCATAGGATTCTCTTAAAACATTCACTCGTGAACCGAAGGTTCGCTGCCCGGAATCGAACCCACAACTTTCGGAGCCCGAGTCAAATGGCTTGACCACTTCGTCACGTAGACTCCCGAAATATACCCTACTTTTTGCTTATCTAAGTGTTTTTCTTTTAGATATTTTGTAATTGCTCAGAATGCTTGAACATAATTATCAATCAAGCCATTACTATCATGTTATTTCGATCTTTTAACTAATTAAACTAAGCTATAAGCAACTAAGGAAATGCATGCGCAGTTGCATTCCATGATTTATTATTATATGTTGGAAGACAGACAGACAGACAGACAGACAGACAGACAGACATTCAGGCAGGCAGACAGACAGGCAGGCAGACAGACAGACAGACAGACAGGCAGGCAGGCAGGCAGGCAGGCAGGCAGGCAGGCAGGCAGGCGGACATGCAGGCAGGCAGACATTCAGGTAGGCTTGCAGGCAGGCAGAGGGATAGAGGGGGTGAGAGAACAATTTGTTCAAAATGAATGAAATTTGAATATATTGTAATGTCTGTGCAGTGTTTGAAAATATTGCCGGTCGAAGATTTGTATTTACCAATTATGTTGCATGAACTTTACAGTGTATGAATACAGAACTTGGACCGGCAGTATTTTTAAACACAGCACAGTCATTAAAAATATACCCTATATAAATGGCATTTCTTCTAATTATAATATCTGTCAATATAAACCCAATAAACTTGCAACAGCGCGAAAAAAAAAAAAACCAAACCTTAAAATAAAACAGTGCATGCAGATCATGACTGTACCAGGCCAGTGTTTTCATGCTCACTTCGCCTATTAATCTGTCACCTCTCTAATTCCTATCCTCTAGGCCAGGGACCACTAAACATTTTTTCACAGCGGGCCGGATAACTGACAAAATGGCGAGCGCGGGCCGATTATTTCATACTGTACAATATTTGCGTTGGTCTCCATGCGGACGCGGTTCATAATTCCGTAATCCCGTTTCGAACGAAACACAGCTGCGCGCAATTTGGCAGCAGACCGCGTTGCGTTGATTTTTTAGATTATGATAATAGTGTCGGTCGTTCATAAATCAAAGGCAAAGTACCGAATGTAAACTTTTCAAGTCATCATCAACAACAAAAAACGCTGGTGTTGACTGCAACCGTCCTGAAAAGGATATGCAACTAACTTTAACAATACTTGCAAGCTAGAACAAAAGCTCTGGGAAAAAAGACGGAAAATTAAGTTAATCATGGGTGAGTTTATCACACACACACACACACACACACACACACACACACACACACACACAAACACACACACACACACACACACACACACATACACACACACAAACACACACACACACACAAAGATAATCAACATATTTATTTAATAAAAAAAAAAGATTTATTCTCAATAAGCACTGGTCTCAATATAAAACAATATTTGTTTCACTGTTTTATAAAAACAATCAGATGCCGACATGTCACTACACGAACAACGATAAGCGAGTACTGTCACACCAGCCTGTATTACAAATAACTCTGCGGCGAAGGTTAGCCAAGTTAGCACGTGAGCAATGGTGAAATATTTGCTGTAACGGTTGGCACAGAGTTCACAAGAGACGCAACCTATTTTATACAATAGCTGCCTTGTGCACACGACACTACAGTGTTGACGTGGCGGTTTTTAGACAATGCCAGGCATTTTTTCTCACGAAAGCACCCGTCTGCCTCCGCGCGACCGATGAATCACGCCACCGACCGCCCACTTAATGACTTTTGCATATGTCGCAGTAGGGACCCGCCAACTCTACTACTACGGCATTTTCTCAGACATCCGCGCCCGTTAACAAAACACGGGGAAGACTGTGCGCCGTTTTTGTGTGTGTATTTGTCAAGTGTTTGTGTCTGCTCTGTGATGTTCTTGTGGGCAAGGAAGAGGCTGTGGGTTGTGGGTGTGCTTGTGTATAGTTGTTGATGTTGTGATAGAAGTACTAGGAGATGTGTGTGTACTTGTCTGAATGTGTGTATCAAGTGTGGTATTGTTCCATTGGTAGTGTGTCTGTACGTATGAGACTTTGTGTGGTTGTCTTTATGTTTGTGCGTGTGTGTGTTTATGGTATGTGTTTGTGTGTATTTTCTCTGTTCATGCATGTATGTGCAAGTGTGTATGTGTCTCTGTACTTGTGATGTCTGTATGTACAATTGTGGTATTGTTCCATTGTGAGTGTGTCCGTACGTATGTCTTTGCGTGTCTGTCTTTGTGTTTGTGTGACTTTTACACATTCCGATAAAGAGACTTGTACCTCTACCAATGCAACATCTATTAGTACTATTGCTACTACAACTACTGTCTTCTCCTTACTTTACCCATCACGGTTTCACTACACGTACTTTCCCCTACAATTTCCTCACTCGACCACTTGACCACTATTTAACCACCACTTGACCACGTCATCGATCACTTTATCCACTATCATAATCTTAAGCACATCCTCCTCTACAATTTAAGTGGTCACTCGACCATTTGACCATTAATTGACCACTGCTTGACCACTACTTTATGTGGCAAAACGGCAGCGACCCATGTCCTCATGCCTTCTTTGATTTTGGGTAAACAGTGGGAAACAGCTTTCGGAAACCCTCAGATCTCTTATTCACTCAATCCCCATGGAAGATAATTCTTTTGGTTACTTTAACAACACGATCTTCTTAATAGACTGGTGAGACGAATTGGCGAAAAGCCAGTCCTGCCCTATTGGGAGTGGGTTGACCGTTGGCCAATCTGGCTAGTCGTCTTGTTCTTGGCTTCGCCTGGGAACGAATCTGAGCAATATATTTCCCCAGATGATTTCACTGGTTCTTGGCAGCAGATGGGCGGGTGCTATCTTTCTTCTTATGGCCGGAACTCGGCATAGTATTGCCTGTAATTTGATTATAAACAAGATATATATACGGTATGCCGGAAGGAGGGGAGTGCTCCGTGGGAACGGGTTCCACCCATCTATCTTCTGGAGCCGGAAGAGGGTATCCACTGTGCTATCTCTTTCATCTTTTAGCAGATGGGATGGCCAGGTGGACTGAATAGTTACGGGTCGATAAGATGAGGTCAGGGATATAAATGGACCTCTGTTTCTCACTGAGAGAACCTGAACTCTTCTAGATCTACGTGTTATGTGAGGCACTGCCGGTACATTGCGGCGACAGCTCAGACAAGAGCAGCGGCCGGAAGGGGTGGTATCTTCTTTCCTATTCTTGCTAGGGATGGGGAACTACACTGCGTGCCATACAGACCCACTACTATAATATTAGTTAAGGGGGGAAACACACATAATTACGCACACAACACCACAATTGCTGTGTCGTGAGAAAGAGAGGGTTTGCAAGTGAGAGGGAGCCGGGAAACGAATGTGCCCAGTAATAATAAAGGCAGTGTATAAGAGTGGAGAGTGAATCTTGTATGCAAAGAGTTCCTAAGGTAGCCAACAGGACGTCTACAAGCTGAAGGTCTAATCAAACAGGAACGTAGCCAATCCAGGGGCTACCTGACATGTCAGGCCCATTCTCTCGGGCCTCTTATCCAATTTATTGGGTAAGGAACATCCCAACAAATTTAGTAACTGAGGCCCTATTGGTCCTCAGGATTGTGGTACTTGAGTCAGCCTAGTCGCTCACTAATCTCTGTCATCTCAAGGGTCCTCCTGGAATTGAAAGGAGCAAAAGGGATCTGCAAGGCCACGAAAGAATCACCTTAAGACATTCTCAGGTGAACCATGGACTTTTAGGACGGCCACAGGCTAATGACTCCAATCAAGGAATCAATGTCCGATTAGTCCTGATCAAGTGGTATCCTTCAGTACCCGCTCAATACAAATCCCATCGTCAACTAAGAAATGGTTGACCCTATGTTCCTGGCTGGACCTACACCTCATTATCAGTCCTATCCATCCGTGTTAGTGACATTGAAAGACCCATACCCATTCCACATTCATGAACTATTCCCATTATTTGAAATCATACCCAACCTTGTGCTAAATGAACATTGAATTGACTATGTAGAGAAATCCTCACAAACCCGTGGCTTTGGTTCTACAGCAGCCTGTTGTTTGTACAACCGATCTGGAAGGACGGAACTAACTAAGGACATAATCGGTGAGGCAGATGTCGACTGACGGGTCTTTGTAGTACTCTTCGGTCTATGATGGAAAGCCATGAGGATCTGTGCCTGAACTGAACTCTGTGTTCCTGTTTTGTCTGTAGTGAACTATCTGTTTTAACTGCCTTGATGTTATCCTGTGCTGTCCTTTATTAAGTTATTAAAATTACGTTATAGTTTACTCTGACGATCGCCATGTTATCTATGGGTCAGCCAGAAAGACACCTCAGGGAATAGGCCCCGAGGTCGAAAGAGAGAGCGACAGTGAGTCCAGGGAACGGAGGAAGGTTGGCAAGCAAAGACCTATCCCAGCCAGAGCTATAGAATATTATTGAATCATTGTGACAGGGTTATTTGGGACCCTCCACGTAACTTGTTACAATCTCTGGGGGCACGTCGCGGGATATTTGAAATCCTGGTGGTGTTCTGGCTGATATAGTGATAGGGGACAGATATTCTTGCCTACTATCAATAGGTTCTGCCTACCGTGCCTGGCTATTGTCTGTACTCTTCCTGACACAGACTGACCGACATACGACGTGCTGTGGTCGAGTAAAATATATATTTTGGTTATTTGAGATAGTCATTTAATATACAATTACCTATTCACCTACCTCTGAGTTTAAGATGGCATCAGCTAAATTTAATGTTGCTGACGTACAAGCTACAGGGCGTGAGATGGGCTATGATGGGCGGAGTTACAGAAATATGTTCAAGAAGTGGAAAGAGACTTCAGACAAGCTGTGCGCGAAGCTAAGAAAATTGAGGCCGATCGCGAGGCTAGGAAGCTGGAAGCAGAGCAGGCGGTCAGAGACCATGAGTTCCGTATGAGGGAGTTGGAGCTGAAAGCTCAAACTGCCAAGGAAAGCGAGGGTGCAGTGGGAGGTGCAGTTCTCCCTGACTCAACAACTTCTAGTGGCGGTCCATACCAGGCAATGAAGTTCCCATTGCTCCCGTTCAATGAACACAAAGATAAGATCGACCAGTATCTTCAAAGATTTCAGTCGATGGCTTTGGCTATGGGATTGGAACGTGGGAAATGGAACTTGAAACTCTCACAGGGCCTGAGGGGGACAGCGTACGAGGTATACTCAAGGTTGCCACCTGGTATGGAGAATGACTATGAGGCCCTGGAAAAAGCATTATTGAAAAGGTTCCAGATGACAGCCCATACATACCGACAGCAGTTCAGAAAGTCGAAGAGAGAGCCAGGGGAGATGTTTGCAGCCTACAGCGTTAGGTTTAAGTCTTACCTTTTGAAGTGGATGTCATTAGCTGGATTTGCTAACGACTATGAAAGTTTAGAAGAATTAGTGGTCGTGGACCAAATGAAGAGGATAATGCCTAAGCCATTGCAAACCTTCTTGCTAGAAAATGGGACAGAGAGGTTAGACTTGGTCAATACATTAGCGGAAAGGTATGTGCATGCTCATGGGGATAATGGGGAACTGTCACAACCCAGTCCCCGATCTCCAGACACCTGGTCTGGAAAGAAAAAGAAGCCTAAACCAGCCCACACCAAGAAGGAGGATCCTTTCAATAAAGTTCCAATTAAGAAACCCTCTGGTAAGAGTCCACCTGGATCTCCTAAAAGAAAGTGGAGTGAAAAGTGGTGCGCCTACTGCAAATCTCCCACACACAATACGGCCGATTGCAGGCGAAAACAGAAAGACTCTCACTATGCTGCCTGTCTTGTAGAAACCGGGGAAGGGTCTAACAAGGAGGTAGAAGGGAGGGGTCTTGGGTCAAAGATTCAGAGAAACCACCAGTAGTAGAGACGATACTTGTGAACGGACAACCAGTCGAGTGTCTCTATGACACCGATCTGCAGTTCGAGGCCGTAATTTCATCACACTTAGTGAGCCCGGAGCAGCTAACTGGGGAGTCTATTGAGATGTAAACGGCGACCAAGAGTGCGGTAGCGATGTCTCTTCCGATTGCGAAGGTGGACATCAAATCAAAATATGTTACCGGCACTATCCAGGCAGCCGTTCTGCTCGATGCTATCTTCCCCATGATCTTTGGTTGTCGCTACGTCTTTTTAGGGATTCCAACAGAACCCATGTACGTAGGAGCAATACAAACCAGATCTCAATCGGGAGATGAGCAGACGCCGGCCTTGATCGTGAATCCCTTGCCTGGGGAGTTACGAGCTGCTCAAAGCCAGGATGCTACTTTGCAAGCTTGCTTCAACCAGTTGCCAAAAAGTTCTGACCCACCAAGACGGGGTCAGTATAAAATGAAGAATCGGTTACTGTACCGGAGAGCCGGAGTGGAGGAACGCCAGCATGGACTGCTGGTAGTTCCTAAGGCCTATCGGGAACAGCTTCTTCATATGGGACACACCATTTCATTCAGTGGACATATGGGTATCGGGGCAACACTCCAGCGCATTTCCTGCCACTACTACTTGCCAGGGATAACTGGAGACATGCGTCGGTACGTCAAGTCGTGCCCAGAGTGCCAGCGTTTGGCACCAAAACACTGGACAGCTCCAGTAATCTTGGGCGACATGCCCATTATGAACTCTCCTTTCGAGAGAGTTGCTATCGATCTTGTTTGTCCTCTTCCTCGGACTAGGAAGAGGAATATGTACATTCTTACGATGGTGGATTGCTGTTCCATGCGGGGTGAAGCGATACCGTTGGCCACAATCGACTCTAAGCGAGTGGCTGATGCACTGATGGAGACCTTTACTCGTTTGGGATTTCCAAACCAGATCCTAACGGACAATGGGTCTCAGTTCTGTGGTAAGCTGATGGAGGAAGTCTTCCGTATCTTTCAGACCAACCACATTCACACAAGCCCGTACCACCCTCAGTCTAATGGGCAAGTTGAGAGGTTTAATGGTACCTTGATGACCATGCTTCGAAAGTTGGCTCAAGAGAAACCAGGCAGATGGGATGAATATATCCCAGCCGCCTTGTTCGCCTATCGGGAGGTTCCCCATAGGTCGACCGGGTTGCCACCAGCCACTCTACTATTCGGGAGGCCAATCAAGGGTCCCTTAGAAGCCCTATTGAGGTGTCGGACAGAGGAGGAAACTTCCGAAGAAGTGGTATCCTCCTACAAACACGTCGAAGAGTTAAAGAAGAAACTCCAGACTGGTTGGGCTTTGGCAGCTCAGAATCTGAGGGCGGCCAGAAAGAGACACCCGGCCTACTACAATAGAAGGACGAAAGATAGGTCTCTTAAAGTGGGGGATCGGGTTCTGTTGTTACTTCCAGTAGGTTCCAATAAACTCGAGATTGGTTGGCAGGGGCCTTAACCGGTGGAAAGGGTTGTGTCCCGCACCAACTATGCCATCTGGATCAGGGGGAAATCCAAAATCTTCCACATTAACCTCCTCAAAAAGTATGAAGAACGATCTGATGGTACTTCTCTCCCACTCATGGCTATGGCGGTCGCGATGGAAACTGAATCGGGCGAAGATGCGAATAGGGAGTATCCTTTACACCCTGGGGAAACCTATAGGGATGTACATATAAATACTGATCTGTCGGCTGAAGAAACAGACCTGGTCATCCGTTTGTTGGAGTCCCATCAGCAGATTCTTACCGATCGGCCAGGGCGGACAGGGTTGGTCGAGTTTGATATGACTCTGACTACCCAAGACCCCGTCCGCCAAAAAATATATCCAGTGCCCTTTTCGAAAGAGAAGGCCTTGGAAGCCGAAATCCAGAAGCTTCTGGACGATGACATCATCACTCCTTCGACTTCTCCTTACAATGCCGGGGTTGTCTTGTTGAGGAAGCCCAGTGGGGAGCACCGCCTATGTATTGATTACAGGCATTTAAACAGTTGTACCACATTCCAAGTTGAACCGTTACCGACACAAATCAACTGTTTGCCAGACTAAATAAGGCAAAGTACTTTTCGAAAATTGATCTAAGCCGGGGATATTATCAGATCCACGTGAAGCCCGAGGTTCGGCTTTTGCTCGCCTTCAGTACTCCGAGCGGGTATTACGAATTCAAGGTGATGCCATTTGGGCTGAGCAATGCGCCCTGTGTGTTCACCCGCATGATGAGAAAGTTATTAGAGCCTTTAAAGGATCCCTCTGTCGTCTAGTTTATGGATAATATTCTCATCGCGTCTGACAATCTGAAAGATCACCTGAAGTCATGGGGACAGATCTTCACAAGGTTAAAAGAGGAAGGGTTAACCGCCCGTCCAGCCAAATGCATGATAGGCTACCAATCCTTGGAATTTCTGGGACATACTATTACCCAGAAGGGACTGATACCGGAAGAAAAGAATGTTGAGAAGGTCAGACTCGCAACCCGTCCTAAATCCAAAAAGGATGTTAGGTCTTTCTTGTCTCTGTGTGGGTTTTACCAGCAATTTATTCCGAAGTTCAACGAAATTGGGGCACCATTAACCGAAACCCTGAAGAAAGGATCGCCAGATCCTATTGTCTGGACCCCGAGCCGTGAAGTAGCTTATGGGAAGCTGAAACAGGCTTTGGTGGATAGGCCAGTCCTGCAACTCCCAAATTTGGAGAAAACGTTTTTTCTAAGAACCGACGCGAGTAACATAGGGATTGGGGCAACTTTGTTGCAGGAAGGGCGAGATGATCCTACGGTACTATGTCCGGTGGTGTATGCAAGTAGAAAACTATTACCCGCGGAACGGAATTACTCCACCGTTGAACGGGAACGTCTGGCTCTCGTGTGGACAGTACAGAAATTTCAACCTTATCTGTATGGAGTACCGTTCAAAGTGCAATCCGACCATCAACCTCTGATGGTTTTGGCAACTTCTAAGAAACTGAACGCGAGGTTAATGAGATGGTCATTGCTCCTACAACCGTATCAGTTCACGGTCGAATACATCCCCGGAAGGGAGAATGTGGGGGCGGATTTTATGTCACGGCATCCTATGGTCGAATTTGAGGGTGAGGCCATTCGAACAGAACCTCTGGCAGTCGAAAGTTTGTAGTGTTCGACTTTCTTAAGAGGGGGCCTATGTGGCAAAACGCCAGTGGCCCATGTCCTCATGCCTTCTTTGATTTTGGGTAAACAGTGGGAAACAGCTTTCGGAAACCCTCAGTTCTCTTATTCCTCAATCCCCATGGAAGATAGTTCTTTTGGTTACTTTAACAACACGATCTTCTTAATAGAACGATTAGAAGTCTGACTTTTCTTCGGGATAACCCGATGGGACGCCTTGCATCACATACGCACTAGTTCAACTTCTGGGGCAAACAATGTCCGTTTAAACAACTACCATATGTAGACTGCATCATGTCAATTTGACACTTTAAAGAGTGAGACAGATGAAGTGCAGCATCCTACTGGTGGATTGGAAAGGTAAAAACGGGTTTTAGTTAGTCCTGCCAGACCTTGGCCTATAAATCTCTGTTGTCTCGACTGGTGAGATGAATTGGCGAAAAGCCAGTCTTGCCCTATTGAGAGTGGGTTGACCGTTGGCCAATCTGGCTAAGCGTCTTGTTCTTGGCATCGCCTGGGAACGAATCTGAGCAATATATTTCCCCAGATGATTTCACTGGTTCTTGACAGCTGATGGGCGGGTGCTATCTTTCTTCTTACGGCCGGAACTCGGCATAGTATTGTCTGTAATTTGATTATAAACAAGATATATATACGGTATGCCGGAAGGAGGGGAGAGCTCCGTGGGGACGGGTTCCACCCATCTATCTTCTGGAGCCGGAAGAGGGTATCCACTGTGCTATCTCTTTCATCTTTTAGCAGATGGGATGGCCAGGTGGACTGAATAGTTACGGGTCTATAAGATGAGGTCAGGGATATAAATGGACCTCTGTTTCTCACTGAGAGAACCTGAACTCTTCTAGATCTACGTGTTATGTGAGGCACTGCCGGTACATTGCGGTGACAGCTCAGACAAGAGCAGTGGCCCGAAGGGGTAGTATCTTCTTTCCTATTCTTGCTAGGGATGGGGAACTACACTGCGTGCCATACAGACCCACTACTATAATATTAGTTAAGGGGGGGGGGGGGAAACACACATAATTACGCACACAACACCACAATTGCCGTGTCGTGAGAAAGAGAGGGTTTGCAAGTGTGAGGGAGCCGGGAAACGAATGTGCCCAGTAATAATAAAGGAAGGGGATTAGAGTGGAGAGTGAATCTTGTATGCAAAGAGTTCCTAAGGTAGCCAACAGGACGTCTACAAGCTGAAGGTCTAATCAAACAGGAACGTAGCCAATCCAGGGGCTACCTGACATGTCAGGCCCATTCACTCGGGCCTCTTATCTAATTTATTGGGTAAGGAACATCCCAACAAATTTAGTAACTGAGGCCCTATTGGTCCTCAGGATTGTGGTACTTGAGTCAGCCTAGTCGCTCACTAATCTCTGTCATCTCCAGGGTCCTCCTGGAATTGAAAGGAGCAAAAAGGATCTGCAAGGCCACGAAAGAATCACCTTAAGACATTCTCAGGAGAACCATGGACTTTCAGGACGGCCACAGGCTAATGACTCCAATCAAGGAATCAATGTCCGATTAATCCTGATCTAGTGGTATCCTTCAGTACCCGCTCAATACAAATCCCATCGTCAACTAAGAAGTGGTTGACCCTATGTTCCTGGCTGGACCTACACCTCATTCTCAGTCCTACCCATCCGAGTTAGTGACATTGAAAGACCCATACCCATTCCACATTCATGAACTATTCCCATTATTTGACATCATACCCAACCTTGTGCCAAATGAACATTGAATTGACTATGTAGAGAAATCCTCACAAACCCGTGGCTTTGGTTCTACAGTAGCCTGTTGTTCGTACAACCGATCTGGAAGGACGGAACTAACTAAGGACTTAATCGGTGAGGCAGATGTCGACTGACGGGTCTTTGTAGTACTCTTCGGTCTATGATGGAAAGCCATGAGGATCTGTGCCTGAACTGAACTCTGTGTTCCTGTTTTGTCTGTAGTGAACTATCTGTTTTAACTGCCTTGATGTTATCCTGTGCTGTCCTTTATTAAGTTATTAAAATTACGTTATAGTTTACTCTGACGATCGCCATGTTATCTATGGGTCAGCCAGAAAGACACCTCAGGGAATAGGCCCCGAGGTCGAAAGAGAGAGCGACAGTGAGTCCAGGGAACGGAGGAAGGTTGGCAAGCAAAGACCTATCCCAGCCAGAGCTATAGAATATTATTGAATCATTGTGACAGGGGTATTTGGGACCCTGCACGTAACTTGTTACAATCTCTGGGGGCACATCGCGGGATATTTGAAATCCTGGTGGTGTTCTGGCTGATATAGTGATAGGGGACATATATTCTTGCCTACTATCAATAGGTTCTGCCTACCGTGCCTGGCTATTGTCTGTACTCTTCCTGACACAGACTGACCGACATACGACGTGCTGTGGTCGAGTAAAATATATATTTTGGTTATTTGAGATAGTCATTTAATATACAATTACCTATTCACCTACCTCTGAGTTTAAGATGGCATCAGCTAAATTTAATGTTGCTGACGTACAAGCTACAGGGCGTGAGATGGGCTATGATGGGCGGAGTTACAGAAATATGTTCAAGAAGTGGAAAGAGACTTCAGACAAGCTGTGCGCGAAGCTAAGAAAATTGAGGCCGATCGCGAGGCTAGGAAGCTGGAAGCAGAGCAGGCGGTCAGAGACCATGAGTTCCGTATGAGGGAGTTGGAGCTGAAAGCTCAAACTGCCAAGGAAAGCGAGGGTGCAGAGGGAGGCGCAGTTTTCCCTGACTCAACAACTTCTAGTTTCGGTCCATACCAGGCAATGAAGTTCCCATTGCTCCCGTTCAATGAACACAAAGATAAGATCGACCAGTATCTTCAAAGATTTCAGTCGATGGTTTTGGCTATGGGATTGGAACGTGGGAAATGGAACTTGAAACTCTCACAGGGCCTGAGGGGGACAGCGTACGAGGTATACTCAAGGTTGCCACCTGGTATGGAGAATGACTATGAGGCCCTGGAAAAAGCATTATTGAAAAGGTTCCAGATGACAGCCCATACATACCGACAGCAGTTCAGAAAGTCGAAGAGAGAGCCAGGGGAGATGTTTGCAGCCTACAGCGTTAGGCTTAAGTCTTACCTTTTGAAGTGGATGTCATTAGCTGGATTTGCTAACGACTATGAAAGTTTAGAAGAATTAGTGGTCGTGGACCAAATGAAGAGGATGATGCCTAAGCCATTGCAAACCTTCTTGCTAGAAAATGGGGCAGAGAGGTTAGACTTGGTCAATACATTAGCGGAAAGGTATGTGCTAGCTCATGGGGATAATGGGGAACTGTCACAACCCAGTCCCCGATCTCCAGACACCTGGTCTGGAAAGAAGAAGAAGCCTAAACCAGCCCACACCAAGAAGGAGGATCCTTTCAATAAAGTTCCAATTAAGAAACCCTCTGGTAAGAGTCCACCTGGATCTCCTAAAAGAAAGTGGAGTGAAAAGTGGTGCGCCTACTGCAAATCTCCCACACACAATACGGCCGATTGCAGGCGCAAACAGAAAGACTCTCACTATGCTGCCTGTCTTGTAGAAACAGGGGACGTGTCTAACAGGGAGGTAGAAGGGAGGGGTCTTGAGAACAAAGATTCAGAGAAACCACCAGTAGTAGAGACGATACTTGTGAACGGACAACCAGTCGAGTGTCTCTATGACACCGATCTGCAGTTCGAGGCCGTAATTTCATCACACTTAGTGAGCCCGGAGCAGCTAACTGGGGAGTCTATTGAGATGTAAACGGCGACCAAGAGTGCGGTAGCGATGTCTCTTCCGATTGCGAAGGTGGACATCAAATCAAAATATGTTACCGGCACTATCCAGGCAGCCGTTCTGCTCGATGCTATCTTCCCCATGATCTTTGGTTGTCGCTACGTCTTTTTAGGGATTCCAACAGAACACATGTACGTAGGAGCAATACAAACCAGATCTCAATCGGGAGATGAGCAGACGCCGGCCTTGATCGTGAATCCCTTGCCTGGGGAGTTACGAGCTGCTCAAAGCCAGGATGCTACTTTGCAAGCTTGCTTCAACCAGTTGCCAAAAAGTTCTGACCCACCAAGACGGGGTCAGTATAAAATGAAGAATCGGTTACTGTACCGGAGAGCCGGAGTGGAGGAACGCCAGCATGGATTGCTGGTAGTTCCTAAGGCCTATCGGGAACAGCTTCTTCATATGGGACACACCATTTCATTCAGTGGACATATGGGTATCGGGGCAACACTCCAGCGCATTTCCTGCCACTATTACTTGCCAGGGATAACTGGAGACATGCGTCGGTACGTCAAGTCGTGCCCAGAGTGCCAGCGTTTGGCACCAAAACACTGGACAGCTCCAGTAATCTTGGGCGACATGCCCATTATGAACTCTCCTTTCGAGAGAGTTGCTATCGATCTTGTTTGTCCTCTTCCTCGGACTAGGAAGAAGAATATGTACATTCTTACGATGGTGGATTGCTGTTCCATGTGGGGTGAGGCGATACCGTTGGCCACAATCGACTCTAAGCGAGTGGCTGATGCACTGATGGAGACCTTTACTCGTTTGGGATTTCCAAACCAGATCCTAACGGACAATGGGTCTCAGTTCTGTGGTAAGCTGATGGAGGAAGTCTTCCGTATCTTTCAGACCAACCACATTCACACAAGCCCGTACCACCCTCAGTCTAATGGGCAAGTTGAGAGGTTTAATGGTACCTTGATGACCATGCTTCGAAAGTTGGCTCAAGAGAAACCAGGCAGATGGGATGAATATATCCCAGCCGCCTTGTTCGCCTATCGGGAGGTTCCCCATAGGTCGACCGGGTTGCCACCAGCCACTCTACTATTCGGGAGGCCAATCAAGGGTCCCTTAGAAGCCCTATTGAGGTGTCGGACAGAGGAGGAAACTTCCGAAGAAGTGGTATCCTCCTACAAACACGTTGAAGAGTTAAAGAAGAAACTCCAGACTGGTTGGGCTTTGGCAGCTCAGAATCTGAGGGCGGCCAGAAAGAGACACCCGGCCTACTACAATAGAAGGACGAAAGATAGGTCTCTTAAAGTGGGGGATCGGGTTCTGTTGTTACTTCCAGTAGGTTCCAATAAACTCGAGATTGGTTGGCAGGGGCCTTACCCGGTGGAAAGGGTTGTGTCCCGCACCAACTATGCCATCTGGATCAGGGGGAAATCCAAAATCTTCCACATTAACCTCCTCAAAAAGTATGAAGAACGATCTGATGGTACTTCTCTCCCACTCATGACTATGGCGGTCGCGATGGAAACTGAATCGGGCGAAGATGCGAATAGGGAGTATCCTTTACACCCTGGGGAAACCTATAGGGATGTACATATAAATACTGATCAGTCGGCTGAAGAAACAGACCTGGTCATCCGTTTGTTGGAGTCCCATCAGCAGATTCTTACCGATCGGCCAGGGCGGACAGGGTTGGTCGAGTTTGATATGACTCTGACTACCCAAGACCCCGTCCGCCAAAAAATATATCCAGTGCCCTTTTCGAAAGAGAAGGCCTTGGAAGCCGAAATCCAGAAGCTTCTGGACGATGACATCATCACTCCTTCGACTTCTCCTTACAATGCCGGGGTTGTCTTGTTGAGGAAGCCCAGTGGGGAGCACCGCCTATGTATTGATTACAGGCATTTAAACAGTTGTACCACATTCCAAGTTGAACCGTTACCGACACAAATCAACTGTTTGCCAGACTAAATAAGGCAAAGTACTTTTCGAAAATTGATCTAAGCCGGGGATATTATCAGATCCATGTGAAGCCCGAGGTTCGGCTTTTGCTCGCCTTCAGTACTCCGAGCGGGCATTACGAATTCAAGGTGATGCCATTTGGGCTGAGCAATGCGCCCTGTGTGTTCACCCGCATGATGAGAAAGTTATTAGAGCCTTTAAAGGATCCCTCTGTCGTCTAGTTTATGGATAATATTCTCATCGCGTCTGACAATCTGAAAGATCACCTGAAGTCACGGGGACAGATCTTCACAAGGTTAAAAGAGGAAGGGTTAACCGCCCGTCCAGCCAAATGCATGATAGGCTACCAATCCTTGGAATTTCTGGGACATACTATTACCCAGGGGGGACTGGTACCGGAAGAAAAGAATGTTGAGAAGGTCAGACTCGCAACCCGTCCTAAATCCAAAAAGGATGTTAGGTCTTTCTTGTCTCTGTGTGGGTTTTACCAGCAATTTATTCCGAAGTTCAACGAAATTGGGGCACCATTAACCGAAACCCTGAAGAAAGGATCACCAGATCCTATTGTCTGGACCCCGAGCCGTGAAGAAGCTTATGGGAAGCTGAAACAGGCTTTGGTGGATAGGCCAGTCCTGCAACTCCCAAATTTGGAGAAAACGTTTTTTCTAAGAACCGACGCGAGTAACATAGGGATTGGGGCAACTTTGTTGCAGGAAGGGCGAGATGATCCTACGGTACTATGTCCGGTGGTGTATGCAAGTAGAAAACTATTACCCGCGGAACGGAATTACTCCACCGTTGAACGGGAACGTCTGGCTCTCGTGTGGACAGTACAGAAATTTCAACCTTATCTGTATGGAGTACCGTTCAAAGTGCAATCCGACCATCAACCTCTGATGGTTTTGGCAACTTCTAAGAAACTGAACGCGAGGTTAATGAGATGGTCATTGCTCCTACAACCGTATCAGTTCACGGTCGAATACATCCCCGGAAGGGAGAATGTGGGGGCGGATTTTATGTCACGGCATCCTATGGTCGAATTTGAGGGTGAGGCCATTCGAACAGAACCTCTGGCAGTCGAAAGTTTGTAGTGTTCGACTTTCTTAAGAGGGGGCCTATGTGGCAAAACGCCAGTGGCCCATGTCCTCATGCCTTCTTTGATTTTGGGTAAACAGTGGGAAACAGCTTTCGGAAACCCTCAGTTCTCTTATTCCTCAATCCCCATGGAAGATAGTTCTTTTGGTTACTTTAACAACACGATCTTCTTAATAGAACGATTAGAAGTCTGACTTTTCTTCGGGATAACCCGATGGGACGCCTTGCATCACATACGCACTAGTTCAACTTCTGGGGCAAACAATGTCCGTTTAAACAACTACCATATGTAGACTGCATCATGTCAATTTGACACTTTAAAGAGTGAGACAGATGAAGTGCAGCATCCTACTGGTGGATTGGAAAGGTAAAAACGGGTTTTAGTTAGTCCTGCCAGACCTTGGCCTATAAATCTCTGTTGTCTCGACTGGTGAGATAAATTGGCGAAAAGCCAGTCTTGCCCTATTGAGAGTGGGTTGACCGTTGGCCAATCTGGCTAAGCGTCTTGTTCTTGGCATCGCCTGGGAACGAATCTGAGCAATATATTTCCCGAGATGATTTCACTGGTTCTTGACAGCTGATGGGCGGGTGCTATCTTTCTTCTTACGGCCGGAACTCGGCATAGTATTGTCTGTAATTTGATTATAAACAAGATATATATACGGTATGCCGGAAGGAGGGGAGAGCTCCGTGGGGACGGGTTCCACCCATCTATCTTCTGGAGCCGGAAGAGGGTATCCACTGTGCTATCTCTTTCATCTTTTAGCAGATGGGATGGCCAGGTGGACTGAATAGTTACGGGTCTATAAGATGAGGTCAGGGATATAAATGGACCTCTGTTTCTCACTGAGAGAACCTGAACTCTTCTAGATCTACGTGTTATGTGAGGCACTGCCGGTACATTGTGGCGACAGCTCAAACAAGAGCAGCGGACGGAAGGGGTGGTATCTTCTTTCCTATTCTTGCTAGGGATGGGGAACTACACTGCGTGCCATACAGACCCACTACTATAATATTAGTTAAGGGGGGATACACACGTAATTACGCACACAACACCACAAATGCTGTGTCGTGAGAAAGAGAGGGTTTGCAAGTGAGAGGGCTCCGGGAAACGAATGTGCCCAGTAATAATAAAGGCAGGGTATGAGAGTGGAGAGGAATCTTGTATGCAAAGAGTTCCTAAGGTAGCCAACAGGACGTCTACAAGCTGAAGGTCTAATCAAACAGGAACGTAGCCAATCCAGGGGCTACCTGACATGTCAGGCCCATTCACTCGGACCTCTTATCTAATTTATTGGGTAAGGAACATGTATGACAAATTTAGTAACTGAGGCCCTATTGGTCCTCAGGATTGTGGTACTTGAGTCAGCCTAGTCGCTCACTAATCTCTGTCATCTCCAGGGTCCTCCTGGAATTGAAAGGAGCAAAAGGGATCTGCAAGGCCACGAGAGAATCACCTTAAGACATTCTCAGGTGAACCATGGACTTTCAGGACGGCCACAGGCTAATGACTCCATTCAAGGAATCAATGTCCGATTAGTCCTGATCTAGTGGCATCCTTCAGTACCCGCTCAATACAAATCCCATCGTCAACTAAGAAGTGGTTGACCCTATGTTCCTGGCTGGACCTACACCTCATTCTCGGACCTACCCATCCGTGTCAGTGACATTGAAAGACCCATACCCATTCCACATTCATGAACTATTCCCATTATTTGAAATCATACCCAACCTTGTGCCAAATGAACATTGAATTGACTATGTAGAGAAATCCTCACAAACCCGTGGCTTTGGTTCTACAGCAGCCTGTTGTTCGTACAACCGATCTGGAAGGACGGAACTAACTAAGGACATAATCGGTGAGGCAGATGTCGACTGACGGGACTTTGTAGTACTCTTCGGTCTATGATGGAAAGCCATAAGGCTCTGTGCCTGAACTGAACTCTGTGTCCCTGTTTTGTCTGTAGTAAACTATCTGTTTTAACAGCCTTGATGTTATCCTGTGCTGTCCTTTATTAAGTTATTAAAATTACGTTATAGTTTACTCTGACGATGGCCATGTTATCTATTGGTCAGCCAGAAAAACATCTCAGGGAATAGGCCCCGAGGTCGAAAGAGAGAGCGACAGTGAGTCCAGGGAACGGAGGAGGGTTGGCAAGCAAAGACCTATCCCAGCCAGAGCTATAGAATATTATTGAAGCATTGTGACAGGGGTATTTGGGACCCTCCACGTAACTTGTTACACTTTACCATCTCTTGATCATCACCATGTCACTACATCCACTTTCCTCTAAAGTGTCCTCACTTGACCATTTGACCACTGCTTGATCACCCTTTGATCATCACCATGTAACTACACCTACTTTTCCCTGCAATTTCCTCACTTAACCACTTGACCAGTGCTTGACCACTACTTGATCAGCCTTTGATCATCACCGTGTCACTACACCTACTTTTCCCTACAATTTCCTCACTTGACCACTGCTTTACCACCTCTTGGCTACCCTTTGATCATCATCATGTCTTTACACCTACTTTCCTCTAAAATTTCCTCACTCGACCACCTCTTGTTCATCACCAATAGTTGTTGTTCTAATCCTAGACTCCCTAAACAATACTTGACCACTAATACCCCACCCTCTTATCAATACCCATTACATCACACAACCACGTTTAAGATATTCATTTATGAACAACCCATATAATATTTACTACTATTGTCCTCACTTCAAAACATTCCTCTCACAGTCTGGATCCATACACAACGAAAATATGGAACCCTACAGCTCTATAGACCATATACTATTTACTACTATAGACCTCACTTCACACCACATTCCTTAATGACTTTTCCACCCCTTCTATTTTACGCTCACAAACTTTAAAAAACCCAGACACAATTTTACTCCCCGACTTTCCCCAACATTTGTTCACACAGCCACGAGTTTCCAAAAAATATTTCACCAACCCAGATTTTTCACCGCCACGAATTTCCAAAAATTTTCCAACTTTCCCCCTACCCAGATTTCCACAGCATCTTCCACAGCATCTTCCACAGCATTACCCTCATCTTCAAAACTCTTTAGTACACAACAAAGATAACTACTTCCGTGAGTGTGCCGTTCCAGATCCGTCCCGAAGAGGCCATTCGGTAGCCGATCATCGAGAAGAGAAGCTGCTTCTATAGCCAGCTGTGTAATTGGCATCACGGGGTGCCGAAGAATGCTCTAAGGAGGTTGTTGTTGAAGCCATCCTTTCCGGCCGTTTCTGCCAGCTGTATTCTATGCAACTCTTATGGAATAAGAGATTGATCTACAGTGGTGGCATTGTTGTCCTTGAGACCAGAGGCCGGGACTTTAACCAGCTCTATGATTGTGTACCAGTTGGGGCTCCAGAGGGGACCTACAGCCGAAGGCTTTATGAACCTACCCGGTCACTGTCTGTTGCATAGTTGTTCCTAAGTTTAAAGGTAACACATTTATACTTGGTATAGCTTAACTAAGTTTGTATTTCAGTTGTGGGTCACTTATTGACCAGGCCGGGCAGTTGCAGCCCTGGGCCTGTGCTCTAGCCGAGATGTACGAGTTGACCTCGGGTCAGGGGACACCATTGTAAGTTAAGTTTTGACCAGGCACGGCTGCTGTGTGGTATGCCTGGGTGTTTACTATAATTTAGATTAACGTGTGGGCTAATGTCAACAGACACGACGAAATGTATTTCGCGAGCCAGCTCACTGGAGCAGTCTGGTTGAAGTGCATTATCAATACATTCGACGCCCTATCTCAATAATGTGGTACATGAGGGAATTATTGTTCGGACAGAAGAATTCTTCTTAAACAAAGCTGTAATTTGATTCTCTTAATGATAGGTTTGACATTAGTACGTTTCAATCATCATCAGGTGGCGGGTTGAAACAAGTACTTGTCAGTCGGCCTCATGTGACGCGCGAGAACCACAACATGCGTGTCTCTTTAAGGTGAAACCCAACTATGTAGGAGGCTTTAGGCTGTGAAGTGATTATCGCCTCATAGGCATGTTGTTATTTAACTGGGCTTAGTCAGAAGGGGGAAAGATATCTTCACACCTACAAGGGATTTAACCTTGGGCCAGTATAGCGGTAGGGAAACAACTACACACGCGTTTATATTTCATCAGTGTTATCGGTCTCCAGACTTCCTTTACTGAGAAAGGAAAGGTTTGTACGGCAGGTCTAACTTTCTATTGTCTCAATACTTTCATCGGAACCCGATTGTTGGGGTGTTTGACTCGACACCATTCATATGCAGCCAAAGGAATGTATTCATGTGATGATTGTCAATCTACACAGTCACCCACACACAACAGAAATCCAGGTATCAGAGAAAGAAAGGAGGAAGCGACAAACACTAGAACACAAATTTCTTAAGTTGTTTGTCTGGTCTTTTATTCAGTATTTCAGGATAGTTTCCATTGTAGTGTGAGCATCTTCCAGTAACTCTGGAGGGGTCATAGAGGACGCACCTGAGGTATCATGATATGCTTATGATTTAGGCCAAATCACTTGATGATCTTTATGGGAGGTATGGATTTCTGCCATCCTCATGAATGGAACCTGTGATCATATCTATTATTTATTAGGTATGAGACTTGTGGTTGAAAAGCTACTGACCTACGTTAGGTTTACCAGGAGACGTTACGTTAGGTTTACCAGGAGACGCAACCTAACCAGTCCGTGAGACATGTCTGGGAATTAGGACATACTATTGTGGTCTGAGCCACAATGAATAGTATGTTAGTGTAGATGCACATTGATGTAGTGTTTATTGTGCAAGGGTGTAATGGATGTGTACACGTGGCCTGTTCTTGCTTACAGGAACCACTTTGCTGTTGCTGTGGGCGAGTGCCCTTTGCTGTTGCTGTTGGCTGATTGCTATTGCTTAGCTGTGCCGTTTTCGGATTCCTGTGGGCGAGTGCCCTTGGCTGTGTGCTGTATCCCGAGGGCCGCTGCCTGTTTGCAGTAGCCTGTTTGCTGTTGACCCCTTGCTGATTCCTGAGAGCCTGTTTGCAGTTGGTCCGTTGCTGGGTGCTATGGACCCGTGGCTGTGTGCTGTGATTTTAGATGGTGCTGAAGGCCAAGTGGCTAGTGGCTGCTGAAACTTACTTGGCCCAACTTCCGCGGCTCCAGGAGGCATCATACAGATTCAGGTGAATGTGTCTTTCCACCTGGGTCTACACACTGACAACCAATACTACACTGACATACCTCATGTTGGATGATGAGAATGTCAAGCAGACTACTCTTACCCAATTGACGTTTCATTTCTGTATGTCTGTCTGTCGGTTTAACGGTTTGTTTGTTTGAGTTTGGGAGACACTGGTTTAAAGTGTGTTACATGCCCTTTAAAGAACGTGGCATTCAACCCCAGCATTTGTGTGCACGTGTGTGTGTGTAACAGAGAGAGAGAGAGAGAGAGAGAGAGAGAGAGAGAGAGATAGAGAGAGAGAGAAATAGAGAGAGAGAGAGAAATAGAGAGAGAGAGAGAGAGAGAGAGAGAGAGAGAGAGAGAGAGAGAGAGAGATTGTTTTTCTTACAAGCAAATGCTCATATTGTTTTTCTTACAAGCAAATGCTCATACTCTCTTTACGACCTAAGCCACGTATTTGTTGCTTATCCTTAGATATTCTCGTCATACCGCGTTGGGGGTTCGAAGTCGGCTGCGGGCGATTGGGTAGCAGACATTTAGATCCTCATTTAGATTGTATTAGACGTCGACAGTTGAGAACGCAATAACAAACTCCTGAACTAACGTTGCCTGGTAAATCACAGACAGCCAATAAATGCTGGGGTAGATTGCAAAGTCCTGCAAAGACATGCATATAAGTTAACTTATTGAATGACAGATCAGCCATGAAGCAGTATGATCGGCAGTGTTTTATCAGTATAAACGTAGTTGCTCACGTTCATTCGGTCGGCCTGCCATCCTTAACATTGCACCCCAAAATGGTTTATGTGTGTCTCATTTTAGACATCACGGTTATTTCATATGTGATACAATGCCGGCCTTTCTTATTCTTGCTTTCTGTATATAGTACCATTAAGGGACCCTCCTAAAAGCTTTCAGGTGGGTTGCATATATGGGACTAGTCCTATATACTTGTAGGACATACATATAGTCCCATTAGCACTCGATGAGATCTGTGGTCAGTATTATGTCGATGTCCTTTACTTCCCATAACACTTCCTGGTATCAGTTGTGGACTACATAAACCTTGAACAATACGTCAATTTAACAAATTAGCCAGGCCAGGGATTCAATCACATGACCACCAGACCGGCAGGCGAGCATGGTAGTCGCTTCTTTCCGTATCATCAAGTTAGATGGCGCTGTGTTTTAATATTATTTTATACATTTATTTATTTTTTTCTTTAGATCTGTTTGTGTAGTCCCGTCCCTGATGAAGGTTTGTATAATCTAAACGTCGTTTCTTGTGTCCTAGAATCTTCATCAAGTGCCCTGCCAGCTGGCGTAGGCGTTCATGGCTCTCCACAGATCTCGGTCTTTGGTTTTCTGGATCAACTCTGCTGCTGATATTCCTCCGTGCCACCGTCTCAATCCATCCAGCATAATTTTTCTTGGTCTGCCTCTGCCTCTCTTCCCCTCGACCTTTCCAGTTGTCACGATGTTCTCCAATGCCTCTCTTCTCATCACATCCTAGAATACTTAGAGTCCTAGAATACTTATTTTTTGTTTCATTATTTTATTATTATATATTTTTATTGCCTGTTGTTTTGGAGATTTTCACTCTATGATTTATGTTCCCCTTTATGGAGTCCATTGTAAGGTATGTACACTGTATCCGTGTTTAGTATGTCTCATATTTTCGCAGGAGTTACACATACCTAACTGTTTGTATTTCGTATCATCAATTAAGAGGTTCTTTTTAGGATGTTGCTCTCATCACGGCCCACCGAAAGGTTTCTCGATCTCTCGTTTGTCTGCCTTCTGTATAGCCAGTTCTAAATATGGTAGAATACTTTAGTCTCACAGAGAAATACCATGATTCTAGCTAAACCCACCCTGGTTCTAACTAAACAAAATAAATTGTCTTTCTACCACTTCCTTGTCTGTTTCCAATTATCGTGCCAGACGGTTGTTCTTCTAACTACAAATCTCAGTGAGGAAATCCCTGGCATTTACTTGTAATTTAAACTCTCACTTGTTTCTACTTACAAGCTATTTTTATCAATCACCAACTATCTTGTCTTCTGGTCCGTTTTCTTTTTTCAGTCGCTGATTCTCTCACTTGTCTTCTACTGACTGACTTTCTATTGTCAGTCACTGTGCCTAGCACTTGTCTTATGACTAACTTTCTCTTGTCAATCACTGAATATCTCAATTGTCCTTATGACTAACTTTCTCCTGCCATCACTTACTATCTTAATTGTCCTATGACTAGCTTTCTCTTGTTAATCACTGACTCTCTCACATGTCGTCTTCTCACTGACTTTCTCTTGTAAATCACCGACTCTCTCATTTGCCTTATGACTAACTTTCTCTTGTCTATAAATGAGTCTTTTATTTTGTATGACTAACTTTCTCTTGTCAATCACAGAATCTCTCATTTGTTTTATGGCTAGTTTTCTCGTGTAAATCACTGACTATCTCACTGGCTTATGACAAACTTTCACTTGTCAGTCATTAACCCTTTCATTTTTTTTGTCAAAATGTTATATTCCCTTGATAAAATTAAACACATAAGCCACAAATAATAGGTTGCACGATTTATTGCCTGTACTAATTGCTGCATCCCATCAACATTATTGATCAAATGAAGGATAACAAATTAACGATACCTTGGCTGAAATACTCAACATAGTTAGAAATATTGTTCGAATGTGGAGTGTTTGTTATCCTCACAATTATCTCAATTTTATAAGGAAGTCTTCCTGTCTGCGCAAAATTGGTTGGAACTGTCTAATTGCTAACGCCTAGCTATATATGAGCAATACTCTCAGAGTCCATGGGAATATCGATACATGAAGCCCAAACGCGGGCACTCTCCCACTGTTTATACTTCACCTCAACACCGCAAGGTACAAGAGGAACATAATGAGATGAGATGAGACTCTCACTTGACTACTTTTGACTAAATTTCTCTTATCAATCACTATCTCTCTCAATTGTCTTCTAACAAACTTTCGCTTGTCAATTACTGATTGTTGCCCTTGACTTCTTCTGACTGGGCTACTCTTGTTAATCACTAACTCTTTCTATGATCGTCATTTGACTAACTTTCTATTATCAACCAATATCTCTCTCAATTGCCATCTTCTGACGTTCTCTTAAATAACGCTAACTCTCTCACTTGTAGTCTTCTGGCTAACTTTCTCTTATCAATCACTGGTATATATGTGGAGTGGAAGACAGCATAAAGTAACCACATATGTATTCAAAGGAAAGTCACAAAGCTAGATTAGTAAACAAAAGAAGAGGTTCCTTTCACATCTCAAGAGCATTTTGTTATATGTTGCCAGTTCATTATCTGTAAGGGCCTATCGGTATATACTGGTATTCTGGTCAGTATTACTCTGTCACGTTTATTTTCCGCGACAATTTTGGGTATCCATTTTAGGCTAGGTTGACATTGAAGCCACAGTTAATTTAAACATTCGAATACGGGTTTAACTTCTGACCACGCATACCGTGGGCCTGTGTCCTCCCCCACGCCACCGCAGTTCCCTGGAATACAGATGAAATAACGTTAACAGAGAAACGTCTTATCAAGTCTCCAGACAGAAGATCCCGACAAGACACATGTTCTAAATTGCGCTGCTGAAGCAACAGCTTTGACATCAACGGTTGTAGAACACGACTTATCGAGCTAACTCCCTCCTCTCTACTGAATGGCCCAGGTTGGTCGATGTCATTAAATTAGCATTGTCCGACACCCTGTGTCGGTAGAGTGAACGCCGACTGACCTTAATAGATGCAGTTTTGTAAAACTCTTTCTGTTACAAACATTTGTTGTTATTAAATAACGAGAACTTAGTTTAATAATAATATTAATGGCCTGAAACCGAAGGAAATATAAAGAATCATCAACAATAAGAATCTGAATAATAACAGATATCGATGATATAAGAGAGCCGCGGTAGCGTAGTGGCTAGACGCTCGCTTCTTGTAACGGTGTTCATCGGTTCGATTAGCATCGGGACGGATTCGAATTGTTAAAATGGACTTGTGCTCCTACGTCGTCACAGCCTAAATTAGGTACCAGGCATTGTATTGGGAAATAAAGGGGACCGATGTGATACTAACCTCGTTACCCACTTAGTGTCGATGCTCCTCCTACTCCTCTTTAGTGTCGATGAGTCTATCAAATTATGACTCGAGCATCAAATACCCACCGCTCCTTAAGGCAAATATAAGTGTCCTTTATCTAACTATTTTACTACTAGTCGTGATGCAGGCGTTCAGTTTCAAGAGAATGGCTCAGATTGACGTGTATGGCTCAGATTGAAGAGTATGGTTCAGAGTAAAAAGTATGGCTCAGAGTGAAGTGTATGGCTCAGATTGAAGTGTATGGCTCAGATTGAAGAGAAAGGTTCAGATTAAAGAGTATGGCTCAGGTTGAAGAGTATTGCTCCGGATGGAGAGTATGGCGAGAAAGGAGCATCACAACACATATTTAAAGAGGTTTGTCATTCAAGGTCAGACGTTCACTGTTATTCGTTGTACATTTATTCATCATATTAAATGTCAATAAGTACGGGCGGTCATGTTTCGCCATCTCAGACGATCAACAGTCTTGGATCTGCTCTGTGTTCTTGCCTCGATTATGACGCGAGGCCAAGCCATTCATAATGTATCTCTCTGCTTTCTCTTGTTCTTGTTCCATCAGACGCTCCAGTTATCTCTGAGTTTTCTAATATATTTATTTTCAGAACGAAAAAAAAAAAAAAGACAGCTTATCTGTCACCGTCTTATTTCTGGAATCATTTTATGCTTTTCATTTATTTCTTGTAGGACGTGCCCATTGTTATTTGCTGTTGTCGACTGCATTCTTTGCATTGTCGTACGAAATCATATTTCCATTGCCACTAGATGTGATTCGGCTTGCCCGTTTCATGTACATGTTTCACGTGCATAGAACAGTTTAGGTTATATTTAGCACGTCGACACTATTTGTCTCATTGCAATTGATTATTTTTATTGGTCCGTATGTTTCCCATCTTACATGTAGTTGACGGCTGATGGATTTACATCGAAGGAGATAGGGGCACTTATGTACGTGCAGAGAGTACAAGAATGATTTATTTTTTTTGCGTTCTCTCACTTTTGAACTCAAGGGTAGTCCATACACGTGCTACAACTTCTAATGTACGGACACTGTCCGACTTCAGAGGTACTTATAATTCACGTTTCCAAGTCAAAGACGAGAAGTCTACATTTAGTCCAGCTGACAGGTGTAGAGGTTGAACCCTATACCTCGTAATCAGCACACCGGATGTTTACGAACGAGCTCTCATATCCATTCCACCATGCTCACCATCAGTGCAATGCTGTAAATCTGAGCTGAACAGATCTAAGAACTTAACTGGTATCGAAAATAGGCGTGTCCTGCTGCAGAGCTATTACATTGATAAAGACTTTGGTGGATACGTTCGACTGTATCTGTTTATGTTTTCCCATCCGTCGAGCTCATCGGGCATATCAAGTGTTTTTATTCTGACCTAGGAGCTGAATTGTATTTTAAACACTGAAGGGGTAACTGACCAGAGTGTGGTGAGTTAAAAGTAACTAATTACACGGTCCCTTCTACGTACCTTAAAGGCAATGGAGTATATGGTGCTAAACCCAGATCTTTTATAGACGAATAAGCACTAGGTGGTTTTTGTGTCAGTATCACGTTGATCGTTCAATAGGCACTAGGTGGTTTTTGTGTCAGTATCTCGTCGTTCGTTCAGAAGGCTATGAAAAGCTACTAGACGTAAACTTGCCTAGTAGACCATAAACATCCAAAACTACTGAGGTTGGTTGCCACGTCCGGTAAATGACAGTCAACTAACTATCACATGATTAATTGTGAGGAAACTAATTTGCAAGGCTTCACATCCTCAAACCATCAAGGGAAGACATGCTGTGTGGGGACGACAGGCAGTGTCAATATTCTCCATGATCATATCTCATCGTGTGATGTTTGCTTAATGGCTCTTTGAAATCAAACACCGTCGACAGGACTAGACCTGTTTTTAAAATTGTATTGGCTAAGAGACTTTCGAGTGTTTTTGCTATAGGAAAGGAGTGATGTAATTTCCTATGTGACATCAGTTAAAAAACCCCTCTGCTTATTTACGATTACCAAATTTATCAAACTAAAGATGGCAGAAACAAAATCAAGTTTCAAATGCTTTGTGTATTCAATACTGCTGTATCAGATCATAACTAAACAGATGGAGCATAATATGGGGAAATTTGATATCTGCATCTTGGAAGATTAGGACGAGTAGTTATGATGAAACAAAATTACCAGCCAGATATGCAAGGTGCGCTGGTCAAGTTAAACAACATAACAATCTACCGATAACCAGGACGAGAACAAAACAGATTTGATGCGTCAAACATTTAAATGAACAGTCAGTATGATTATATTATCTGGATACAGAATAGTGGGATCCACAACGTCAAGATATGGTTTGGTTGCATGCTAGTTATCTGTACAAGGAAGGCTAATGACAAGTACAAAATCAGGATATGGTTTTGATACATACTTGCAGACTTTACAACGAAAGTTCATGACAGAAATTGCTGGATAACTACGACCAGCATCTTTCACAGGTGAGATGACATTGTGAGATGGTGAATTCATGATTCTGGCATGCGAAACAAATTCACCGAAAGCGATCCCTCGCTATAACCGACATGGAAAAAGAAGAAAGAAGCATAGGTTATATTAATTAGCCGATATGAGTGTCGACAGTTAAGAAAACAATGGCAAACTTGTGTATGTAAAATTGCCTAAATCATAACAAATAGATAATAAATATTGAGGTTGACTGCGACATCCTGTAAAGAAAAATAACTTAATGTAATTAACTGTCTTCATGATCGCCCCCCCACCCCCCCCCTCTCTCTCTCTCTCTCTCTCACACACACACACACACACACACACACACACACACACACACACATATTGCTCTCTCTTCCTGTCTTTCTGTCTGTTTAGAAATAACTATACGGGTATTGATTAGCACTCTTAGATGTAGATGAAAGATACAGCGGTTAGAGACACTGTAACACTGGCATTCTAAAGCGTTATTTCCGCCATTCTGTATTGCATGCGAAATACAACCAACAGCTTTACGTAATCGTAACGCTTGTGGCTAAGCTGAATGTCGATCATTTGGCGAGGTTGATGAGATGGACTGAACACTCAGAAAGTCACACAGCAGCCTTGATAACACCGAGGCTAGTGGGAGCAGAATCATCGATCTAGACACCGCGAGTATAACATCAGGACGGTTCAAAGAGTTGCTGCCCTTCTGCGCATCTAAAGACACATTCGCGACTGGTGTTGATGAAAATGAATCAACGCTTTTATTCTACCTTAAGGAACACATGCGGTTCTCCCTAGCCTAGGTGTTAGCGACTTTCTTCGTAATCCCGTATACTCTCGTGAGTAACGTGACGTGAGCGAGAATCGGCGGGTGTTCTCGTCGCGTCGGTAGCTTACGGGGTATGTGATCCGGTCGCTCAGCAATGGCAATGGCAAACTACTGAGCGTAATCTTGCCAAGAAATCAACAATCAGCTGAAAGTTGATGATGTTGACAGCGATGTCCTGTAAAGGATATGCGAACAAAAAAAAAAAAAGGAACATATTGGTTTAAAGCAGTGTTTCCCAACCCTTTTTGTGCTATGCCCCACCTAAGCCTTTCTAAAATTCTTACACACCCCCCCCCCCCCCCCCCAACATATGCATCATTTTTAATATTCAAAAATTGAAATGTTCACTAAAGAAACTTGAATTTTTTGTTTTGTTTAGAAGGGCTGACGGTTCCCAGCCAGGTCCCGGGTCCCTATGTGTTCGTTGTGTTTGGTGACATTTTTTTTTTTTTTTTGATTTTGCCGTTACCCCAGACAAGCTGGTTCCCCCGCCTTCCCCTTTTTTTGTGTGGACCCTTGGTCTCACTGTGAGCTATTGCCCACAATGGTCCACCAGGCCCACATCCAAGGTCAAGGTATGTGATGGGTTTTTATTTGATCATCCCGGCCCCCGACTAGACCAGGCGCACTACTAGGAGAGGGGGGGGGGGCGGGGGTAGCAGCAAATGCATCCGATCATAGCCAAAGGACCGACAGGTTTCAGGAAGAAATCACTAGGAAATTACTGAGCAAACACTGTAAGTTAATTTTCAAAACATATAATGGAGAACTAAAATTCACGTAGAAAATAATATTAATGAAAGATTTTTCTATATTATTTTATTTATTAGTAATTATTTAAATATAGTGAGATCCTTGCGCTTGATGCTTGCTGCAAAGAAATTTTATGTCAGGTTCCAATTTAGTTAACTTCAGTCTCAAGTCTCCACGTTTTGTTATATCCAGCCGATTTCTTCCATTTTCAAATTGCCCCCCCCCCCCCCTTTAACAATCGAATTGCCCCCCTGTAGGGCGTGGGTACCACGGTGGGAACCACTGGTTTAGACTATTCATGTGGTCTTGTATTTCAGCTTCTGATTTTACTAGGAGTGCTTGGTCGTCCGCAAACAGGAGTTCTCTTGTGGTGTAATTTGCAGATAGTTCTTCTTCTGGTTTCTCGTCATACGATGTTCTTACGATAACTATTTGGCTTGACATTGCTTTGACATACGTTGTCAATATACGTTATGAAATGGCGAGTCATGACCGCCCACGCTTTCCGGCATGGCACATGATTGATTGATTGATTGATATGTTATGAACAAGAGAAGAGACAGGAGAGGGATGTGTGTGGTTAAATTCCTGTACACTTTATGTGGCCCTAGAAGGCCAGTAAAAAAATGTTCTTACCCCATATAAGGGGCAGATAAAGAAAACAGTATCATAGATTACATTGAAAGTATACAAATACAATTTAAAAATTAAATTTATAACCCGAAATTTAGTTCTAAAATTTAAGTATTTAAAAGTAAAAAATATTTTCTTTAAGAAATATAAATGTATTATATCTGTCAATAGCATATTTTTCTTGCGCAATAATTTTTTATTTTCTACAATAAAAGGGTAGACGCTTAATGTTGAATTTTATTTTGTCACTATAATATAATTTATTTTTTCTATAACTCAAGTAGTCTCCCTTGGAACTATATTAGATGTTTATGTCCCCTATTAAAAAAAACGTAGGGATCGTTTACAAGTCGAAAAGCTCGACTTCATTGCACTAAGTTTCTATCGCATATGGCTCGGTCTCTTTCCGCAGCGCGGAAAACGTGGAACAAAGCACGATCTCCGTAGCTCTAGCGACGATCCACAGGATTCTCTTAAATCATTCACTCGTGAACCGAAGGTTCGCGGCCGGAATCGAACCCACAACCTTCGGAGCCCGAGTAAAATGGCTTGACCACTTCGCCACGTAGACTCCCGAAATGTACCCTACTTTTTGCTTATCTAAGTGTTTTTCTTTTAGATATTTTGTAATCCCTCAGAATGCTTGAACATAATTATCAATCAAGGCATTACTATCATGTTATTTCGATCTTTTAACTAATTAAACTAAGCTCTAAGCAACTAAGGAAATGCATGCGCAGTTGAATTGCATGATTTATTATTATATGTTGGAAGATATCAACATTAATTGGAAAGATTTAAGTATAATAAAGAATATTTACTGGAACCAAGTAGCAGCAATTAAAATGGGAAATAAAGAGGGAAGTTACGAACAGATAAAGCTAGGAGTACGACAGGGGGTGTGTCTTGTCATCGGATCTCTTCTACCTATATATAGCGAAGTAATATAAAAGAGACGCCAGGAATACTAATCGGAGGTTATAATATAAATAATATACGCTATGCAGCTGATAAGCCTGTCTCACTGGCCGAGGGCTTACGACACTTTCTCCGTAATCCCGTTTATCACGCAGAGTCTCGTAGCAGGGCGAGAGCTGGGAGCGGTTCGACCCCAGCTGGTGACTTGCGGGATAACTGAGCCGGCCGCTCAGAAAGCAATGGCAAACTACTGAGCGTAATCTTGCCAAGAAATCAACACACAGCTGAAAGATGCTGATGTTGACAGCGATGTCCTGTAAAGGATATGCAAAACAAACAAATCATGCAGCTGATAAAGTATTCATCATCATCATCAAGTGCCGTGCCGGCTGGCGTAGGCGTTCATGGCTCTCCATAGATCTCGGTCTTTGGTTTTCTGGATCAACTCTGCTGCTGATATTCCTCCATGCCACCGTCTCAATCCATCCAGCATCACTTCTCTTGGTCTACCTCTGCCTCTCTTCCCCTCGATCTTGCCAGTTGTTACGATGTTCTCCAATGCCTCTCTTCTCATCACATGACCGAGGAAAGCTGTTTGTCTCTGTCTTATTGTTGTATATAATGTTCTAGTTTCGTTAGCCTGTTTCAGGCAGTCGTCGTTAGTTACTCTGGCAGTCCAAGGAATTCGCAACATTCGTCTCAGGAACCACATCTCTGTTGCTTCTAATTTCTTCTTAATTTGTTCATTTACATTCCAAGATTCACTGCCATACAGCAAAACTGGTTCTACATAGCATTTCAGCACTCTCTTTCTTACATTCAGTGATAGTGACTTATTGCATAAGATACTCTTCATTTTCTGAAATGCGGCTTTTGCCTGCCCTATTCTGCTCCTAATCTCTGTTGTACATCTTCCATCTGATGTTATAAATGCCCCTAGGTATCTAAAATTATCCACTTGGTTAAGGATTTTCCCTTCTATTTCTATGTCACATTTTGGTGTCACAATTTTCTTTGATATTACCATTGTTACTGTTTTCTTGATATTCAAGGAGAGTCCTTTCCTTGCACTCTCTGTTACTACAACATCTAATAATTGTTGTAGGTCTGTTGAATTATCCGCCACCAATACTGTGTCATCTGCATAGCGTATATTATTTATATTATAACCTCCAACTAGTATTCCTGGCATCTCTTTGATCTCTCTCATTATTACTTCGCTATACAGGGAGAAAAGATCTGGTGACAAGACACACCCTTGTCGTACTCCTAGCTTTATCTGTTCGTAACTACCCTCTTTATTTCCCATTTTAATTGCTGCTACTTGGTTCCAGTAAATATTCTTTATTATTCTTAAATCTTTTCCATCAGTGTTGATATCTTCCAACATTTTAATCAGTTCATCATGTTTTACTTTATCAAATGCCTTAGTATAATCTATGAAGCACAAATATATGTCTCTCTGTTTCTCTATTGACCTTTCTATTAGTGTCCGTAATGTATAAATTGCATTGTTTGTGCCCTTTCCTTCCACAAATCCATACTGTTCTTCACTAATTTCCATTTTTATTTTCTTTTTGGTTCTTCTCATTATGATTCTGAGTAGAAGCTTAGTGATATGGTTTATATGGTTAATTGTACGAAAATCTTCACAATCAATTGCTCCTGGTCTTTTTGGTATAGCTATAAATACAGGTTTCAGCATATCACTGGGTAAAGATCCACTGCTGTAAATATCATTCAACATTTTGGTTAATATATCTACTCCAAATTCTCCCAATACTTCTAATTCTTCTATTGTGATTTCATCTGGCCCAGCTGTTTTTCCTTTCTTCATACGTTTCATAGCGTCAGCGACTTCTTCTTTCAGAATAGGTGGACCTTCTAAGTTACTATCTTCTGTTAATTCTTCCCTTTCTCCTTCATATAATTCTCTTATATACTCATTCCACCTCTTCATTATAGCATCTTCCTCTAATATTATCTTTCCTGTTTTTGATTTCAAACACCCTGTATTTATTCTTATTTTTCTTCCTGTAAGCTCACTGATTTGTCTGTGCATATTTTTTGTATCTTTAATGGAATTTAATTCAATTTTTTTGCATTGCTCGTTTAACCAACTTTCTTTAGCCTTCCCACATTTATCTTTTATTTCTTTATTTATCTTAGCTTATTCTTGTTTGTCATTTTTACTCTGTTTTCTTTTGTCCATCAGTTTTAAGATATCTTCATTCATCCATTTTTTCTTAGCTATTTTGCCTCTCTCAGGTAATACTTCTTTGCTAGTTTGATGAATGGAGTCCCTTAACATTTCCCATTGTTCATCTATACTCTGTATTTTAGTTATTGCATTGTACCTATTTTTCACAGTCACTCTATATTGTTCTTGCATTTCTTTATCTATTTTCAGAACCTCTTTATTAAGTCTCATGTTCTTAACCATTTTTTTCCCTCTCTTTAATCTTACTTTTATATGTCCACATAGTGGTACATGATCACTATTACAGTCAGCACCAGGCATTGTCTTTACATTAATTAAAGCATTTCTAAATCTTTTATTAATTAGTATGTAGTCAATTTGGTTGCGTATTTTCTTATCAGGGCTTATCCATGAGTACAGTCGTCTTTTATGGTGTTTAAACCATGTGTTTCCAATTATATCATTGATATTTGCCCATTCTATTAGCTTTTCCCCTCTTTCATTTCTTGTACCTAAACCATAATTCCCCACTACATCCTCCATTTTTCCCTTTCCTACTTTTGCATTAAAATCACCAAGTATTATCTTTATTTCTTGTGATCCAATTTGAGCCATCGCCATTTCTATCTCGTCATAAAAGTGTTGTATTTCTTCATCACTACTGCTTGCTGTTGGTGCATATACTTGTATAATATTTATGTCTATTGGTTTGCCTTTGATTTTTACCATAATAACTCTATCTGAAATACACCAGTATCCATTAATTGACTTGGCTGTTTTTTCGTCTAATATTATTCCTACACCTTTTTCATGTGTATCCCCTCCAGAATAAATTATTGTGTGATTGTCAGCTATAATTTTGCCCGATCCCTTCCATCTCATCTCACTAACGCCTAGTATATTCATTTTCATGCTATCCATCTCTCTTAGAACATTGGTCAACTTTTCTAGCTCATTTAATGTCCTAACATTCCATGTTCCTACTCTAAATTTATTTATTTTAGTTAAGTTTTTGCCATCAGTAGCTGGATGACGGTCTGGTGTCACCTGTGGCTCATGACTGTCCCTACCGGACGAGGATGCCCTAAGACAGCCATTAACGCCCTTCACTAACTTTGAAATATGTTTTGCCATGAAGTCTTGGGAAGATAATGTGGTGGTTTCCCCTTGTCTTCCACATTCACATGGTGGTCTTTTTACCTCTGCCTTTGACAGCCATTTCCGACTGTAAGGACAAGTGAGTGCCCTGCTCTGCTCAGCTGCAGAGTTGTCCACTTATTCCGGTGGATACTCGGTCCCCAGAGCTGTGTTAGCCACACCGTAGTGTGTTTCCATCCTCTACCGCGGGGAGGTGTAGTTGGGATTTTCCCTTCATAAAGTTATGGTCTCTGACCAAAACTCTCCAGTACTTTTAGAGGATAAAGTATTGGTGGCGGATAATTCAACAGACCTACAATTGTTAGACATTGTGATAACAGAGAGTGCAAAGAAAGGACTCTTCTTGAATATCAAGAAAACAGTTGCAATGGTGATACGACAGAAAATGTTAACACCAAATTGTGACATAGAAATAGAAGGGAACATTTTTAACCAAGTGGATAATTTTAAATACCTAGGGGCATTTATAACATCAGATGGAAGATGTACAACAGAGATTAAGAGCAGAATTTTTTTTTTTTTTTAAATTCGCATATCCTTTTACAGGACTTGCAAAGAATACCATGGACAAATAGAAAAACCAATGACCAAGTACTACAAGAGACAAATGAAAATCGTAGATTGATTAGAGAAATTAAACGTAGACAGTCAAATTTTTTTGGACATGTTATGAGAAGAAATGGATTGGAGAACTTAATGACAGCTGGCAAGATCGAAGGGAACAGACCAAGAGGAAGACCGAGAGGAAATTACCTGGATGGCTTGGCCACATGGCATGGACGAGACAGGAACACTGAGCTGATCCACGACTCTGGTGATCGAGTGAAATGGCGAATCATGACCGCCCACGCTTTCCGGCATGGCACATGATTGATTGATTGATTTACAGGACATCGCTGTCAACAGCAGCATCTTTCAGCTGTCTGTTGATTTCTTGGCAAGATTACGCTCTATAGTTTGCCATTGCTTTCTGAGCGGCCGGCTCAGTTATCCCGCAAGTCACCAGCGGGGGTCGAACCGCTCCCAGTTCTCGCCCGTTACGAGACTCTGCGTGATAAACGGGATTACGGAGAGAAAGTGGTGTAACTCCTCGGCCAGAGAGACCGGCAACAGCAGAATAGGACAAATAAAATCCGCATTTAAGAAAATGAAGAGTATCTTATGCAATACATCACTATCACTGAATATAAGAAAGAGAGTGCTGAAATGCTATATAGAACCAGTGTTGCTGTGTGGCAGCGAATCTTGGAATGTAAATGGACAAATTAAGAAGAAATTAGAAGCAACAAAGATATGGTTCCTGAGACGAATGTTGCGAATTTCTTGAACTGCCAGAGTAACTAACAACGACTGCCTGAAACAGGCTAATAAAACTAGAACATTATATACAACGAAAAGAAAGAGACAAACAGATTTCTTCGGCCATGTGACGAAAAGAGAGGCATTGGAGAACATTGTGATAACTGGAAAGATCGAGGGAAAGAGAAGCAGAGGCAGACCAAGAGAAATGATGCTGGATGGATTGAGACGGTGGCATGGAGGAATATCATCCGCAGAGTTGATCCAGAACACCAAAAACCGAGATTTGTTGAGAGCCATGAACACCTACGCCAGCTGGCAGGGCACTTGATGCTGATTATTATTATTTGAGATATGTATGTTAAAGAAATAGGGGATGGAGTGGTTAGAAAGCAATGCACCATATGGCAGGCAGACAGACAGACAGACAGACAGACCGACAGACAGACAGACAGGCAGGCAGGCAGGCAGGCAGGCAGGCAGGCAGATCGACCGACCGACAGACAGACAGATAGACAGACAGACAGACAAGAAGGCAGGCAGACAGGCATGCAGGCAGACAGGCAGGCAGGCAGGCTGGCAGGCAGGCAGGCAGGCAGACAGAGGGATAGATGGGTTGAGAGAACTATTTGTTCAAAATGAATTAAATTTGAATATTTTGTAATGTCTGTGCAGTGTTTGAAAATATTGCCGGTCCATGATTTGTATTTACCAATTATGTTGCACGAACTTTACAGTGTGTGAATACAGAACTTGGACCGCCAATATTTTTAAACACAGCACAGCCATTAAAATTATACCCTATATAAATGACATTTCCTCTTATTATAATATTTGTCAATATAAACCCAATAAACTTGCACGGTCTTTCGCCAGCGCGAAAAAAAACAACAACAAACAAATAAAACAATGCATGCAGATCATGACTGTACCAGGCCAGTGTGTGTCATGCTCACTTCGCCTATTAATCTGTCACCTCTCTAATTCCTATGCTCTAGGCCAGGGGCCACCAAACTTTTTTTCACAGCGGGCCGGATAACTGACAAAATGACGAGCGCGGGCCGCATACTCATTCTGTACAATACTTGCGTCGGTCTTTATGCGGACGCGGTTCATAATTCCGTATTCCCACGTTCGAAACACAGCTGTGCGTGATTTGGCAGCAGACCGCGTTGCGTTGATTTTTTAGGTTACGATAATAGTGTCGGTCGTTCAGAAATCAAAGGCTAAGTACCGAATGTAAACTTTTCAAGTCATCATCAACAACAAAAAACGCTGGTGTTGACTGCAAACGTCCTGTAAAGGATATGCAACTAACTTTAACAATACCTGCAATCTAGAACAAAAGCTCTTGGAAAAAAGACGGAAAATTAAGTTAATCATGGGTGAGTGGCGTGGAAAACAATATATGTTTCACTGTTTTATAAAAAAAATCAGATGCCGACATGTCACTACACGAACAACGCTAAGCGAGTACTGTCACACCAGCCTGTAACACAAATAACTCTGCGGCGATGGTTAGCCAAGTCAGCACGTGAGCAATGGTGAAATATTTGCTGTAACGGTTGGCACAGAGTTCACTTGAGAAGCCGTCTATTTTATACACTATCTGCCTTGTGCACTAGACACTACAGAGTTGACGTGGCGGTTTTGTAGACATCGCCAGGCATTTTTTTCACGCAACCACCCGCCTGCCTCCACGCGACCGATAAATCACGCCACCGACCGCCACTTAATGACTTTTGCATATGGCGCAGTAGAGACCCGCCAACTCTACTACTACGGCATGTTCTCGGACATCCGAGCCCATTAACAAAACGCAGGGAAGGCTGTGCGACGTATTTTTGTGTATATTTGAATTGTTTGTGTCTGCTCTGTGATGTTCTTGTGGGCAAGGAAGAGGCTGTGGGTGTGGGTGTACTTGTGTATAGTTGTTGTTGTGGTGACAGTAGTAATGGTAGGAGATGTGTGTCTACTTGTCTGAATGTGTGTATCAAGTGTGGTTTCGTTCCATTGTGAGTGTGTCTGTACGTATGTGTCTTTGTGTGGTTGTCTTTGTGTTTGTGCGTGTGTGTGTGTTTGTGGTATGTGTTTGTGTGTATTTTCTCTGTTCATGTATGTATGTGCAAGTGTGTATGTGTCTTTGATCTTGTTTGTACGTGTGTGTGGTTGTGTGAGTGTGTATGGATCTTTGTTCTTGGTTTACGTGTGTGTGGTTGTGTGAGTGTGTATGGATCTTTGGTATTGTCTGTATGTGTGTGGTTGTGGTTGTGCTTGCGTATAGCTGTTGTTGTGGTGACAGTCGTAATGGTAGGAGTTGTGAGTGTACTTGTTTGTCAGTATATATTTGTGTACGTGTGTCTGTCTTTGTGTGTATGTGTGTATTTGTCTTTGCTCTTGTGAGTGTGTGTACTTATGTATAGTTGTTGTTGTGGTGGTTGTAGTTGTGGCGATAGTAGTAATGGTAGGAAATGTATGTGTAATTGTAATGTCTGTATGTACAAGTGTGGTATTGTTCCATTGTGAGTGCGTCTGTACTTATGTGTCTTTGCGTGTCTGTCTTTGTGTTTGTGCGTGTATGTGATTGTGGTGTGTGTTTGTGTGTATTTGTCTCTGTTCATATCTGTATGTACAAGTGTGTATGTGTCTCTGTACTTGTGATGTCTGTATGTAAAAGCGTGGTAATGTTCCATTGTGAGTGTGTCCGTACGTATGTGTCTTTGCGTGACTTTTACACATACCGATAAAGAGACTTGTATCTCTACCAATGCAACAGCTACTAGTACTATTGCTACTACAACTACTGCCTTCTCCTCACTTTACCCATCACGGTTTCACTACACGTACTTTCCCATACAATTTCCTCACTCGACAACTTGACCACTAATTGCTCACTATTTGACCACCACTTGACCACGTCATCGATCACTGTAACCGTTACCATAATCTTAAGCACATCCTCCTCTACAATTTAAATGGTCCCTCGGCCACTTGACCACTACTTGACCACTGCTTGACCACTACTTAACCACTACTTTACCACATCTTGAGCATTACTTTAACCACTACTATAGTCTTAAGCGCATCCTCTCCTCTACCACTTGACAACTACTTGACCACTGCTTGAACACTACTTTACCACCTCTTGATCATCACCATGTCACTACACCCTTTTTTCTCATTTGACCACTGCTTGACCACTGTTTGATTACCATTTGATCATAACCATGTCACTACACCTACTTTTCTTCCCTACAATTTTCTCACTTGACCACTTGACCAGTGCTTGACAACTACTTGATCAGCCTTTGATCATCACCAGGTCACTACACCTACTTTTCCCTACAATTTCCTCACTTGACCACTGCTTGACCACCTCTTGGCCACCGTTTGATCATCATCATATCTTTACACCTACTTTCCGCTAAAATTTCCTCACTCGACCACCTCTTGGTCATCACCAATTGTTGTTGTTCGAATCCCAGACTCTCTAAACAATACTTGACCACTAATACCCCACCCTCTTATCAATACCCATTACAACACACGACCACGTTTAAGATTTTCATTTATGAACAACCCATATACTATTTACTACTATTGTCCTCACTTCAAAACACTCCTCTCACAATCCGGATCCATACACAACGAAAATATGGAACCCTACAGCTCTACAGACCATATACTATTTACTACTATAGTCCTCACTTCACACCACATTCCTTAATGACTTTTCCACCCCTTCTATTTTACGCTCACAGACTTTAAAAAACCCAGACACATTTTTCTCCCCTACTTTCCCCCACATTTTTTCACACAGCCACAAGTTTCCAAAAAATATTTCACCGACCCAGATTATTTCAATGCCACGAATTTCCCAAAAATTTTCCCAACTTTCCCACAACCCAGATTTCCACAACATCTTCCACAGCATCTTCCATAACATTACCCTCACTTTTAAAACTTGTTAGTACACACCAAAGATCACTACTTCCGTGAGTGTGTCGTTCCAGATCCGTCCCGAAGAGGCCATTCGGTAGCCGGTCATGGAGTAGGGAAACTGTTTCTATAGCCAGCTGTATAATTGGCATCACGGGTTGGGGGGGGGGGGGGGGAGGGCGGAGAATGCTCTACGGAGGTTGTTGCTGAAGCCATCCTTTCGCGGCCGTGTCCGCCAGCTGAGTCTATGTAACTCTTATGGAATCAGAGATTGATCTACAGTTGGCATTGTTGTCCTTGAGACCAGAGGTCGGGCCTTTGACCAGCCGTATGATTGTGTACCTTTTGGGGATCCAGATGGGGACCTACAGCCGAAGGCTTGATGAATCTACCGGGTCGCTGTCTGTTGCATAGTTGTTCCTTAGTTTAAAGGTAACACATGTATACTTCGTATCGCTTAACTAAGTTTGTATTTCAGTTGTGGGTCACTTATTGACCAGTGGGGGCAGTTGCAGCCCTGGGCCTGTGCACTGGCCGAGATGTACGAGTTGACATCGGGTCAGGGGACACCAGTGTAAGTTAAGACTAGACCAGGAACGGCAGCTGTGTGGTAAGCCTGTGTATTTACTATAACTTACATTAACGCGTGGGCTAAGGTCAACAGACACGACGGAATGTATTTCGCGAGCCAGCTCAGTGGAGCAATCTGGTAGAAGTGAATTATCGATACATTCGACGCCCTATCTCAATAATGGAGTACATGAGGGAATTATTGTTCGGACAGAAGAATTCTTCTTGAAAAAAGCTGTAATTTGATTCCCTTAATGATAGGTTTGACATTAGTACGTTTCAATCATCATCAGATGGCGGGTTGAAACAAGTACTTGTCAGTCAGCCTCAATTGACGCGCGAGAACCACAACATGCGTTTCTCGTTAAGGTGAAACCCAACTATGTAGAAGGCTATAGGCTGTGAAGTGATTATCTCCACATAGGCCTGTTGTTATTTAACTGGGCTTAGTCAGTAGGGGGAAAGATATCTTCACACCTACTAGGGATTTAACCTTCGGCTAGTATAACTGTGGGTAGACAACCACACACGCGTGTATATTTCATCAGTGTTATCGGTCTCCACACTTCCTTTAATGAGAAAGGAATGGTTTGTCCCGCAGGTCTAACTTTCTATTGTCTCAATACTTTCATCGGAACCCGATTGTTGTGGTGTTTGACTCGACACCATTCATATGCAGCCAAAGGAATGTATTCATGTGATGATTGTCTATCTACACATTCACCCACACGCAACAGAAATCCAGGTATCAGAGAAAGAAAGGGGGAAGCGACAAACACAAGAACACAAAACTCTTAAGTTGTTTGTCTGGTCTTTAATTCAGTATTTCAGGTTAGTTTCCATTGTAGTGTGAGCATCTTCCAGTAACTCAGGAGGGGTCATAGAGGACGTACCTGAGGTATCATGATATGCCTCTTTTCACCTGCAATATAATAGCTCTCGAACCCCCATTCAATCTGTGAAAATATCTAAAAAAGATTTCCCCAGGGTGAACCAGGTGCAAAGAAACATGGGTCATGAACAGTTTAAAGATCCAGAGTCTTAATTTAGTCTTTGGGTTATTGAATTCATTTTTGAGCTAGTTTGTTAGATAATTAATTATTTCACAAACAATGAATCACATTGATGACTTGTCAACACAAATAAGACAGAGATGTCAACAGACAGGATGGACTGTAATGAAATTAGGAACTTCAATACATGGTATAAATTTATAAACTGGCCTGATTCTCTTTTGGCCTAATGATTGATCATGACACATTTAGGTACATCAATCATTGTGATAGTTACACATGTGGCAAGGCAAATCATGGTCATTATTCAGTCCATCAATAAACATAATAATCAAATTGATTACAATGTCCTATAGCAAAGCATCTTAATTTGAGTCTAAAGTTTTCTACTAAATTTTACACTCTATAAAAAGGTAGGTGTGTGTTGTTATCAGTCCTCTGGGTGGTGTTTGGGTGTAAACAGAGGAAATGTCACCTATGAGTGGTTGGAGTGAGTGAAGCCTGGGTCCATCAACTGCTGGATCCCCTTCAGTACTTGCCAAAGCTACTCTGAAGGCCTCTCATTCTCTGGTCAGGGCCTGAGGTCTCTTCCATCTCATATTTTGGGACATCTTCTTTCATCTGCCTCCCTCTTGTCTGGTTTGGATTTCCACCATGGACATCACTGTTTAAAATTAACAGAGGTATGTACAATCCTAACAAAGTAATTTTTGCAGCATGTCATAAATATGAGAACAACATAACAGAAAGAATAAGATCAGAAGAAGTGTTGTGTTAATTTGTGTGGGGTCAGACATCATTTCACTGCATGCACCTGTCATCAGATGATACCTGCTGTATGCATTTTCTCAGTGTACTTTTGGTTCAGTGAGAAGGGTACATTCAGACAGAGATAAGATTGAGGATGTGTTGTTCCTTGGGATTGAAGTCAAGCAAATAATGCAAGATCAAGACAAGGACAAGAGGCATGTTTACAAATGACATACATTACATCTTCATCACCTCTTTCAGTGTTGCATGGTGTGTTTAAATGTTTATCTGTACCTCCCAAATCAACTATTTGTCTTCTTCTTCCCATTATCAATCATTTTCCTGTTCTGGTTGTGGTTGTGGTGTTGGGTGGAGTGCTGTGTTGAGTATTGTGTTGAGTTAACTTCTGTTGTGTGGGGTTTTCATAGTTTGTAACCATTTCCCCCTCCATCATCAGTAGTTAATATGAGTTTAACTCACCAAGTGTTTTATTGTTATGCATGTCTGTCATACAGAATATCTGATGTGTATTTGTTACCAAAGTAATCTATACAAGATCATGATAACAATCCATTAGAAAAAAGGTTATTACATAAGGTACCCTTTTCCAATTCCCTCCTTCTCTTCATCTTATTTTTATTCTACCACCACTATCACCAGTGCTCATCATATGCGTTCTGTTGGTGATCACTAGTTGACAATAGACCGAGGTTTTATTCACCTTGTGGTCTCGACAGATTAACCAGGCTTTCTATCACAATGGCGTCTTGTGAAGCGTATCCCGATTCTAGGCAATTCGTTTAGTAAGTGCTTTGACTAATTAAAATCTGTCACACAAATACAATCAATTACTATCAACTACTATTATTTCAATGCGTAAAGAGGAAAGAAAAGATATAATCCATCTCTCAGCCTCTTAGATGGCAAATAGACAGAAATATGTACGTTTTCAAGTGAGGTAGTAGTGAATGTGCTCAAACTGACCTGTATGCAGAAACAATTCAAAGTGATTTTTGAAGTAATGCATTAACATGCGTTTGAATTTTTGCCTCAAACATTTTCCTGTGATAGATTGATGAAAGATGACTATAGTAAAGTCAATAGTTGTAGTGAAGAATATCAGAGTTTGCAGTTTTGAGAAAGTTTGAGATGTCGGTTTCGCCGGGAAAAATGGCTCAGTGTAGCCAGAAGTAGCAGTCGTCAATTTTACACTTCAGAGATTTATGTTATCACTAATACACTTAATTTTAACACACAACACTGGATACCTCCGCTGCACATGTCTGGGTATCACACTGATATGAGGATTGTCAAGCTTACCTCAGTTCTTGAATCAAACTGCAGTCTTTGCACTCAGAAAGGACAGGTCACACAAACTAGATGACCGGTCGTCAGGCTGAAGAAGTAAGAGTGCGCGGGTTTTGAGAATAGCGACGCTCACTTGGGTTAAATTTAAATCACGTGAGCTCTTACCACCACTCGTTTTGTTAGTTGCAGACGCTGTAGTTTTCTATTATTAGATTACATCCATCTATCTAAAGTGTCAACTGTTGTTAGATTCATAATGGTGCGTTCAAGTGTGTGAGTTCTCTGGTTCGTGGTACGAAATTGTTGACGCGCTGAAAATGATGGTTGGTAAATATGTCACATCTGGGAATTCAGACATACTATTGTGGTCTGAGCTGGAGGAACTGACAACAATGAATAGGATGTTAGTGTAGATGCATATTGATGTAGCGTGTATTGTGCAAGGGTGTGATGGATGTGTACACCTAGCCTGTTCTTGCTTACAGGAACCCCTTTGCTGTTGCTGTGGGCGAGTGCCCTTTGCTGTTGCTGTTGGCTAATTGCTATTGCTTAGCTGTGCCGTTTTCGGATTCCTGTGGGCGAGTGTCCTTGGCTGTGTGCTGTATCCTGAGGGCGGCTGCCTGTTTGCAGTGGCCTATTTGCTGTTGACCCTTTGCTGATTCCTGAGAGCCTGTTTGCAGTTGGTCCGTTGCTGGGTGCTGTGGACCTGTGGCTGTGTGCTGTGATTTTAGATGGTGCTGAAGGCCAAGTGGCTAGTGGCTGCTGAAACTTACTTGTCCCAACTTCCACGGCTCCAGGAGGCATCATACAAGTTCAGGTGAATGTGTCTTACCACCTGGGTCTACACACTGACAACCAATACTACACTGACATACCTCGTGTGGGATGATGAGAATGTCAATCAGGCTACTCTCACCCAATTGACTTTTCATTTCTGTATGTCTGTCTGTCGATTTGTCGGTTTGTTTGTTTGAGTCTGAATCTCTAATAAAGATTCTAGATTCACCTGTTATAAGATTGTTCGCTTATAGTCAGGTAGGTGTCTTAGAATAGTGTCAGTCTTCACATGGGCAGGGTCGTCCAGGCACCGTCCTGGGGTCAATGGAGTTACAGGGTAGACAGAAGTTAATTAAGAACCCAGGTACAATATATCGGCAACCACTGAGAACCAGGCCGGTGTTGTCACAAGGTTAAACAGGACTGACTGACAGACATAATGAAAAGATACGACTGACAGCACATATAGTCACACAGAAAAGACAATCATACTAGTCACACAGACAAACTCATAGTTAGAGAGAGAGAGAGAGAGAGAGAGAGAGAGAGAGAGAGAGAGAGAGAGAGAGAGAGAGAGAGAGAGAGAGAGAGAGAGAGAGAGAGAGAGAAAGAGAGAGAATCTCTGTTACAGTTTCCGCATCTGTAAGACGAGGCAGGTAACGAAGTATGTGACTGCATATTATGCCTGTGCCCCCTGTTCTGGGTTTGTTGGATCAGATTGCACTCAAAAAGCGCCAGTCCGTTTCGTACTTCTCTTCTCCAGGAGCATCAGTCTGTTGCAACTCTCTCCCACGTGTCTGGATCTATGCCGAGGGTTTTCATATATTATTTACACACATCCTTGTATCGCATTTGGGGTCTTCCGGTTGGCCTCTTCCCTGTGGCTAGTTCTCCGTACAGGAGATCTTTGGGAATACGCTCATCCTCCATTATAGATACTTGGCCCACCCACCGGAGGCATCTCTGCTTGAGAAGGGAGTGAACTGTTGTAATATCCGCTCTTTCAAGCAAGTGTTTGTTTGTTATATGGTCTTTCCACGATATGCCCAGGATACGTCTCAGACATCTCATGTGGAAGCAATTCAACTTTCTTTCCTGTCGTGAGTACAAGGTCCAGGATTCAGACCAAATCAAGACAGCTTGCTTAATGCCCTCTTACATTCCTCTTATATTTGCAGTGTCTGCACAAGTTTGTGTAGCCAGTATTTGTTGGCACATTTTCTAGCGGTCTGTTGTACTCTATTTCTGGCCGATCCCAGTACCTGCAATGTTTTCTCTGATGGTGATGTTTTATACACTGAGAATGAGAGTCTCTTCATCTCCAGGACTGGGAACATCTCTTCAGAGCGTGCTTCAAACCGGTCGGCTGACTTTGGTTGATACATGCCAAATGTTGATAGTGATGTGGTATAGATGGTGTCGGGCAAATGACTCCATCTCTCGGTGGCAGTTCCATTTGTGGGGCCAGGCAGAGCCTCCGCCATAGCCTGGGTGAATTTATTGACCTCTTTGTTTCGGGTGCCGCTGATGTCGATGCGTGGTCTTCTTTCTATTCTGTAGATTCTCTTATGCTTTATCTTCATCTTGCTGGAAACGAGTGAATGATCGGTGTCGCGGTCAGCACTATGATAGCTGCGAGTCAGCCGTACATTACGGAGATTGCTGCGTTTAGTGAGCACCAGGTCGAGTTGGTGTCAGTTCTTTGATCTGGGGTTCCTCCATGACACCTAACATGTTAATATTCAGTCTTCTCATTTCTTTCTTAATGTTATTGAAGTTTGGGATCTCATCTCATCATGTTCCTCTTGTACCTTGCGGTGTCGAGGTGACGTATAAATTGAAGGAGAGTGCCCGCTTATGTGCTTCACGTATCGATATTCCCACGGACTCTGTTATTCACTGCGTCCATCGATTGCGTGGTCGGCCTCTTCCTCTGCTTCCATCTGGTCTATACATCATTGCTTGTTGTGGTACACTGTTAGTTGGTAACCTACTTGCATGGCCAAACCATTTGACTTGCCTTCTAATAAAATCTAGCGCAGCTATATAACCCCCACGTTAGTCCTGATTTCTTCAATTCTTATCTTATCTCATCTTGATACATTGAGTATTCTTCTCAGGAATCTCATTTCTGTTGTGATTTTCTTTTCTCTTTTTCTGTCATTGTCCAGGTTTGGCATTGGTAACATAGAGTTGGTGGGAAAATTGTGTTGTAAAGTGCTTTGTTAGTAGTTAGTGATACATGTTTGCTCTTTCGCATTGGTGCCTTTTGTCCAATGGGTTGGTTTGCCTCTTTACTTGTCTCAAGGGGTGTTAGTTTAGGTGAATTGCTGTTGTTGTTTATTTTTCTTCTTTAGTTATAGTCATTACCTCTGTTTTATTTATACTAATTTTCATGTTATGTTCCCTATACCAGTGCTTCCCAAAGTGGTGGTCCTCGGACCTGTGCCGGTCCGCGAGCCCTTCTTTGCCGGTCCGCAACGTGAGTTGAAAAAAGTAAGATTTGGTATCGTTTTCCAAGATATATTTTATTTTTATTTTATATCGGTGTTCATTACTGTCGGTGTATACGAGTATATACACCTTTACAAGAAGATCTAAATGTAGTGTTGACATTTGAAACATTTTTTTGATTTGTAAATCTCTACAAATTTTTACTCATGAAAATGGGACCACCATTAAACAAATCACCGTCATCCAATAACATTATGGAGCAGTATTTAGCGCACCGGAACAATATCCACAATTACGTTAAATCTTATATTTATATTAAAATGTATATTGAGGTCATATAAAATTCCAGAATACAAGGAGAAATTTTTTTTTTAACGGCACGGGTCCCTGGTGCTAAAGGCAAAACGAAAATTGTATGTCAATCCGGGAAAGTGAAAAGTTTGGGAAGCACTGCAATATACATTTCGTTTAGACCAGTGTTTCCCAACCTTTTTTGTGCTATGCTCTAAGCCTTTCTAAAATTCTTATGCCCCCCTCCCCTCCAACATATGTGTCATTTTTAATATTCAAAAATTGAAATGTTCACTAAAGAAACTTGAATTTTTTTTTTTTTTTAGTTTAGAAGGGCTTTCCCAGAGGGGCCAGAGCTCCCTCCTACCCCCCCCCCCCCCCCCTTCCCCCCCCCCTTTCCTCAGGTCCCGCGTCCCTGTGTGTTGGTTGTGTTGGGTGAAATTTTTTTTTTCCTTGGTTTGGCGGTTACCCCAGACAAGCTGGTTCCCCCACATCCCCCTTTTTTTGTGTGTGGACCCTTGGTCTCACTGTGAGTTATTGCCCACAGTGGTCCATCAGGCCCACATCCAAGGTGAAGATATGTGATGGGTTTTTATTTGATCATCCCGCCCCCGACCAAACCAGGCGCACTACTGGGGGGGGGGGGGGGGGGTAGAAGCAAATGCATCCGATCCTAGCCAAAGGACCGACAGGTTTTAGGAAGACTTCACTAGGAAATTATTGAGCAAACACAGTAAGTAAATTTTCAAAACATATAATGGAGAACTGAAATTCAAGTACAAAATAATATTAATGAAAGATTTTTCTATATTATTTTAATTATTAGTAATTATTTAAATTTAGTGAGATCCTTGCGTTTGATGCTTGCTGCAAAGAGATTTTATGTCAGGTTCCAATTTAGTTAACTTCAGTCTCAAGTCTCCCCGTTTTGTTATATCCAGCCGATTTCTTCCATTTTCTAATTGCCCCCCTTAACAATCGAATTGCCCCCCCCCCCCCCCTGTGGGGTGTTGGCCCCACGTTGGGAAACACTGGTTTAAAGTGTGTTACATGTCCTATAAAGAACGTGGCATTCAACCCCAGCTTTTGTGTGCGCGCGTGTGTGTGTGATAGAGAGAGAGAGAGAGAGAGAGAGAGAGAGAGCGAGAGAGAGAGAGAGAGAGAGCGAGAGAGAGAGAGAGAGAGAGAGAGTAAGAGAGAGAGATTGTTTTTCTTACAAGCAGATGCTCATACTCTCTTTACGACCTAAGCCACATATTTGTTGCTTATCCTTAGATATTCTCGTCATACCGAGTCGGGGGTTCGAAGTCGGCTGCGGGCGATTGGGAAGCAGACCGCCTTATCCTGATTTAGATGGTATTAGACGTCGACAGTTGAGAACGCAATAACTAACTACTGAACTAACGTTGCCTAGTAAATCACAGACAGCCAATAAATGCTGGGGTAGATTGCAAAGTCCTGCAAAGACATGCATATAAGTCAACTTATTGGATGACAGATCAGCCATGAAGCAGTATGATCGGCAGTGTTTTATAAGTATAAACGTAGTTGCTCACCTTCATTCGGTCGGACCACCATCCTTATCATTGCACCCCAAAATGGTTTATGTGTTTCTCATTTCAGACATCGCGGTTATTTCAAATGTGATCGAAGGCCGGCCTTTTTCATTCTTGCCTTCTGTATATAGTAACATTAAGGGACCCTCCTAAAAGCTTTCAGTTAGTCCTATATACTTGTAGGACATACATATAGTTCCATTAGCACTCGATGGGATCTGTGGTCAGTATTATGTCGATGTCCTTTACTTCCCATAACACTTCCTGGTATCAGTTGTGGACTACATAAACCTTGAACAATACGTCAATTTAACAAATTAGCCAGGCCAGGGATTCAATCACATGACCACCAGACCGGCAGGCGAGCATGGTAGTCGCTTCCTTCCGTATCATCAAGTTAGAAGGAGTTGTGTTGTAATATTATTTTATACTTTTATTTTTTTTTTCCCGTTAGATCTGTTTGTGTTGTTCCGTCCCTGATGAAGGTTTGTAATGTCCCGTCCCTGATGAAGGTTTGTGTTGTCCCGTCTCTGATGAAGGTTTGTATAATCTAAACGTCGCTTCTTGTGTCATAGAATACTTATTTTTATTTCATTATTTTATTATTATATATTGTTATTGCCTGTTGTTTTGGAGATTTTCACTCTGTGATTTATGTTCCCCTTTATGGAGTCCATTGTAAGGTATGTACACTATATCCGTGTTTAGTATGTCTCATCTTTTAGCAGGAGCTACATATACCTAACTGTTTGTATTTCGTATCATCAATTAAGAGATCCTTTTTAGGATGTTGCTCTCATCACGGCCCACCGAAAGGTTTCTCGATCTCTCGTTTGTCTGCCTTCTGTATAGCCAGTTCTAAATATGGTAGAATACTTTAGTCTCACAGATAAATACCTTGATTCTTGATTACTTACTTGTAATTTAAACTCTCACTTGACTTCTACTTACAAGCTATTTTTATCAATCAACAACTATCTTGTCTTCTGGCCCGTTTTCTTTTTTCAGTCGCTGATTCTCTCACTTGTCTTCTTCTGACTGAGTTTCTATTGTCAATCACTGAGTTTAGCACTTGTCTTATCACTAACTTTCTCTTGTCAATCACTGAATATCTCAATTGTTCTTATGACTAACTTTCTCCTGCCATCACTGACTATCTTAATTGTCCTATGACTAGCTTTCTCTTGTTAATCACTGACTCTCTCACTTGTCGTCTTCTCACTGACTTTCTCTTGTAAATCACCGACTCTCTCATTTGTTTTATGACTAACTTTCTCTTGTCTATCAATGAATCTTTCATTTTTATGACTAACTTTCTCTTGTCAATCACAGAATCTCTCATTTGCTTTATTTAACTTTCTCTTGTAAATAACTGAATCTCTGATTTATTTTGTGGCTAATTTTCTCGTGTAAATCACTGACTATCTCACTTGTCTTATGACAAACTTTCACTTGTCAGTCATTAACCCTTTCATTTTTTTTGTCAAAATGTTATATTCCCTTGATAAAATTAAACACATAAGCCACAAATAATAGGCTGCACGATTTATTGCCTGTACTAATAGCTGCATCCCATCAAAATTATTTATCAAATGAAGGATAACAAATTAACGATACCTTGACTGAAATACTCGACATAGTTAGAAATATTGTTCGAATGTGGAGTGTTTGTTATCCTCCCAATAATCTCAAATTTATAACGAAGTCTTTCTGTCTGCGGCAAAATTGGTTGGAACTGTCTAATTGCTGACGCCTAGCTATATTTGAGCAATACTCTCAGAGTCCATGGAAATATCGATGCATGAAGCCCATAAGCGGGCACTCTCCCGCTGTTTATACTTCACCTCGACACCGCAAGGTACAAGAGGAACATAATGAGATGAGATGAGATGAGACTCTCACTTGACTACTTTTGACTAAATTTCTCTTATCAATCACTAACTCTCTCACTTGTCTTCTAACAAACTTTCTCTTGTCAATTACTGATTGTTGCCCTTGACTTCTTCTGACTGGGCTACTCTTGTTAATCACTAACTCTTTCTATGATCGTCATTTGACTAACTTTCTCTTATCAACAAATAGCTCTCTGAATTGTCATCTTCTGACGTTGTCTTAAATAACGCTAACTCTCTCACTTGTCTTCTGGCTAACTTTCTCTTATCAATCACTGGTATATATGTGGAGTGGAAGACAGCATAAAGTAAGCACATATGTATTGAAAGGAAAGTCACAAAGCTAGATTTGTAAACAAAAGAAGAGGTTCCTTACACACGTCTCAGGAGCATTGGTTATATGTTGCCAGTTCATTATCTGTAAGGGCCTATCGGTATATACGGGCAATCTGGTCAGTATTACTCTGTCACGTTTACTTTCCGCGACAATTTTGGGTACCCATTTTAGACTAGGTTGACACTGAAGCCACGGTTAATATAAACATTTGAATACGGATGTAACTTCTGACCTCGCATACGGTGGGTCTGTGTCCTCCACCACGCCACCGCAGTTCCCTGGATTACAGATGAAATAACGTTAACAGAGAAACGTCTTATCAAATCTCGAGACAGAAGATCCCGACAAGACACATGTTCTAAATTGCGCTGGTGAAGCAACAGCTTTGACATCAACGGTTGTAGAACACGATTTAACGAGCTAACTCCCTCCTCTCTACTGAATGGCCCAGGTTGGTCGATGTCATTAAATTAGCATTGCCCGACACCCTGTGTCGGCAGAGTGAACGCCGACTGACCTTAATAGATGCTGTTTTGTCAAACTCTTTCATTTACAAACATTTGTTGTTATTAAATAACGAGAACTTAGTTTAATAATAATATTAATGGCCTGAAACCGAAGGAAATATAAAGAATCATCAACAATAGGAATCTGAATAATAACAGCTATCGATGATATTAGAGAGCCGCGATAGCGTAGTGGCTAGACGCTCCCTTCTTGTAACAGTGTTCATCGGTTCGATTAGCATCGGGACGGATTCGAATTGTTAAAATGGACTTGTGCTCCTACGTCGTCACAGCCTAAATTAGGTACCAGGCATTGTATTGGGAAATAAAGGGGACCGGTGTGATACTGACCTCGTTACCCACTTAGTGTCGATGCTCCTCCTCTTCCTCTTTAGTGTCGATGAGTCTATCAAATTATGACTCGGGCATCAAATACCCACCGCTCCTTAAGGCAAATATAAGTGTCCTATACCTAACTATTTTACTACTAGTCGTGATGCAGGCGTTCAGTTTCAAGAGTATGGCTCAGATTGACGGGTATGGCTCAGATTAAAGAGTATGGCTCAGAGTGAAGAGTATGGCTCAGATTGACGGGTATGGCTCAGATTAAAGAGTATGGCTCAGAGTGAAGAGTATGGCTCAGATTGACGGGTATGGCTCAGATTAAAGAGTATGGCTCAGAGTGAAGAGTATTGCTCCGGATGGAGAGTATGGCGAGAAAGGAGCATCCCAACACATATGCAAAGAGGTTTGTCATTCAACGTCAGACGTTCACTGTTATTCGTTGTACATTTATTCATAATATTACATGTCTATAAGTACGGGCGGTCATGTTTCGCCATCTCAGACGATCAACAGTGTTGGATCTGCTCTGTGTTCTTGCCTCGATTATGCTGCGAGGCCAAGCCATCCATAAATGTATCTCTCTTCTTTCTCTTGTTCTTGTTCAGACGCTCCAGATATCTCAGAGTTCTATAATTTATTTATCTTCAGAACGAAAAAAGAAAAAAAAAAAACAGCGTATCTGTCACCGTCTTATTTCTGGAATCATTTTATGCTTTTCATTTATTTCTTGTAGGACGTGCCCATTGTTATTTGCTGTTGTCGACTGTATTCTTTGCATTGTCGTACGAAATCATATTTCCATTGCCACTAGGTGTGATTCGGCTTGCCCGTTTCATGTACATGTTTCACGTGCGTAGAACAGTTTAGGTTATATATAGCACGTGGACACTATTTGTCTCATTGCAATTGATTATTTTTATTGGTCCGTATGTTTCCCATCTTACATGTAGTTGACGGCTGATGGATTTACATCGAAGGAGATAGGGATACTTATGTACGTGCCAGAGTACAAGAATGATATTTTTTTTGGCGTTCTCTCACTTTTGAACTCAAGGGTAGTCCATATACTTGCTACTACTTCTAATGTACGGGCCTGATGTTTGCGTTTAGATTAGCTTTCTCACTTACCAGTGTCCCCCGCCATGAGGCGAACACAGTCCGACTTCAGAGGTACGTATAATCCACGTTTCCAAGTCAAAGACGAGAAGTCTACATTTAGTCCAGCTGACAGGTGTAGAGGTTGAACCCTATACCTCGTAATCAGCACACCGGATGTTTACGAACTAGCTCTCTTATCCATTCCACCATGCTCACCTTCAGTGCAATACTGTAAATCTGAGCTGAACAGATCTAAGAACTTAACTGGTATCGAAAATAGGCGTGTCCTGCTGCCGAGCTATTACATTGATAAAGACTTTGGTGGAAATGTTCGTCTGTATCTATTTATGTTTTCCCATCCGTCGAGTTCATCGGGCATATCAAGTGTTTTTATTCTGACCTAGGAACTGAATTGTATTTTATTCATAGAAGGAGTAACTGGCCAGAGTGTGGTGAGTTAAAAGTAACTAAGTACAAAGTCCCTTCTACGTATCTTAAAGAAAATTGGATATATGGTGCTACGCCCAGATTTTTATAGACGAATAAGCACTAGGTGGCTTTTGTGCCAGTATCACGTCGTTCGTTCAGAAAGCTATGACAAGCTACTGGACGTAAACTTGCCTAGTAAATCATATGCATCCAGAACTACTGAGGTTGATTGCCACGTCCTGTAAATGGCAGTCAACTAACTATCACATGATTAATTGTGAGGAAACTAATTTGCAAGGCTTCACATCCTCAAACCATCAAGGGAAGGCATGTTGTGTGGGGACGACAGGCAGTGTCAATATTCTCCATGATCATATCTCATCGTGTGATGTTTGCTTAATGGCTCTTTGAAATCAAAAACCGTCGACAGGACTGGACCTGTTTTTTAAATTGTATTGGCTACGAGGGTTTCTAGTGTTTTTGCTACAGGAAAGGGGTGATTTAATTTCCTATGTGACATCAGTTTAAAAACTCTCTGTCTACTTACGATTACCAAATTTATCAAAATAAAGATGGCAGAACCTAAATCAAATGCTTTTTGTATTCAATACTGCCGTATGGGGTGGGGTGGACACAGATCATAACTAAACAGATGGGACATAATATGGGGGATTTTGATATCTTCGTCTTGGAAGATTAGGACGAATAGTTGGGATGAAGCAAAATTACCAGCGAGATACGCAAGGTGCCCTGGTCGCGCTAAACGACATAACAATCTACTGATAACCAGGGACGAAAACAAAACAGGTCGGATGCGTCAAACATTTAAATGAACAGACAGTATGATTATATTATCTGGATACAGAATAGTAGGATGCACAACGTCAAGATATGGTTTTAATGCATGCTAGTTTTCTGTACAAGGAAGGCTAATGACAAGTACGAGGGTAAGTTAATAAGTAAGTCATAAATGGCTGTAGAAAAATAACTAACTATGATAAAAACTTGAAACAAGTTTATTTTTATACATATATTGTCCCTTTATTTCTCAACATAATTTCCACCAAAATTGATGCACTTATCCCACCGTTTTACCAGTCCTCCCAAACCGGCTGCATAGAAATGCGTGCTCTGTTTTCTAAACCACGTTTTCACTTCACATTCAACTTCGGCGTCACTCGCGAAATTTCTCCCGCCAAGGTGGCTTTTTAGTGGACTTAGCCCTAGCGATTTCCCGTAAAGCGGTGTATAGCTAGGTAGAAAAAGTTACTAGGGCGAGTCAATAAGTAAGTCACACAGTTATGTGGGATAGCGGGTAAATGAAAACAAAGCACGTAGTTCTATGCAGCCGGTTTGGGAGGACTGATAAAACTATGGGATAAATGCATCAATGTTGGTGTAAATTATGTTGAGAAATAAAGGGACAATGTATGTATACGAATAAACTAGTTTCAAGTTGTTATCATAGTTAGTTTTTTTTTTTTCTACAGCCATTTGTGACTTACTTATTAACTTACCCTCGTACAATTTCAGGATATGGTATGGATACATACTTGCAGACTGTACAACGAAGGTTCATGACAGAAATTTCTGGATAACTACGACCAGCATCCTTCACAGGTGAGATGACACTGTGCGGTGGTGAATTCATGATTCTGGCATGCGAAACAAATTCACCGACAACGATCCCTCGCCATAACCGACATGGAAAAAGAAAAAAAGAAGCATAGGTTATATTAATTAGCTGATATGAGTGTGGACAGTTCAGAAAACAATGGCAAACTTGTGTATGTAAAATTGCCTAAATCATAACAAATAGATAATAAATATTGAGGTTGACTGCGACATCCTGTAAAGAAATATAACTTACCGTAATAAACTGGCTTCATCATCTCCCCTCTCTCTCTCTCTCTCTCTCTCTCTCTCTCTCTCTCTCTCTCTCTCTCTCTCTCTCTCTCACACACACACACACACACACACACATTGCTCTCTCTTCTTGTCTTTCTGTCTGTTTAGAAATAACTATACGGGTATTGATTAGCACTCTTAGATGTAGATGAAAGACGCAGAGGTTAGAGACACTGTAACACTGGCATTCTAAAGCGTTATTTCCGTCATTCTGTATTGCATGCGAAATACAACCAACAGCTTTACGTAATCGTAACGCTTGTGGCTAAGCTGAATGTCGATCATTTGGCGAGGTTGATGAGATGAACTGAACACTCAGAAAGCCACACAGCAGCCTTGATAACACCGAGGCTAGTGGGAGCAGAATCATCGTCATGTCATTCGCACTGCGAGCGCTAACAAGTCAAGTCGCATTATTCTGTCAAGAAGCCTGATCAGCGGGAAAATGTCACGTGGAAAATCCAACAAGAAACATGCTGTTGCCAAGATGTGCAGCGTGGGAGCCGACAACAAGAAGAAGATCGTTGAGAGCCCACTTGCTAGCTGCATCAAAGAGCCTGATACTACAGCTATATCTGAAGCTACAACGAGGGAGAAGATTGACAGCCCAACACAGTCAAGAATCAAGACAGCAGAGAAGAAGGGGGAGAAAGACACCAGAGTCGAAAACACCGACTCAAAAACAGTCCGATGGGTTGTCAAGCGGATTCCGGTGGAGCTGACAGATGAAGAAATCCTGAAGCAGCTACGTGAAGAGAATCTTCACATCCGAGTCTTGAAGGCGGAGCGGCTTCTCACTTACTCCAAGATACCCACAACCCTGGCAGTGGTGACATCGGAGGGCAGCGAAATGCCGACCACAGCATCACTCAACAAGAGACTGCAGCAACCAGAGAGATTCATACCAAGAATCACGCAATGTTCAAAATGCCAGAGGGCCGGCCACAGCAGAGCAACGTGTCGCAGTAAGACGGAAATCTGTCGATACTGCGCCGATCACCACGCCTTCAAGGAGTGTCCGCTGGCCAAGCTGGACACGGACTTCCGAGCTCCTAACAACAGAAGAAAGTGCGCCAACTGTCTGGGCAAACACGGAGCAAGATACCTGGGCTGTCCGTACCTGCAGAGACACAGAGACGTCTTAAAGATCGCCATCATCACAAAGACCCCATTCAAGGAAGCAATGCAGAGGGGCGAGACAGCCACGGGTATAGCACAAGCTGAAAGAGATCAACTTCAAAAGCAGATAGACGAGTTGAAGAAACAAGTCAAGTCATTGCTGACGCCTAATCCGACCAGCGACAACGAGAATCTACTGGCGGAAATAAAGGAGTTCCATGAAAACATCAAGCGAGAAGTGGAACAGATGACCGCACTGAAGCAGGAAAACGAAGAAATGCTACGCACTATAAAAGTGGAGAGAGAGCGACTAAAAGCTGAAATGAAATCAACTCAACACAAATCAACAGAAGTCAGGCAAGTGACCACAAAGAAACAGCAAGAAACACAACAAAAAACCGACCCGGAGACGCAAGATAAAACCAGCAGCCGAACCTCGACGCCCAAACCATCCAAGGGGAAACCAACATCCCACCAGACAGCCGAAGAAAGACAAGATAAGGTACCTTCCGACGGCATACCGTGGTTTGGAGGGGAACCTACCCGGGAGGAAATGGAGGTGTACATAGCAGAAGGAAAGAAACGAGCAGAACAAGAGGAACTCAGACACGAGGAATACATAAGGAGACAGGAAGCAAAAGGAAAGAAGCCCAAGAAACTCAGGGGGAAACCGACAGAATACCCGGAATTACACTATGACTTCGATGCCGACTTCGAGTACTACATAGAAGACGGAGAGATCTTCCCATGGCTGACCACAGAGGAAGCATTCGAAAAACAGCAAAAACTTACACACGAAAGTGAAAGAAAGCGCAAGGATTTAAATAACATCGAAAAGCTTCTAGGGGCACTACACAGAACAGGAGGCAAAAGTACTAAATAAAAAGTCCTTTTAAGGACTGCAATCACTCAAGCCAGGAGCCTGCGCCAAAAAAGGAAACAACAAGAGGAAACAAGCACTAAGGACGGCCGCCGACCGATCCCCCAGCTGGAGTGGGATAACGAAAAGTCCTTATAAGGACTGCAGCCAATCAAGCCAGACGAGCCAGGAGCCTACACAAACAAAGAAAACCACAACAACAGAAGATCACAAAGGATAGCCGCCGACCACTGCTGACGTCACAGACACAAACGATGCATAACCAGTCCGAGAAAGGACTCACAAGACAAGAATTAGGGTAAATAAACCCACAAAAACCACGATCCTCAATTATAACCACAGCTGATGAAGCAGGTTAGACGAGGACGAATTTGGAATTTTTGTTTTTGAAATGGAATCGGAATCGAAGCAGAATCATCGATCTAGACACAGCGAGTATAACATCAAGACAGTTCAAAGAGTTGCTGCCCTTCTACGCATCTAAAGACATATTCGCGACTGGTGTTGATGAAGATGAATCAACGCTTTTATTCTACCTTAAAGAACTCATGCGGGTCTCCCTGGACTAGGTGTTAGCGACTTTCTTCTTAATCCCGTATACTCTCGTGAGTAACGTGACGTGAGCGAGAATCGGCGGCGGTTCTCGTCGCGTCGGTAACTTACGGGATATGTGCGCCGGTCGCTCAGCAATGGCAATGGCAAACTACTGAGCGTAATCTTGCCAAGAAATCAACAATCAGCTGAAAGTTGTTGATGTTGACAGCGATGTCCTGTAAAGGATATGCGAACAAAAAAAAAAAAAGGAACATATTGGTTTAAAGCAGTGTTTCCCAACCTATTTTGTGCTATGCCCCACCTAAGCCTTTCTAAAATTCTTATACACCCCCCCCCCCCCAACATATGCATCATTTTTAATATTCAAAAATTGAAATGTTCACTAAAGAAACTTGATTTTTTTTTTTAGAAGGGCTCACGGTTCCCAGAGGGGCCAGAGCCCCCCCCCCCCCCTCCCCCCAGGTCCCTCGTCCCTGTGTGTTGGATGACATTTTTTTTTTTAATTTGGTTTGGCCGTTACCCCAGACAAGCTGGTTCCCCCGCTTCCCCCTTTTTGTGTGTGGACCCTTGGTCTTAATGTGAGCTATTGCCCACAGTGGTCCACCAGGCCCACATTCAAGGTCAAGATATGTGATGGGTTTTTATTTGATCACCCCTTCCCCCGACCAGACCAGGCTAGTGGGGGGGGGGGGGGGGTAGCAGCAAATGCACCCGATCCTAGCCAAAGGACCGACAGGTTTCAGGGAGAAATCACTAGGAAATTACTGAGCAAACACTGTAAGTAAATTTTCAAAACATATAATGGAGAACTGAAATGCAAGTAGAAAATAATATTAATGAAAGATTTTTCTATATTATTTTAATTATTAGTAATTATTTAAATATAGTGAGATCCTTGCGCTTGATGCTTGCTGCAAAGAGATTTTGTGTCAGGTTCCAATGTAGTTAACTTCAGTCTCAATTCTCCCCGTTTTGTTGTATCCAGCCGATTTCTTCCATTTTCCAATTCCCCCCCCCCCCTTAAACAATTGAATTGCCCCCCCCCCCCTTGCGAGGCGTGGGCCCCACGTTGGGAAACACTGGTTTAGACTATTCATGTGGTCTTGTATTTCAGCTTCTGATTTTACTAGGAGTGCTTGGTCGTCCGCAAACAGGAGTTCTCTTGTGGTGTAATTTGCAGAGGTTCTTCTTCTGTGTTCTCGTCATACGGTGTTCTTGCGGTAACTGTTTGGCTTGACATTGCTTTGACATACATTGTCTATATATGTTATGAACAAGAGAAGAGACAGGAGAGGGTTGTGTGTGGTTAAATTCCTGTACATTTTATGTGGCCCTAGAAGGCCAGTAAAAAAATGTTCATCCCCCATATAAGGGGAAGGTTAAGTGCCATGTGACGAAGTGTTACATTGAAAGTATACAAATAAAATTTAAAAAATAAATTTATAACCCGAAAGTTGGTTCTAAAATGTAAGTACCTAAAAATTGAAAATATTTTCATTAAGATATCTAAATGTATTACATTTGTCATTAAAACATTTTACTTAATTATGAATACTTTA
>OY992893.1:41128153-41191286 GCA_963921405.1 Cepaea hortensis
CGGCATTTTCTCAGACATCCGCGCCCGTTAACAAAACACGGGGAAGACTGTGCGCCGTTTTTGTGTGTGTATTTGTCAAGTGTTTGTGTCTGCTCTGTGATGTTCTTGTGGGCAAGGAACAGGCTGTGGGTTGTGGGTGTACTTGTGTATAGTTGTTGATGTTGTGATAGAAGTACTAGGAGATGTGTGTGTACTTGTCTGAATGTATGTATCAAGTGTGGTATTGTTCCATTGGTAGTGTGTCTGTACGTATGTGACTTTGTGTGGTTGTCTTTATGTTTGTGCGTGTGTGTGTTTATGGTATGTGTTTGTGTGTATTTTCTCTGTTCATGCATGTATGTGCAAGTGTGTATGTGTCTCTGTACTTGTGATGTCTGTATGTACAATTGTGGTATTGTTCCATTCTAAGTGTGTCCGTACGTATGTCTTTGCGTGGCTGTCTTTGTGTTTGTGTGACTTTTACACATTCCGATAAAGAGACTTGTACCTCTACCAATGCAACATCTATTAGTACTATTGCTACTACAACTACTGTCTTCTCCTTACTTTACCCATCACGGTTTCACTACACGTACTTTCCCCTACAATTTCCCCACTCGACCACTTGACCACTATTTAACCACCACTTGACCACGTCATCGATCACTTTAACCACTATCATAATCTTAAGCACATCCTCCTCTACAATTTAAGTGGTCACTCGACCATTTGACCATTAATTGACCACTGCTTGACTACTACTTTATGTGGCAAAACGCCAGTGGCCCATGTCCTCATGCCTTCTTTGATTTTGGGTAAACAGTGGGAAACAGCTTTCGGAAACCCTCAGATCTCTTATTCACTCAATCCCCATGGAAGATAATTCTTTTGGTTACTTTAACAACACGATCTTCTTAATAGACTGGTGAGACGAATTGGCGAAAAGCCAGTCCTGCCCTATTAGGAGTGGGTTGACTGTTGGCCAATCTGGCTAGGCGTCTTGTTCTTGGCTTCGCCTGGGAACGAATCTGAGCAATATATTTCCCCAGATGATTTCACTGGTTCTTGGCAGCAGATGGGCGGGTGCTATCTTTCTTCTTACGGCCGGAACTCGGCATAGTATTGTCTGTAATTTGATTATAAACAAGATATATATACGGTATGCCGGAAGGAGGGGAGGGCTCCGTGGGGACGGGTTCCACCCATCTATCTTCTGGAGCCGGAAGAGGGTATCCACTGTGCTCTCTCTTTCATCTTTTAGCAGATGGGATGGCCAGGTGGACTGAATAGTTACGAGTCTATAAGATGAGGTCAGGGATATAAATGGACCTCTGTTTCTCACTGAGAGAACCTGAACTCTTCTAGATCTACGTGTTATGTGAGGCACTGCCGGTACACTGCGGCGACAGCTCAGACAAGAGCAGCGGCCGGAAGGGGTGGTATCTTCTTTCCTATTCTTGCTAGGGATGGGGAACTACACTGCGTGCCATACAGACCCACTACTATAATATTAGTTAAGGGGGGATACACACGTAATTACGCACACAACACCACAAATGCTGTGTCGTGAGAAAGAGAGGGTTTGCAAGTGAGAGGGCTCCGGGAAACGAATGTGCCCAGTAATAATAAAGGCAGGGTATGAGAGTGGAGAGGAATCTTGTATGCAAAGAGTTCCTAAGGTAGCCAACAGGACGTCTACAAGCTGAAGGTCTAATCAAACAGGAACGTAGCCAATCCAGGGGCTACCTGACATGTCAGGCCCATTCACTCGGACCTCTTATCTAATTTATTGGGTAAGGAACATGTATGACAAATTTAGTAACTGAGGCCCTATTGGTCCTCAGGATTGTGGTACTTGAGTCAGCCTAGTCGCTCACTAATCTCTGTCATCTCCAGGGTCCTCCTGGAATTGAAAGGAGCAAAAGGGATCTGCAAGGCCACGAAAGAATCACCTTAAGACATTCTCAGGTGAACCATGGACTTTCAGGACGGCCACAGGCTAATGACTCCAATCAAGGAATCAATGTCCGATTAGTCCTGATCTAGTGGTATCCTTCAGTACCCGCTCAATACAAATCCCATCGTCAACTAAGAAGTGGTTGACCCTATGTTCCTGGCTGGACCTACACCTCATTCTCAGTCCTACCCATCCGTGTTAGTGACATTGAAAGACCCATACCCATTCCACATTCATGAACTATTCCCATTATTTGAAATCATACCCAACCTTGTGCCAAATGAACATTGAATTGACTATGTAGAGAAATCCTCACAAACCCGTGGCTTTGGTTCTACAGCAGCCTGTTGTTCGTACAACCGATCTGGAAGTACGGAACTAACTAAGGACATAATCGGTGAGGCAGATGTCGACTGACGGGACTTTGTAGTACTCTTCGGTCTATGATGGAAAGCCATGAGGCTCTGTGCCTGAACTGAACTCTGTGTCCCTGTTTTGTCTGTAGTAAACTATCTGTTTTAACAGCCTTGATGTTATCCTGTGCTGTCCTTTATTAAGTTATTAAAATTATGTTATAGTTTACTCTGACGATGGCCATGTTATCTATGGGTCAGCCAGAAAAACATCTCAGGGAATAGGCCCCGAGGTCGAAAGAGAGAGCGACAGTGAGTCCAGGGAACGGAGGAGGGTTGGCAAGCAAAGACCTATCCCAGCCAGAGCTATAGAATATTATTGAAGCATTGTGACAGGGGTATTTGGGACCCTCCACGTAACTTGTTACACTTTACCATCTCTTGATCATCACCATGTCACTACATCCACTTTCCTCTAAAGTGTCCTCACTTGACCATTTGACCACTGCTTGATCACCCTTTGATCATCACCATGTAACTACACCTACTTTTCCCTGCAATTTCCTCACTTAACCACTTGACCAGTGCTTGACCACTACTTGATCAGCCTTTGATCATCACCGTGTCACTACACCTACTTTTCCCTACAATTTCCTCACTTGACCACTGCTTTACCACCTCTTGGCTACCCTTTGATCATCACCATGTCTTTACACCTACTTTCCTCTATAATTTCCTCACTCGACCACCTCTTGTTCATCACCAATAGTTGTTGTTCTAATCCTAGACTCCCTAAACAATACTTGACCACTGATACCCCACCCTCTTATCAATACCCATTACATCACACAACCACGTTTAAGATTTTCATTTATGAACAACCCATATACTATTTACTACTATTGTCCTCACTTCAAAACATTCCTCTCACAGTCTGGATCCATACACAACGAAAATATGGAACCCTAAAGCTCTATAGACCATATACTATTTACTACTATAGACCTCACTTCACACCACATTCCTTAATGACTTTTCCACCCCTTCTATTTTACGCTCACAAACTTTAAAAAACCCAGACACAATTTTTCTCCCCGACTTTCCCCAACATTTGTTGACACAGCCACGAGTTTCCAAAAAATATTTCACCAACCCAGATTTTTCACCGCCACGAATTTGCAAAAAATTTCCAACTTTCCCCCTACCCAGATTTCCACAGCATCTTCCACAGCATCTTCCACAGCATTACCCTCATCTTCAAAACTCTTTAGTACACAACAAAGATAACTACTTCCGTGAGTGTGTCGTTCCAGATCCGTCCCGAAAAGGCCATTCGGTAGCCGATCATCGAGAAGAGAAGCTGCTTCTATAGCCAGCTGTGTAATTGGCATCACGGGGTGCCGAAGAATGCTCTAAGGAGGTTGTTGTTGAAGCCATCCTTTCCGGCCGTTTCTGCCAGCTGTATTCTATGCAACTCTTATGGAATAAGAGATTGATCTACAGTGGTGGCATTGTTGTCCTTGAGACCAGAGGCCGGGACTTTAACCAGCTCTATGATTGTGTACCAGTTGGGGCTCCAGAGGGGACCTACAGCCGAAGGCTTTATGAACCTACCGGGTCGCTATCTGTTGCATAGTTGTTCCTAGGTTTAAAGGTAACACATTTATACTTGGTATAGCTTAACTAAGTTTGTATTTCAGTTGTGGGTCACTTATTGACCAGGCCGGGCAGTTGCAGCCCTGGGCCTGTGCTCTAGCCGAGATGTACGAGTTGACCTCGGGTCAGGGGACACCATTGTAAGTTAAGTTTTGACCAGGCACGGCTGCTGTGTGGTATGCCTGAGTGGTCATAGAGGACGTACGTGAGGTATCATGATATGCTTATGATTTAGGCCAAAACACTTGATGATCTTCATGGGAGGTGTGGATTTCTGCCATCCTCATGAATGGAACCTGTCATCATATCTATTATCTATTAGGTATGAGACTTGTGGCTGAAAAGCTACTGACCTACGTTAGGTTTACCAGGAGTCGTAACCTAACCAGTCCGTGAGACATGTCTGGGAATTCAGACATACTATTGTGGTCTGAGCTGGAGGAACTGACCACAGTGAATAGGATGTTAGTGTAGATGCATATTGATGTGTACACCTGGCCTGTTCTTGCTTACAGGAACCACTTTGCTGTTGCTGTGGGCGAGTGCCCTTTGCTGTTGTTGTTGGCTGATTGCTACTGCTTAGCTGTGCCGTTTTCGGATTCCTGTGGGCAATTGCCCTTGGCTGTGTTCTGTATCCTGAGGGCGGCTGCCTGTTTGCAGTAGCCTATTTGCTGTTGACCCTTTGCTGATTCCTGAGAGACTGTTTGCAGTTGGTCCGTTGCTGGGTGCTGTTTCTAGATTCACCTGTTATATGATTGTTCGCTTATAGTCAGATAGGTGTCTTGGAATAGTGTCAGTCTTCACATGGGCAGGGTCGTCCGGGCACCGTCCTGGGGTCAATGGAGTTACAGGGTAGACAGAAATTAATTAAGAACCCAAGTACAATTTATCGGCAACCACCGAGAACCAGGCAGGTGTTGTCACAAGGTTAAACAGGACTGACTGACAGACATAATGAACAGACACGACTAACAGCACAGACAGTCACACAGAAGAGACAATCATACCAGGCACACAGACAAACTCATAGTGAGAGAGAGAGAGAGAGAGAGAGAGAGAGAGAGAGAGAGAGAGAGAGAGAGAGAGAGATATATATATAAGCAGACACAGTGTCAGACAGACAGGACATTCAGACATAGAGACTAACATTTAGATATATGGGACTTACAGACAGACATAACTGAAAGGCAGTTATGATTGTTCCGAGATAATTGTACCGATTCACTTGTTTAAGAATATTCCCATTTATTTGTGTATTACATTTTGGTACTTCCTTCTTACAATTTACTTCTAACCCCAGTTGTTCACTGTATGCAACAAACGCATCTACTAAATGTTGAAGATCATGCTCATTGTCTACAATTGATACTGTATCATCCGCACATCTAATTATTACGTCCTTCAGTGATGACTCCATTAATAATTTCTACATGTCTGAAAATAATTTCACTGTACAGGAAATAACGACCCGGAGACATTACACATCCCTGTCTCACACCTCTCTTAATAGGCTGCTATTGACCTACTTCATTATAAATCCATATGGCAGCTTGTTGTTTCCAATATACGTTTTTTACAAGTCTAAGGTCTTTCACATCGATTTGTAGGCCTGCAAGCATCTTTATTATAATGACATGTATTACTTTATCGAAAGCCTTTGGGTTGTCAATAAAGCATAGATATGGGTTTTTGTTTACTTCTATAGATCGTTCAATTAATGTTCTCAGCGTATATACAGCATTTACTGAACCTTTTCCCTCTACAAACTCACATTGTTCTTCTTACATTTCCATATCTATTATAATTGCTACCTCTGGCAGTTTTTTTCTCTCCACCAGAATTGATTATGCTATATATTCCTCGGAAGTTATAATGCCCTCTGGTCTCACATATAGTAGTAGTAGGCCTCTTTCAGTCCTGTAGGACTATAGAGTTGTGCCGCTGGGCAGGCTTCTCTCAGCGCCGCTGGTGACTGCAGAGTCCAATGCGAGAGTGACAATCTCTGTTACAGTTTCCACATCTGTAAGACGAGGCAGGTAACGAAGTATGTGACTGCATATTATGCCTGTGCCCCTGTCCTGAGTTTGTTGGATCAGATTGCACTCAAAGAGCGCCAGTCCGTTTCGTACCTCTCTTCTCCAGGAGCATTTGTCTGTTGCAACTCTCTCCCACGTGTATGGATCTATGCCGAGCGTTTTTATATATTGTTTACACACATCCTTGTATCGCATTTGGGATCTTCCGGTTGGCCTCTTCCCTGTGGCTAGTTCTCCGTACAGGAGATCTTTATGAATACGTTCATCCTCCATTCTAGATACGTGGCCCAGCCACTGGAGGCATCTCTTCTTGAGGAGGGAGTGCACTGTGGTAATATCCGCTCATTCAAGCAAGTGTTTGTTTGTTATATGGTCTTTCCACGATATGCCCAATGATAAGTCACAGACATCTCATGTGGAAGCAATTCAACTTTCTTTCCTGTCGTGAGTACAACGTCCAGGATTCAGACCAAATCAAGACAGCTTGCTTAATGCCCTCTTACATTCCTCTTATATTTCCAGTGTCTGCACAAGTTTGTGTAGCCAGTATTTGTTGGCACATTTTCTAGCGGTCTGTTGTACTCTATTTCTGGCCGATCTCAGTACCTGCAATGTTTTCTCTGATGGTGATGTTTTATACACTGAGAATGAGTGTCTCTTCATCTCCAGGACTGGGAACATCTCTTCAGAGTGTGCTTCAAACCAATCGGCTGACTTTGGTTGATACTTGCCAAATGTTGATAGTGCTGTGGTATAGATGGTGTCGCGCAAATGACTCCATCTCTCGGTGGCAGTTCCATTTGTGGGGCCAGGCAGAGCCTCCGCCATAGCCTGGGTGAATTTATTGAACTCTTTGTTTCGGGTGCCGCTGGTGCCGATGCGTGGTCTTCTTTCTGTTCTGTAGATTCTCGTATGCTTTATCTTCACCTTGCTGGAAACGAGTGAATGATCGGTGTCGCGGTCAGCACTATGATAGCTGCGAGTCAGCCGTACATTACGGAGATTGCTGCGTTTAGTGAGCACCAGGTCGAGTTGGTGCCACTTCTTTGATCTGGAGTCCCTCCATGACACCTAACATGTTAATATTCAGTCTTCTCATTTCTTTCTTAATGTTATTGAAGTTTGGGATCTCATCTCATCATGTTCCTCTTGTACCTTGCGGTGTCGAGGTGACGTATAAATCGCGGTAGAGTACCCGCTTATGGGCTTCACGTATCGATATTCCCACGGACTCTTTTATTCACTGCGACCATCGTTTGCGTGGTCGGCCTCTTCCTCTGCTTCCATCTGGTCTGTACATCATTGCTTGTTGTGGTACACTGTTAGTTGGTAACCTACTTGCATGATCAAACCATTTGACTTGTTGCCTTCTAATAAAATCTAGCGCAGCTATAACCCCCACGTTAGTCCTGATTTCCTCATTTCTGATCTTATCTCTTCTTGATACATTGAGTATTCTTCTCAGGAATCTCATTTCTGTTGTGATTTTCTTTTCTCTTTTTCTGTCATTGTCCAGGTTTGGCATTGGTAACATAGAGTTGGTGGAAAAATTGTGTTGTAAAGTGCTTTCTTAGTAGTTAGTGATACATGTTTGTTCTTTCGTATTGGTGCCTTGTGTCCAATGGGTTGGTTTGCCTTATTGCATCATTTTTTTTTTCGATCTCGTCTTCTGATTTGCCATTTGATGATATAACACTTCCTAAGTACGTAAACCACTTTACTTGTCTCAAGGGGTGTTCGTTTAGGTGAATTGATGTTGTTGTTTTTTTTTCTTCTTTAGTTATAGTCATTACCTCTGTTTTATTTATACTAATTTTCATGTTATGTTCCCTATACCAGTGCTTCCCAAAGTGGTGGTCCGCGTACATGTGCCGGTCCGCGAGCCCTTCTTTGCCGGTCCACAACGTGAGTTGGATAAAAGTAAGACTTTGTATCGTTTTCCAAGATATATTTTATTTTTATTTTATATCGGTGTTCATTACTGACGGTGTATACGAGTATACACACCTTTACAAGAAGATCTAAATGTAGTGTTGAAATTTGAAACATTTTTTTTTGATTTGTAAATCTCTACAAATTTTTACTCATGAAAATGGGACCACCATTAAATAAATCACCGTCATCCAATAACATTATGGAGCAGTATTTAGAGCACCGGGACAATACCCACAATTACGTTAAATCTTATATTTATATTAAAATGTATATTGAGGTCATATAAAATTCCAGAATACAAGGAAAAAATTTTAAAAAATTTTTTTTTTTTAACGGCACGGGTCCCTGGTGCAAAAAGCAAAAGAAAAATTCTATGTCGGTCCGCGAAAGTGAAATGTTTGGGAAGCACTGCAATATACATTTCGTTTAGACCAGTGTTTCCCAACCTTTTTTGTGCTATGCCCTACCTAAGCCTTTCTAAAATTCTTAATCCCCCCCCCCCCCCCCCCCAACATATGTATCATTTTTAATATTCAAAAATTGAAATGTTCACTAAAGAATCTTGAATTGTTTTTTTTTTTTTTGTTTAGAAGGGCTCACGGTTTCCAGGGGCAGTGTTGCCATCTCCCTTTGATGAAAAAGCACGAAAATCGACCCAAAAAGCACTAATAAGCACAAGATTTTTTTAGGAAGCACAAATAAAAAAAAAAAAGCACCAACTGTTTTTATTACAAATGTAACAAGGTAGCACAGTAGGTCTATAATTTATTATTATCACTTCATATTACAATGAAGTTTATTCCAGATCCGCTAAATCCCAATCAGAACTATTTTCGAGCCAAAAAAGCACCAAATTGCAATACTATTTTTGGGGAAATCACTAAAACAAGCCCTGGCGGTATTCATTCAAAATGTTATAAAGTAGCACATTATAATTTATTATTATAACTGAATATTAGAATGAAGTTTATTCCAGATCTGCCATATCCCAGTCAAACAACTCCTCTTCAGTTTCTGTAGCTATTTCCTGTTGTGTTTGCTCCTGCGATGATGAGGATAATTCAAAGAAACATGTATATGCCTCCTGTGATCCAATGTTTCGCAGAATATCCTTAGGTAGTTTATAATCATGACAGCATTTGCCATATCTTTTCATTCTATATCTAATAGTCAAAACAGCTGTCAAACTCTTTATGCTAAGTCTATTCCGCAATTTTGATTTTATAACTCCCATCTGACTGAAAATATGCTTCACGTCCGCATTAGAATGAGGTAAAATGAGCAGAGTTAAAGCTAAATCTGTTAGATCTTGGAAAGGATTTTCACCGGTGGCATCCCTGTATGAGGCTATTTCTGCCCACAGTCCAAGTGTGTCAGAGGTCTGTGTCCACTGCATATGATGAAGTTTTCTCCACTGGAAATCGATGCTGGTGAGAATAGCTGCATCTTCTACAAACATTTTAGCGAGATCCAATATACAGGGCTTCATTGGCTGTAGACATCCACTTCCACTAAGACATGACATGGACTGTAACACTCAAACGTTATCGGGTGTACGTAAACGCAGCTGTGTCAATAGCTCTATTAAAAACTGGATGCACCTTCCACGAATTTCTTTCTCATCGGGAAACTTGTAGTCTGCTATTAAAGAGAGTTAAATTAGTTGATTGTCGTTTTCATCGACGATGAACTGTATTTTTCGTGGAGGACTTTTGTGTTGGCATTCTGGCGGCGGCATTATGCACAGTGTACCTGTGTGGGCTGTTGGCTATTCCTGTCTATTCCATTGTTCACATGGAGCAGTAAGGAGTATTTTGTGATATTCACTGGCACAGGAACGGAGCAATATGGGGACGACCCGTTGCCGTGAAGTTATAACCGCGACTAACTAACTAACTAACTAAATTAGTTGAATATTGCGCGGTAAGGTACTAAGACTGTTTTACTCCCTCGCTTCAGTTCAAATTCGGCTTTTTAGTGTTCCGAAAATGAATTTTAAAGTAATTTTTACCCACTCCAAAAAAGCACCAAAAAGCACCGAAAAAATTTTGTGAAGCACTAAATTTACGCGGCCGCGCTAAAAGGAAAATTTTCGCACTAACTGACTTGAAAAAGCACTAAATTTAGCGCGAAAAGTACTAAAATGGCAACACTGCCCAGAAGGGCCATAGCTCCCTCCTACCCCCCCCCCCCCCCTTCCCCAGGTCCCGCGTCCCTGTTTGTTGGTTGTGTTGGGTGAAATTTTTTTTTCTTGGTTTGGCGGTTACCCCAGACAAGCTGGTTCCCCCGCCTCCCCCTTTTCTGTGTGGACACTCGGTCTCACTGTGAGTTATTGCCCACAGTGGTCCACCAGGCCCACATCCAAGGTGAAGATATGTGATGGGTTTTTATTTGATCATCCCGGCCCCCGACCAGACCAGGCGCACTACTGGGGGGGGGGGGGGCGGTAGCAACAAATGCTCCCGATCCTAGCCTGTCTCGGGAACACTGTCGTTAACGATAAGATGATAAACTAACAGAGACAGTCTGTATTCACAGCTGCAATTGTTTGTTACTAGTCGAGAAACACTCACGGTGGATCAAAGGAAACTACAAGTCTTTGAGAGTTCCCTAGGAAAGGGGGAATCTGTCGGCATGGTTTAATGTGTCGTCGTTCGAGAGAAAAAGCCTGTTGTGTTCGTGGTAGGAGGGGGGACAACTATTCTTGTGAAGTTGAGAACAGATTGACTGCCGCTGAGGCCACCTGGTGTTTACATCGAATGACGTCACTCGGACAATCCCCGACTGTATGAAAAACAGAATTTGTTACCGCTAGTGTGAACAAGAGAGTTGACCTAGGCTGAAGTTTCTGACTAGTTTGGTTTTAATATAGAAAAGAATCTAGCGTGTTCTGTATCAATTCACGTTGAGGAACATGTGTCTTTCATGGCAAAGTGTAGATTCGATTCAGGTTAGAGCTGAGTGTTCATAAGGTATTTACTAAATAGCATTTAGATGTAAATAATGTAGGATAGTCTAGTGATTGATAGAGCTAGAACTTGAACATAGTGTTGTTGCTTTGTGGTTAGGTATTCAAGGAGTGTCGGCAACAGTAGGCAATCGCATTGTTAAAACTAACTAGTGTGAGAGGTCAATTAGCTCAGCTGGTTGGAAATAGTCAAGTGGGATGATATTTAGTAGGACTGAGGATGGTTGGGGGAATAGGGGAAATGTCCAATGGTTGGATCTTCCAGTGGGGGTCCACTGAGGTTCTGCACTTTACATTTGGTCTTTCCTTGTCTTTCCCTAATTCAGACCGATGTGATGAGCTCCTCTGCCCCATGACAGAGTTTGGTTCACTGTCATATACCTGAGTGAGGCCGTTGGCCTACACTCATCTAATAGGGGTCAGTGTCCGGTTGCTCTCACCAGGTGTGTTCTCTCTCTTTCACAGGTTCCCTCAGGTTAGGAAGAAAAGAAGCTGAAACATCACTGGTTACTGTCCTGGATAAATTAGTGCAGGAAGATTTATTCAGCAGCTTTTGCACTGGGCCCATGATAAAAAGGGTCTGAAGGAACATGGCTTGGTTGAGCCAAAACATATAAGTATCCAGCAGATGACTTCTTAGTGATAGGGATCATGGAAGTCAGTAGTGAGATTATTTTTCCAAACCACATGTGAACAGAACACTAGTGATTGTTTTCCACATCACATGTAGAAAGAACCATAGTGAGTTTCTAAGGAACAGGAACAATGAACCTGGTGCTTTTACTAAATTACTAGATTCCTGTGGGACTGTAAACAATAACAGTGTAATTGTGAAACTGTAGGACCTTTAGGAAATGAAATCACGTTATTTCAAGGGACAGTGTTCCGTGTTTTCACAAGGCAAGGATGTTTTAAGTCTCAGAACAGTAGGGACATTTTAATAACATGGGGTGTGGTGGATTCAGGATCAGTATCGGACTATATCCGTGATTGGTGACCACGTATCTGTGTTATCAAAAGCTACTGGAGGAAGTCAACATCAAGCAGGAGGGACACATCGTTTGGTGAGGTTATCGTGTACTGAACTATGATGATGTTGTGTGGTCCTTACAGGGATGATCAGACTTTGCTCCTGAGCTGTTCGGTCTGATTCTGCAGATACACTAGAGTACACGACATACATTCTACACATACACTTCACACATACATACACTTTTCTTCATTAAATTAATGTGTTATTAATTTTTGGAAGCTAGAGTTGTTTAGTATGTTGTTTTGGGGAAGTGTGAGAGGGGGCATGAGACAGTGGTGAGAGAGAGAGAGAGAGAGAGAGAGAGAGAGAGAGAGAGAGAGAGAGAGAGAGAGAGAGAGAGAGAGAGACAGAGAGAGAGAGCTCCTCCTCCTCCTCTTTAGTGTGGATGAGTCTATCAAAATATGACCCGAGCATCAAATACCCACCGCTCCTTAAGGCAAATGTAAGTGTCCTTTACCTAACTATTTTACTACTAGTCGTGATGCAGGCGTTCAGTTTCAAGAGAATGGCTCAGATTGACGGGTATAGCTCAGATTAAAGAGTATGGCTCAGAGTGAAGAGTATGGTTCAGATTAAAGAGTATGGCTCAGGTTGAAGAGCATTGCTCCGGATGGAGAGTATGGCGAGAAAGGAGCATCACAACACATATGCAAAGAGGATTGTCATTCAACGTCAGACGTTCACTGTTATTCGTTGTACATTTATTCATCATACTAGCTGACCCGGCCCGGCTTCGCCCAGTCCCTGGCGGGGATCTGTCTGTCTGTCTGTCTGTCTGTCTGTCTGTCTGTCTAATCTATCTAATCTATCTAATCTATCTCATCGATCTATCTGGTCGATCTACCTAACTTCCTACCTACCTACCTACCTACCTATCTATCTATCTATCTATCTATCTATCTATCTATCTATCTATCTATCTATCTATCTATCTATCTATCTATCTATCTATCTATCTATCTATCTATCTATCTATCTATCTATCCATCCATTCATCCGTCTGTCTGTCTGTCTGTCTATCTATGGAGGGGGAGGAGGAGGATGGGAAGGGGGACGGGGAGGAGGAGGAGGAGCATGAGGGGGAAGAAAAGGAAGAGGCGGGAGGAGGGGGAGGAGGAAGAGGTGGGAGGAGGAGGAGGAAGAGGTGGGAGGAGGAGGAGAAGGAGGAGGAAAAGTAGGAGAGGCAGGGGGAAGAGGAGGGAGAGGAGGAGGGGAGGGGGAAAGAGGAGGGGAGGCGGAGGAGGGGAGGCGGAGGAGGGGAGGAGGGAGGGGGAGGAGCAGAAGGAGGAGGAGGGAAAGGGGGAGGGGGAGAAGGAGGAGGGGGAGAAGGAGGATGAGGGGGAGGAGGAGAAGTTGGATGAGGGGGAGGAGGAGGAGAAGAAAGAGGCCTGAGGAGGGGAGGAGGAGGAGTAGAGGAGGAGAAGGAGGCGGAGGAGGATTGGGAGAATGAGAGGGAGGAGGAGGAGGGGGAGGAGGAGGAGGAGGAGGCGGGGAGGAGAAGATGGAGGAGGAGATCGTGGAGGAGGAGGAGGCGGAGGAGGAGATGAGGAGAAGGAGGAGTGGTAGGGAGGAGGAGGGGAGAAGAGGGGGAGGAGGAGGGGAAGGAGGAAGTGGAGATGGGGGAGGAAGGGGAGGAGGAGGGGAGGAGGAGGAGGAGAGGGAAGGAGGGGGAGAAGGAGGAAGAGGATGGGGGAGAAGAAGGGGGAGGAGGAAGAAGAAGAGGAGGATGATTATAACGCATATGCCTGTAGATAACTGTAGCGGAAAGGTCCACCTATTTGAGAAATATGCAACAATTTTACATGTATAGCAATGCTATTAGAAGTTATGTCCCCTCGCTATATATACATTATAATGTAAATTAAATATTAAATAATATTAAGTAAATAACTGTTTGTACACTACAAAAACTATGACAGTTGGCAGCACGTGAATGATAAGAAGGCGTGTAGAAAATTTCATCTCAATCGGATGGACCGTTCGCGAACGCATAAATAACATACATACATACAGACATCCAGACATACATTCTATTTTATATATATATAGATTACATGTCTATAAGTAGGGGCGGTCATGTTTCGCCATCTCAGACGATCAACAGTCTTTGATCTGCTCTGTGTTCTTGCCTCGATTATGCTACGAGGCCAAGCCATCCATAAATGTATCTCTCTGCTTTCTCTTGTTCTTGTTCCATCAGACGCTCCAGTTATCTCTCTAATTTATTTATTTTCAGAACGAAAAAAAAAAAAAAAAAGACAGCGTGTCTGTCACCGTCTTATTTCTGGAATCATTTTATGATTTTCATTTATTTCTTATAGGACGTGCCCATTGTTATTTGCTGTTGTCGACTGTATTCTTTGCATTGTCGTACGAAATCATATTTCCATTGCCACTAGGTGTGATTCAGCTTGTCCATTTCATGTACATGTTTCACGTGCATAGAACAGTTTAGGTTATATATAGCACGTCGACACTATTTGTCTCATTGCAATTGATTATTTGTATTGGTCCGTATGTTTCCCATCTTACATGTAGTTGACGGCTGATGGATTTACATAGAAGGAGATAGGGGCACTTATGCACATGCCAGAGTACACGAATGATGTTTTTTTTGCGTTCTCTCACTTTTGAACTCAAGGGTAGTCCATACACATGCTACTACTTCTAATGTACGGGACTGATGTTTGCGTTTAGATTAGCTTTCTCACTTACCAGTGTCCCCCGCCATGAGGCGGACACTGTCCGACTTCAGAGGTACTTATAATTCACGTTTCCAAGTCAAGGACGAGAAGTCTACATTTAGTTCAGCTGACAGGTGTAGAGGTTGAACCCTTTACCTCGGAATCAGCACACCGGATGTTTAAGAACGAGCTCTCTTATCCATTCGACCATCCTGACCCTCAGTGCAATACTGTAAATCTGAGCTGAACAGATCTAAGAACTTAACTGGTATCGAAAATAGGCGTGTCCTGCTGCCGAGCTATTACATTGATAAAGACTTTGGTGGAAACGTTCGTCTGTATCTTATTATGTTTTCCCCATCCGTTGAGCTCATCGGGCATATCAAGTGTTTTTATTCTGACCTAGGAACTGAATTGTATTTTAGTCATAGAAGGAGTAACTGGCCAGAGTGTGGTGAGTTAAAAGTAACTAAGTACAAGGTCCCTTCTACGTATCTTAAAGAAAATTGGATATATGGTGCTACACCCAGATTTTTATAGACGAATAAGCACTAGGTGGTTGTTGTGCCAGTATCACGTCGTTCGTTCAGAAATCTATAGCAAGCTACTGGACGTAACCTTGCCTAGTAAATCATATACATCCAGAACTACTGAGGTTGATTGCCACGTCCTGTAAATGGCAGTCAACTAACTATCACATGATTAATTGTGAGGAAACTAATTTGCAATGCTTCACATCCTCAAACCATCAAGGGAAGACATGCTGTGTGGGGACGACAGGCAGTGTCAATATTCTCCATGATCATATCTCATCGTGTGATGTTTGCTTAATGGCTCTTTGAAATCAAAAACCGTAGACAGGACTGGACCTGTTTTTTAAATTGTATTGGCTAAGAGGCTTTCGAGTGTTTTTGCTACAGGAAAGGAGAAATTTAATTTCCTATGTGACATCAGTTTAAAAACTCTCTGTTTACTTACGATTACCAAATTTATCAAAATAAAGATGGCAGAAAATAAATCAAATGCTTTGTGTATTTAATACTGCTGTAAAGGGTGGGGTGGACACAGATCATAACTAAACAGACGGGGCATAATATGGGGGAATTTTGATATCTGTGTCTTGGAAGATTAAGACGAGTAGTTGTGATGAAGCAAAATTACCAGCGAGATACGCAAGGTGCGCTGGTCACGCTAAACGACATAACAATCTACTGATAACCAGGAACGAGAACAAAACAGATCGGATGCGTCAAACATTTAAATGAACAGACAGTATGATTATATTATCTGGATACAGAATAGTAGGATGCACAACGTCAAGATATGGTTTGGTTGCATGCTAGTTTTCTGTACAAGGAAGGCTTATGACACGTACGAGAGAGTGTTAATAAGTAAGTCACAAATGGCTGTAGAAAAATAACTAAATATAACAACTTGAAACAAGTTTATTTTTACACATACATTGCCCCTTTATTTCTCAACATAATTTCCACCAAAATTGATGCACTTATCCCACCGTTTTATAAGGCCTCCCAAACCGGCTGCATAGAAATGTGTGCCCTGTTTTCTAAACCACGTATTCACTTCACATTCAACTTCGGCGTCACTCACGAAATGTCTCCCGCCAAGGTGAGTTTTCAGTGGACTTAGCCCCTAGCGATTTCCCGTAAAGCAGTGCACAGCTGGGTAGAAAAATTACTAGGGTGAGTCAATCAGTAAGTCACACAGTTCTGTGCGATAGCAGGTAGATGAAAACAAAGCACGCAGTTCTATGCAGTCGGTTTGGGAGGACTGATAAAACGATGGAATAAATGCATCAATGTTGGTGTAAATTATGTTGAGAAATAAAGGGACAATGTATGTGTAAAAATAAGCTGGTTCCAAGTTGTTATCATAGTTAGGTTGTTTTTCTACAGCCATTTGTGGCTTACTTATTAACTTACCCTCGTACAATATCAGGATATGGTATGGATACATACTTGCAGACTGTACAATGAAGGTTCATGACAGAAATTCCTTCAGCATCCTTCACAGGTGAGATGGCATTGTGAGATGGTAAATTCAGGATTCTGGCATGCGAAAATGACATGGAAAAAGAAAAAAAAGAAGCATAGGTTATATTAATTATCTGATATGAGTGTTGACAGTTCAGAAAACAATGGCAAACTTGTGTATGTAAAACTGCCTAAATCATAACAAATAGATAATAAATATTGAGGTTGACTGCGACATCCTGTAAAGGAATATAACTTACTGTAATAAATTGGCTTCATCATCTCCCCCCCCCCCTCTCTCTCTCTCTCTTGTGAGAGAGAAGAGAGAGAAAGAGAGAGAGAGAGAGAGAGAGAGAGAGAGAGAGAGAGAGAGAGAGTTGAGCGCACGCATGTCATCTAACATGCTGATCCATATGTTTTGTGTATTCTCATTTTTTTCATATTATCATTTCGATGCACTTGATTTTAACATGCATAACATGAATTCATGTAAATTACTGAAAAGCAAGTGAGAGAGTTAGTGAGTGTAAGTGAGAGAGAGAGAGAGAGAGAGAGAGAGAGAGAGAGAGAGAGAGAGAGAGAGAGAGAGAGAGAGAGTGAATGAGTGTGAGAGTGTGTGTATGTAGAGAGAGAGAGAGAGAGAGAGCACAAGAGAGAGCGCAAGAGAGAGAGAGAGAGAGAGAGAGAGAGAGAGCAAGAGAGAGAGGGAGAGAGAGAAACAAGAGAGAGTTGAATTGCATCACTAATTTTTACGCTACATAATGTATATGTACAATTTTTTCTCCACTTCTTGCAATTGCGAGAATTCTCACGACAATCGTCAGTGTCTCAATTGTGTGTAAAGTGTGGGAGTTTGTTCTTATTAGTTTCAGTGATCATGTGAGGCATCATGTATTTGTCTAGATGTGAGGATGTATGTATGGGTGTGTATGTGAGGGATATATGTGTGTGTGTGGGGGGGGGGGGGGAATGTGTGTGTGCCTGTGTAATAGAGAGAGAGAGAGAGAGAGAGAGAGAGAGAGAGAGAGAGAGAGAGAGAGAGAGAGAATTGAGTGCTCGCATGTCCTGTAACATGCCATTCCATATTTTTTGTGTACTTTCATCTTTCACATTATCATTTTGTATGTATGACACTTGATTTTATCATGTATAATATAACATTACTGTAATGTGAGTGAGAGCGTTAGTGAGTGAGTGAGAGAGAGAGAGAGAGAGAGAGAGAGAGAGAGAGAGAGAGAGAGAGAGAGAGAGAGAGAGAGAATTGAGTGCTCGCATGTCCTGTAACATGCCATTCCATATTTTTTGTGTATTTTCATCTTTCACATTATCATTTTGGATGTATGACACTTGATTTTATCATGTATAATATAACATTACTGTAATGTGAGTGAGAGCGTTAGTGAGTGAGAGAGAGAGAGAGAGAGAGAGAGAGAGAGAGAGAGAGAGAGAGAGAGAGAGAGAGAGAGAGAGAGAGAGAGAGTTGAATTGCATCACTAATTTTTAAGTTACAAAATGTATATGTACAATTTTTCTCCATTTTCTATACAATTTTGCGACAATGCTCACGACAATCGTCATTGTATGTGTGTGTAAAGTGTGGGAGTTTGATCATAATAGTAGGTTGGGGGATGGGGGGATGTGTGTGTGGGTGGATTCCTGATGTGTGTGGGTGGGCTCAGGATGTGTGGGTAGGCGGGGTGGGATTATGTGGGTGGGGGATTTGTGTGTGGGTGCGTGCGAGATGTATAGGTTGGCGGGAGATGTGTTTGTGGGTGGGGAAATGTGTTTGGCTAGGTGGTTGTGGGTTAGTGGGTGGAGGAGGATATGTTGGTGGATGATTGATGGTGGGTTATGGGATGGGATGGGTGGGGGTATATATGTGGGTGGGGAGATGTGGGTGTGGGGATATGTGGTGTGTGGGAGATGTGTGCAGGTGGGGGTGGTTGTGGGTTTGGGGATGTGTGTGTGGGTGAGGGATGTGTATGGGTGTGGGATGTTTGTGTGGATGGGTGGACAGTGTGTGTGGGTGAGAGATGTGTGGGTGAATGTGTGTGGGGGATGTGTGTGGGTTGGGGGAGGGGTGCGTGATGGGTGTGGGTGATGGATTTGGAGATGTGTGTGTGGGTGGGAGATATGTCTGGCTGGATGGGGGTGTGTGTGGCTGGATGGAGGATGTATGTGTGGGTAGTGAGGGTTATTGTAGTTGGGGGATGTGTGGATGGGTAGGAGATGTGTATATAGATGTGTATGTGGGTGAGGGATGTGTCTTTGGGATGTGTGTGGGTGTGGTGTTGTGTGGGAGGGGAGCTGGATGTGGATAAATGATGTTTGTGTGGGTGGGTGAAGGTGTGGTTGGGTTTGCGGGTGGGTGAAGGATGTGTGGGAGGGTGAGGGAAGTGTGCTTAGATGGGTGGTTGGGGTGTGTGAGTGTGGGTAGGTAGATAGGAGATGTATGTGTTGATGAGTGGGTAAGGGATGTGTGGGTGTTAGTGGTTGAGGGATAAGTACGTGTGTCTAGGGATGTGTGAGGGGATGAATGTGTGGGTTGGGGATGTGTGTGTGGGTTGTGTGTGCGTGGATGGGAGGTGTGTGTTTGTGAATGGGGAATGTGTTGGTGGGTGGGAATGTGTGTGAGGGATGTTTTTATGGGTGGGGAGATTGTGCGTGGGTGGGGATGTGTGTGTATATGGGCAGGGATGTGTGGTTAAGGGATGTGTGGCTGAGGGAATGGGTGGATGGAGGATGTGTGGTTGGGTAGATGATGTGTGGGTGGGTGACTGTATATGAGTAAGGGTGTGTGGTTAAGGGATGTTTGGTTGAGGATGGGTGGGTAGAGGATGTGTGGGTGGGTAGAGGATATGTGGGTGGGTGAGTGTGTGCAGGTTACGAGATGGTGGGGGATGTTTGTAGGTGTGGGCTCGGGATCTGTGAGTGGGCTGGGGGAGATGGGAGATTATGTGGGTGAGTGCGGAATTTGTGTGTGGGTAGGTGCGGAATATGTGAGTTGACGGGGAGATGTGTGTGTGGCTGAGGAATGTGTGTTTGGCTGGGTGGTTGGAGGTGTGTGGGTGGAGGAGGATATTGGGTGAGTGATTGTTGGTGGGAAATGGGACGGGTAGAGGATATGTAAGTGGGTGGGGAGATGTGTGTAGGTGGGGGATGTGTGGGTTATTGAATGTATGTGTGCTTGGGGTGTGGGTGGATGGGATGTGTGGTGGGTGAGAGGTGTGTGTGGGTGGGGAGATGTGTAGGTGTAGGGATGTGGTGGATGGGTGGGGAATGTATTGTATGTGTGTGTGGTTGGGTGGGGGAGTTGGAGTGAATGGGGGATGTGTGGGTGGGTGGTGGATGTGTCTCACAACATAGTAATATGCATTGTTTATGTTTACAAAATTCATGTGACAATGTTTTTTTCCTATGCACTGTTGATGAAAGAAAGATGAGTGATTGGAAGGGCCGAATGTAAGACGGGCCTGCGTGCCCAATTTGTTACCCTTTGAAAATAAAGTCTGTTCGTTTGTTCGATCGTTCGTTGTCTCTCACACACACATTGCTCTCTCTTCTTGTCTTTCTGTCTGTTTAGAAATAACTATACGGGTATTGATTAGCACTCTTAGATGTAGATGAAAGACGCAGAGGTTAGAGACACTATAGCAATGGCATTCTAAAGCGTTATTTCCGTCATTCTGTATTGCATGCGAAATACAACCAACAGCTTTACGTAATCGTAACGCTTTTGGCTAAGCTGAATGTCGATCATTTGGCGAGGTTGATGAGATGGACTGAACACTCAGAAAGCCACACAGCAGCCTTGATAACATCCAAGCAAAGTGCGAGCAGAATCATCGATCTAGACAGCGCGAGTATAACATCAAGACATTTCAAAGGGTTGCCACCCTTCTGCGCATCTAAAGACACATTCGCGACTGGTGTTGATGAAGATGAATAAACGCTTTTTTTCTACCTTAAGAAACACATGCTGGTCTCCCTGGCCTAGGTGTTAGCGACTTTCTTCGTAATCCCGTATACTCTCGTGAGTAACGTGACGTGAGCGAGAATCGGCGGCGGTTCTCGTCGCATCGGTAGCTTACGGGGTATGTGAGCCGGTCGCTCAGCAATGGCAATGGCAAACTACTCAGCGTAATCTTGCCAAGAAATCAACAATCAGCTGAAAGTTGTTGATGTTGACAGCGATGTCCAGTAAAGGATATGCGAACAAAAAAAAGGAACATATTGGTTTAAAGCAGCGTTTCCCAACCCTTTTTGTGCTATGCCCCACCTAAGCCTTTCTAAAATTCTTATACCCCCCCCCCCCCCCCCCAACATATGCATCATTTATAATATTCAAAAATTGAAATGTTCACTAAAGAAACTTGAATTTTTTGTTTAGAAGGGCTCACGGTTCCCAGAGGGGCCAGAGCCCCCCCCCCCCCCCCCCCCCGGTCCCGCGTCCCTGTGTGTTGGTTGTGTTGGGTGAAATTTTAGTTTTTTTTGGTTTGGCCGTTACCCCAGAAAAGCTGGTTCCCCCGCCTCCCCCTTTTTTGTGTGGACCCTTGGTCTCACTGTGAGTTATTGCCCACAGTGGTCCACCAGGCCCACATTCAAGGTCAAGGTATGTGATGGGTTTTTATTTCATCATCCCGGCCCCCGACCAGACCAGGCGCACTACTAGGGGGGGGGGGGGGGTGGGTAGCAGCAGATGCACCCGATCCTAGCCAAAGGACCGACAGGATTTAGGAAGAAATCACTAGGAAATTATTGAGCAAACACATTAAGTTAATTTTCAAAACATATAATGGAGAAGTGAAATTCAAGTAGGAAATAATATTAATTAAAGATTTTTCTATATTATTTTAATTATTAGTAATTATTTAAATATAGTGAGATCCTTGCTCTTGATGCTTGCTGCAAAGAGATTTTATGCCAGGTTCCAATTTAGTTAACTTCAGTCTCAAGTCTCCACGTTTTGTTATATCCAGCCGATTTCTTCCATTTTCGAATTTCCCCCATTAACAATCGTATTGCCCCCCTGCGGGGCGTGGGCCACACGTTGGGAAACACTGGTTTAGACTATTCATGTGGTCTTGTATTTCAGCTTCTGATTTTACTAGGAGTGCTTGGTCGTCCGCAAACAGAAGTTCTCTTGTGGTGTAATTTGCAGATAATTCTTCTTCTGTGTTCTCGTCATGCGGTGTTCTTGCAGTAACTGTTTGGCTTGACATTGCTTTGACATACGTTGTCTATATATGTTATAACCAAGAGAAGAGACAGGAGGGGGATGTGTGTGGTTAAATTCATGTATACTTTATGTGGCCCTAGAAGGCCAGTAAAAAAATGTTCTTCCCCCATACAAGGGGAAGGTAAATATCACAAGGACTGTCCCATTACATTGAGAGTATTCAAATAGAATTTAAAATATAAATTTGTGACCAGAAATTAGGTTCTAAAATGTAAGTATCTAAAAATTAGGAATATTTTTTTAAACAAATCTAAATGCATTGTATTGGTCATTAACAAATTTTACTTACGCATCTATGTTTTATTTTATAAATTAAAATATTAGACGATTAAAGTTGACTTTAAATATTATCGCTATAATATAATCTATTTTTTCTATAATTTAAGTAGTCTCCCTTGGAACTATATTAGATGTTTATGTCCCCTACTAAAAGTAGTAGGGATCGTTTAAAAGTCGACTTCATTGCACTGTGTTTTTATCGCATATGGCTCGGTCTCTTTCCGCAGCGCAGAAAACGTGGCACAAAGCACGATCTCCTAGGCTCTAGCGACAACCCACAGGATTCTCTTAAAACATTCACTCGTGAACCGAAGGTTCGAGGCCCGGAATTGAACCCACAACCTTCGGAGCCCGAGTAAAATGGCTTGACCACTTCGCCACGTAGTCTCCCTAAATGTACACTACTTTTTGCTTATCTAAGTGTTTTTCTTTTAGATATTTTGTAATCCCTCAGAATGCTTGAACATTATTACCAATCAAAGCATTACTATCATGTTATTACGATCTTTTAACTAATTAACCTAAGATCTAAGCAACTAAGGAAATGCATGCGCAGTTGAATTGCATGATTTATTATTATATGTTGGAAGATAACAACATTAATGGGAAAGATTTAAGTATAATAAAGAATATTTACTGGAACCAAGTAGCAGCAATTAAAATGGGAAATAAGGAGGGAAGTTACGAAGAGATAAAGCTAGGAGTACTATAGGGTGTGTCTTGTCATCGGATCTCTTCTACCTATATATAGCGAAGTAATAATGAGAGAGATAAAAGAGACGCCAGGAATACTAATCGGAGGTTATAATATAAATAATATACGCTATGCAGCTGATAAAGTATTGGTGGCGGATAATTCAACAGACCTACAATTGTTAGACATTGTGATAACAGAGAGTGCAAAGAAAGGACTCTTCTTGAATATCAAGAAAACAGTTGCAATGATGATATGACAGAAAATGTTGACACCAAATTGTGACATAGAAATAGAAGTGGAAATTTTTAACCAAGTGGATAATTTTAAATACTTAGGGGCATTTATAACATCAGATGGAAGATGTACAACAGAGATTAAGAGCAGAATAGGGCAAACAACAGCCGCATTTAAGAAAATGAAGAGTACCTTATGCAATAAGTCACTATCACTGAATATAAGAAAGAGAGTGCTGACATGCTACATAGAACCAGTTTTGCTGTGTGGCAGTGAAACTTGGAATGTAAATGGAAAAATTAAGAAGAAATTAGAAGCAACAAAGATGTGGTTCCTGAGACGAATGTTACGATTTTCTTGGACTGCCAGAGTAACTAACAACGACTGCCTGAAACAGGCTAATGAAACTAGAACATTATACACAACGATAAGAAAGAGACAAACATAATTCTTCGGCCATGTGACGAAAAGAGAGGCATTGGAGAACATCGTGATAACTGGAAAGATCGAGGGAAAGAGAGGCAGAGGCAGACCAAGAGAAATTATGCTGGATGGATTGAGACGGTGGCATGGAGGAATATCATCCGCAGAGTTGATCCAGAACACCAAAGACCGAGATTTGTGGAGAACGCCTACGCCAGCTGGCAGGGCACTTGGTGCTGATTATTATTATCTGAAATATTCATGTTAAAGAAATCAAATAGGGGATAGGGCGGTTAGAAAGCAATGCACCATTTGGCAGACAGACAGACAGACAGACAGACAGACAGACAGACAGGCAGGCAGGCAGGCAGGCAGGCAGGCAGACAGACAGGAAGGCAGACAGACAGACAGGTAGGCAGACAGGCAGGCACGAAGGCAGGCAGACAGGCAGGCAGGCTGGCAGGCAGGCCGGCAGAGGGATAGATGGGTTGAGAGAACTGTTTCTTCAAAATGAATTAAATTTGAATAGTTTGTAATGTCTGTGTAGTGTTTGAAAATATTGCCGGTCCAAGATTTGTATTTACCAATTATGTTGCACGAACTTTACAGTGTTTGAATATAGAACTTGGACCGGCAATATTTTTAAACACAGCACAGTCATTAAAAATGTACCCTATATAAATGACATCTCCTCTAATTATAATATGTTAGTTAGTTAGTTATCAGTTGGGGTATCTTCGTTGCACTCCGGACATGTCCATAGGTGCTCAGATCCTCCCCCCAGCATATGCATCAGCGTCCAGTGGCTAATAGTGCCAGTTCTGTGTTGGTTGACGAGGCGCTTTGTTTTCCCGATGTACCTCTCGCGTCTGGCTGTGCCGATTCTTACTCCCAGGTCTTTCATCCTGGAAAGCGATGTGGAATCACTGGCGTCAAAATCCTCTGTTCTCGCCATATCTTTAAGGGCGTTAATAACATCGGCACGATCCATGGGCTGGCCATCTACAGGGGGTGCAGAGCCAGCCAATTTATCAGCTCGTTCATTTCCCTCGACTCCCGCATGTCCTGGGACGAAGATGAAGGTGACTTTGCGGACAACAGACTTCCGCAGCGACTCAGTCCACTGTCTACGTACAGATCCAGCTTCGACCTTCTGAATCATGCTCATTGAATCACTTAGTACACACACGTTGGTATAATGCTGTGATTCCAGCCATATGAAAGCCTGTGTAACTGCCATCACCTCCATCGTCATGCTGCTCGTGGTCATGGAGTGGGCACCACTGGATTCTTGAACGGTTCGGCCCGCTGAGCGGGCTGTAAATGCCCACGCACTTCTCTGCTGCTTTACAACAGATCCATCTGTATAGATGAGCACTTCGGGGCTATCTGAGTGATCATAGATGAGCGCGTTAACCTCTGCATTGACAGCGGCAGGGTTCTGCTCTCTGCACCGTCTGTCGAGTGTGATAATGCAGGAGAAGGTACACTTAAAAGCTGGAGGCACCGGCACCCATTCCTTGCCGGGGTTGATACTGGTAAGACTGCAGACCTGTCCGACGACATCTTCCGCCCGACCCATCCATGATTTGCCCCTCTTTAGCCTGTCACCCTTTTCTCTGAATACAGCGTCATGCAGAGGGTGCTGCTCATCTGCACTTATTTTTAAGTATGCACGAGCTCTCCAGATCTTGATCCTGTGTTCCATTGTCGGGAAGTCAAGGAGGTATCTCATTGCTACACAGCTGGTGTCTCTCGTGCAGCCCAAAATGATGCGCATGGCTTCGTTTTGTACCTTTTCAAGTCTTCCAATCTGTGTAGGGCTGACAGTGAGGATGGCCAGGGCATACTCGATGCGTGAAAGCACAAGTCCTTGGAACAGAAGTAATAGCAGTCTTTGCTCGATATTGGCACTCGCCATGACTCTCATTGCTGCCAAACCTTTTCGAGCCTTCGTTATGACATAATCGACATGATCTCTGAAGGACAGGCTACGATCAAGCCTCACGCCAAGATATGTCATTGACTGGGTTCTACTCAGAATGCTCCCATCCATTCTTACTGCCGGCAGGTCTGTTTTCACAATATGGTTGTTTAGTGAGAACCATGTAACCGTTGCCTTTGCAGGGTTGACAAGGGCATCGGCATCAGCACACCATGAGGAAATTCGATCTAGTTCGCCCTGCATATAGTTGGCAACCGCCTGTCTATCTCGACCCTGTCGATACACGAGGATGTCGTCAACGAATGATAGAGTCCTACCCCTCCCATCCAACTGTTGTTCAGTGATCGGCACCGTATACACGTTGAATAGTACTGGTGACAGTGGTGAACCCTGCGGCAATCCTGGACATATCGTTATCGGCTCAGAAGACCAACTCCCGCATCTTAGCACCACCTTCCTTTGGAGTAGAACTGCAGCTATCCATCGTACAAGGTGAGGGTGCACTTTCAGTCTGAGGAGGGTTTGCATCAAGTGCTCGAAAGATACTCTGTTATATGCGTCCTCTAAGTCTATGGCGGCCGCACATGTCTCTTCTCTGACCTGAAATCCTTCGTAAACATCTTGAGCAAAGACCGCCGCATTCAGCCATGACTCTTTGTTGCGTCTGTATCCTCCAAGTGTGGGCGGGAAGCAGCCGAGCTGTTCCAAGTCCCAAGCAAGTCTGTGTGCTACAATTTTCTCCAGTAGCTTGCCAACAGTATTCTGCATCGTAATGATTCTGTAGCCGCTTATCTTGGAGTGGTCTTTGTTCGGTTTTGGCAGCGGCAGCAGGTAGCTGTGTAGCCATTCTTCTTTGACCTGACCCCTCTGGATACTGGTGTTGAATTCTCTGGCCAGTTCTTCCATGTCATCATCTGATATCACCATTAGGTCACCATATCGGATGCCGTCTGGGCCTGGGGCGGTGTTAGGTGATTTTTTGAGCATCGCACGCAATATGTCAACTGTGATCGTCCATTCTTCGTCTGTCCCGACCCCCTCGCACAACTGAGAGAGTGTTGTTGTGGTCCTCTGTCTGGCGGGCTCGTCTTTCTGGTCAGTCTGTTCTATGTAGCGTGCAAGAAGGGCCTTACCTTTATCCGCATCCGACTTTTTCCATGCGAGGTCTGTGCCTTGAAAGTCTGGAATACCCCTACGTTGTGCAGCACCGTTCATGCTCTTGTGGAGGCGCCAGAATGTCGTAAGAGATTGCTCGGAGCACACCTTCCTGCAGAACTCGTCCCATTTGTCGGCCTTGGCCTGTTTGGCGTAGGATTTGAATAAAGTTGTCGTCCTAACGACCTCAGTCTTCAGGTTCGCCAATTCAACCTGTGGCATGTTAGCCTGTCTGGCCTTTTGCCAGTCTTTGACAGCCTGCCTCTTTCCCAGCCACACCTTCTCGACCTCTCCATTCCACCATGGTGGCTGCAGCCATCTTTCTTGTCTCCTACGGGAGGAAGTTAGTTTCCTTCTTCTGATCTTGCTTATGGCGTCTTGACCAGTGGTGTCGTACGGGAAGGCATTGGTCTTGTTTCTTTGACTCATGGCCCCGTCTTTCTTGATCAGGATGACACAAGGGTAGTGGTCACTATCGTGGTATCCCAGTGTGCCCCACCGGCACCTTGGTGCGATGGTGGGCGACACCAGAGCCAAGTCAATGATGCTGTCAGAGTCGCCTGGTCGAGTGGCCATTCTAGTGACCTTCCCATCATTCAGACAGATTAGGGCAGCAGATGCCAGGGCGTCCTCCAAATCTTCTCCCTGTCTATTGGTGATGCAATTCCCCCATTGACTGCCTCTGGCATTGAAGTCCCCGCAGTAGATGATATGCCTTTCATCCATATCGAACAAACTCTGCCATTGTCGCACGTCGACCTTCCCATTTCGCGCATAGACGTTAACGATTACAAGCTGCACTGGTGTCATTATTCTTAATGCCTGAACTTGCAGGGCATCGCTGTTCCAGGCGGACATATCGATCTCAGACACTAGTATGTTGTCGCGGACCAGAATGGCCTGTCCGAGGTGCCGCCTGTTAAGGAAATCCTGAAATCCCGCCACATTGACTGTTCCGTCGGTGAGGTGTGTTTCTTGCAAGACTACAATATCGTTTCCGTAGAGTAGTTTTTCAAGAATGGGTCGGCGTTGACTAAATGATGCACAGTTCCAGTACAGTACTCGAACATTTCCGATACCCAATCAGTCACATTTTAAGCGCCTTCTGCGCGCGCCCGCCCTCTTACCACGTTGTGTCCTAGCTGGTCGTCTGGCCGTCATGTTAGGCTTAACTATCGCCACCGGGCGCCGATGATACGCCGAAAGAAGACCGGACGCTCGTGCACGAACTCCGTTGCACGGTCCGAACTCCATTTCACCACGAAACCACACTTAATCCATACACATTTCGGAAAAAAACACGTTCCATTTTACGGGACGAAGAAATGTCCCGCCATCTTGCTCAAGGGAACTCACTCTCATCAATATGTATAATATGTGTCAATATAAACCCCATAAACTTGCACGGTCTTTCGCCAGCGCGAAAAAAAAAAATAAAACAGTGCATGCAGATCATGACTGTACCAGGCCAGTGTTTGTCATGCTCACTTCGCCTATTAATATGTCACCTCTCTAATTCCTATCCTCTCTACCAAGGGCCACCAAACTTTATTTCACAGTGGGCCGGATAACTGACAAAATGACGAGCGCGGGCCGCATACTCATTCTGTACAATACTTGCGTCGGTCTCCATGCAGACGCGGTTCGTAATTCCGTAGTCCCACGTTCGAAACAAAGCTGTGCGCGATTTGGCAGCAGACCGCGTTGCGTTGATTTTTTAGGTTATGATAATAGTGTCGGTCGTTCAGAAAGCAAAGGCAAAGTACCGAATGTAAACTTTTCAAGTCATCATCAACAACAAAAAACGCCGGTGTTGACTGCAAACGTCCTGTAAAGGATATGCAACTAACTTTAACAATACTTGCAAGCTAGAACAAAAACTCTGGGAAAAAAGACGGAAAATTAAGTTAATCATCGGTGATTGGCGTGCAATGCACACACACAAACTAAAACAAAGACAATCAACATATTTATTTACTAAAAAAAAAAAGATTGATTCTCAATAAGCACTGGTCTCAATACAAAACAATATATGTTTCACTGTTTTATAAAAAAAATCAGATGCCGACATGTCACTACACGAACAACGATAAGCGAGTACTGTCACACCAGCCTGTATCACAAATAACTCTGCGGGGAAGGTTAGCTAAGTCAGCACGTGGGCAATGTTGAAATATTTCTGTAACGGTTGGCACAGAGTTCACAAGAGACGCCGTCTATTTCATACACTATCTGCCTTGTGCACACGACACTACAGAGCTGACGTGGCGGTTTTGTAGACAACGCCAGGCATTTTTTTTCTCACGCAACCACCCGCCTTCCTCCGCGCGACCGATGAATCACACCACCGACCGCCCACTTAATGACTTTTGCATATGGTGCAGTAGGGACCCGCTAACTCTACTACTACGGCATTTTCTCAGACATCAGCGCCCGTTAACAAAACACGGGAAGGCTGTGCGCCGTCTTTTTGTGTATTTGTCAAGTGTTTGTGTCTGCTCTGTGATGTTCTTGTGAGCAGGGAAGAGGCTGTGGGTTTGGGTGTACTTGTGTATAGTTGTTGTTGTGGTGACAGAAGTAATGGTAGGAGATGTGTGTGTACTTGTCTGAATGTGTGTATCAAGTGTGGTTTTGTTCCATCGTGAATGTGTCTGTACGTTTGTGTCTTTGTGTGTATGTCTTTGTGTTTGTGTGTGTGTGTGGTTGTGGTGTGTGTTTGTGTGTGTTTGTCTCTGTTCATGTCTGTATATACAAAAGTGTATGTGTCTCTGTACTTGTGATGTCTGTATATACAAGTGTGGTATTGTTCCATTGTGAGTGTGTCCGTACGTATGTGTCTTTGCGTGTCTGTCTTTGTGTTTGTGTGACTTTTACACATTCCGATAAAGAGACTTGTATCTCTGCCAATGCAACAGCTACTGGTACTATTGCTACTATAACTACTGTCTTCTCCTCATTTTACCCATCACTGTTTCACTACACGTACTTTCCTCTACAATTTCCTCACTTGACAACTTGACCACTACTTGACCACTATTTGACTACCACTTGACCACGTCATCGATAACTTTAACCACTATCGTAATCTTAAGCACATCCTGCTCTACAATTTAAGTGGTCACTCGACCATTTGAACATTACTTGACCACTGCTTGTCCACTACTTTACCACCTCTTGATCATCACCATGTCACTACACCCAGTTTCCTCTAAAGTGTCCTCACTTGACCATTTGTCAACTGCTTGACCACTGCTTGATCACCCTTTGATCATCACCATGTCACTACACCTACTTTCCCCTTCAATTTCCTCACTTGATCACTTGACCAGTGCTTGACCACTACTTGATCAGCCTTTGATCATCACCATGTCACTACACCTACTTTTCCCTACAATTTCCTCACTTGACCACTGCATGACAACCTCTTGGCCACCCTTTGATCATCACCATGTCTTTACACCTACTTTCCGCTAAATTTTCTCACTCAACCACCTCTTTTTCATCAGCAATAGTTGTTGTTCGAATCCCAGACTCTCTAAACAATACTTGACCACTAATACCCCACACTCTTATCAATACCCATTACAACACACGACCACGTTTAAGATTTTCATTTATGAACAACCCATATACTATTTACTACTATTGTCCTCACTTCAAAACACTCCTCTCAAAGTCCGGATCCATACACAACGAAAATATGGAACCCTACAGCTCTACAGACCATATACTATTTACTATTATAGTCCTCACTTCACACCACATTCCTTAATAACTTTTCCACCCCTTCTATTTTACTCTCAGAGACTTTAAAAAACCCAGAAACAATTTTTCTCCCCGACTTTCCCCCACATTTGTTCACACAGACACGAGTTTCCAAAAAATATTTCACCGACCCAGATCTTTCACCGCCACGAATTTCCAAAAATTTTCCAACTTTCCCACAACCCAGATTTCCACAGCATCTTCCACAGCATCTTCCACAGCATTACCCTCATCTTCAAAACTGGTTAGTACACAACAAAGATCACTACTTCCGTGAGTGTGTCGTTCGATCCGACCCGAAGAGGTCATTCGGTAGCCGATCATCGAGAAGGGTTGCTGCTTCTATAGCCAGTTGTATAATTGGCATCACGGGGAGCCGGAGAATCAAATCAAATCAAATCAAATCAACTTTATTTTAAAAGGGTCACAAATTGGGCACACAGGCCCGTCTTACATTCGGCCCTTCCAATCACTCGTTTTTCGTTCATCAAGAGCATTATACATTTACATAGGAAGAAAGATAAACATTGTGAAATGAATGTTGTAAACATAATCAAGACAAATTGCCATGTTATGAGGCCCATCTCCCATCTACCCATACATCACCCCACCCAGACACACAACCCCACCTACCCACACACACACACACACACACACACACACACACACACACACACACACACCCAGGGACATACCTCACCAACCAACCCATCCCTCTCCCGCACAACCCCCACCCACACACGCTTACCTCACATTTTCCCCCAACCAACACACACTCGCCACCCACAAACATCCTCTGCCAACTCAAACATCCCACGCCCTACTATATACACATCCTAACCCACACGTCCTCTCCCCACCGACACCTCCAACCACTCATCCCCCAGCCACATCTCCATCGACCACATATTCCCCACCCACGCACACACATCCCTCACCAACCCACACATCGCACATCCACTCTCACATCCCCAAACCAAACACACACATTCCCACCAACTGACATCTCCCTACCCGACACACACACACACACATCTCTCTAACCACTATACATCCCCAATACACATACATCCTCCACCCACTCACACATGCCCTAACCCAATCCCCCACCACACACAACCCCCACCCGCACATCACATACATACTCTACCACGCAATATTCCCAACCCACACACCACACACATATCCCTCACCAACACATCCCACATACCACCATGCATCCCCACCTACACACCACACATATAGCCACCACCCACATACCACACAATATTCCCACCCACACCCACACAGATACCCTTAACCATCCACCCCACATACCCCCAATAACACACACATATTACACCCACACAATATCCCCAACCAACACACCACGCACCTCTCCACACCCACACATGCATTTCCCACTCATCCACCAACACACACTCACTCACGCACACATCCTCCACTACGCACCCACACACACCCACCCACCCAAACATCTCTCGATCACAATACCCCTACCCACACACATCCCCCACCCACTCACGCATCCCACCCCGACACATACACATCCCTCACCCACCTACACATCCCTAAGCCACTCACACACCCCCACCCACACATTCCCCATTCACCCACACATCTCCCACCCACACATCCCCACCATCCACACATACTTCTCCCAACCACCACACACCCCTTAGTCACCCACACATATCCCCCACCCATACACACATTCCCAGCACCCATCACACACATCCCCCACACCACACACTATCCCCCACCCACACACATATCCTCACCCAAACCACCACAAACATACCTCCCATCCACACACCATGCACACATCCCCCCACCAACACACCGCACACATATCCCAAACCCACACACCATACACTTCTCCCCACCCGCCCTTACATTCCCAATCCACCAACACAATCCCCTACCCACACAACCCCGCCACCCGCACATACTTCCCCACATCATCCACACATCTCCACCCACACACACATATGCCCCACCCAAACACACACTCCCCACACCCATCCCACACACATATCCTCCACCCATACACACATCCCCCACACCCATTCCCACACCCCTACTTTCACCCCCACACATTCATCCACACATCCCACAAACACCCACAAATATCACTACCCACCAACACCCACACACCCCAACCCACCCAAACGCTTACCCCCACCACATCCCCCCACCTACACATCCCCACCCACACATACCCACCCACACATATCCCCACACTCACGCACATCCTCCACACACACTCACACATCCTCACATCTAGATACATACAAAATGCCTCACGTGAGCATTGAAACTAGTATGAACAAACTCCCACGCTTTACTCACACACATACACTGACAATTTTCGTGAGCAGTCTCATAAAAATGTTAAACATGGAGAAAAATTTGTACATAAACAGGGTGTGAAGTAAAAATAGTGATGCTCTCTCTCACACACACACACACACACACACACACACACACAAACACACACACACACAAACACACACACACACACACACACACACACATTCACTCTCACACTCACTCATTCTGTCTCTCACTCAAACTACAGTAATGTACATGAGTTTACATTATACATGATAAAATCAAATGGTATTTAACTAATAATATGACAGATGAGAATACACAAACATATGGATTCGCGTGTTACATAACATGCGTGTTACATGACATGCACCCGCTCAGCTCTCTCGCTCTCTCTCTCTCTCTCTCTCTCTCTCTCTCTCTGTATTCTTTCATATACACATACTCACACGCATGCGCCCGCTCACACACACACACTAACACATCAACTCCCCCACTGTCTCACTCTCTCTCGTTCGCTCACTCTCTCTCTCTCTCTCTCTCTCTCTCTCTATCTCTCTCTCTCTCTCTCACTCACCATTTCCCCCATTCATTCACTCTGTCCATCTTCATTCACTTTATCTCTAACTCTCTTACTCTCTCTCTCTCTCTCTCTCTCTCTCTCTCTCTCTCTCTCACACACACACACTCATACACAGACAGACACACACCCTCACGCTATCACTCAATGTTTCACTTACCCTAGCGCACTCACTTACTCTTTTACTCTCTCTCTCTCTCTCTCTCTCTCTCTCTCTCTCTCTCACACACACTCGAACACTCATTCACTCACTCACACACACTCACTCTTTCACTCATTCACTCCTCACTCATTCACTCACTTACTCTCTCACTCTCTCACACACAATCCTTCACACACACACATACACCCACTCTCTCAATCACACTCTCTCACACATACACATACGCATGAATGCATGCACGCACACACTCTCTCACTCACTGTCACACATACACGTACGAATGCATGCACTGACACATTCCCTCACCATTTCTCTCTCAATCACCCTCTCCACACACACGCACGCACGTGCGCACACACACATTCACTCACTCACTCTCTCTCTGACACCTACTTTCTCTCTCTCTCTCTCCTTCTCTCTCTCTCTCTCTCTCTCTCTCTCTCTCTCTCTCTCTCTCTCTCCCTCTCACTCTCTCTCTCTCTTTCCCACACGCACACACATATATAGTGAACAATTATAGTTAAACAATTGTCATTGGCACCTTGCCGTCTTGACAGACGATAGTTTGTGCTTTAAAAAGGCATAATAACTTTTACCTATGACGGTAGCGCATGTGACTGATAAGGCCAATTTGCGCTGTAAATGTCCGTTCACAGTGGGTGCATGTGAACACGTGGTCATTTCCACCATCATGCACCATCTTACGTCTCAAACGCTCGGTGTGTGACTTATCTGCAATAATTTTCTCCTTTGTCTTTATTCCATTTCTGATGTTTGCCCTCCATGCAACACGTTCAGCGGCGACTTGCTCCCAATGTGCATTATCAATGCCTGTATCAATCATGTCCCGCTTACACACATCTTTGTATCGTAGTAGAGGCCGACCCTGAGATCTCTTACCCATCTGTAATTCACCAAAAAAGATGTCCTTTGGTATTCTACCATCATCCATCCTCCTAAGATGTTCTATCCATCTAAGTCTACGAAGACTGAGCATGGAATAAACTGTCACACAACCTGATCTTTCCAATACTTCAGTATTTGTGATTTTGTCTTGCCACTTAATACCAAGAATTCTTCACAGACACCGCATATGAAAGCTGTTTAAATGTTTCTCTTGGTGTAAGTAAGTTGCCCAGGTTTCACTGCCATAAAGAAGAGTACTAAGGACACAGGCTTGATAGACAAGGACTTTTGTTTTTGCAGTAAGCTTCCTGTTCTCCCAGACTCTTTTTGTTAACCTGTTCATTGTTGTTGCTGCCTTACCAATCCGGATGTTGATTTCCTGATCTAGGGATAATTTGCTATTTACCACTGATCCTAGATATGTAAAATGGTGTACCATCTCTAGCTCGGCGTCGTCAATAAAGATTGATGGTACCCCATGTGCACCTTGTGACATAATCTGTGTCTTCTTTTTGCTAATTGTTAAACCAAATTCAGAACAAGCATTGGAGAATGCAGATAGTAGACATTGCAATTCTTCCTCAGAGTGGGTCGTAACTGCAGCATCATCTGCAAAAAGCAACTCTCTGATCAGTACCCTCCTAATTTTGGTCTTGGCCTTCAATCTCTGAGCATTGTAAAGGCCGCCATCTGAGCGTGAGTGAATGTATATACCCCCATCCTGATCACGAAAGGCATATTTCAGTAGAAGTGAAAAGTATATTCCAAAGAGGGTGGGAGCTAGTACACAACCTTGCTTAACTCCACTCTTGATTTCAAATTCTTCAGAAGTTGCATCATCAAACTTGATTATGCCCTTCATTCCTGTGTGGAACGATTCCACAATGGACAGAAGAGTTGGTGGGCAGCCAATCTTCTCTGTGCCTTGAATAGACCCTCACGACTGACCAAATCAAATGCCTTTGTGAGGTCGATGAAGGCAATAAACAGTGGTTGATTCTGTTCACGGCATTTTTCTTGCATTTGTCGCAATGAGAATATCATATCAACGGTAGACCGGTTCTGTCGAAAGCTACACTGTGATTCGGGGTAGACTTGATCTCCTAGGACTTGAAGTCTGCGCAGAACAATTCTGGCAAATACTTTTCCAACAATACACAGAAGTGAGATACCCCTATAGTTGTTGCAGTCGCTCCGATCGCCCTTGTTCTTGTACAGTGTTATGATGCTTGAATCTTTGAAATCCTGTGGGACTTGTCCTTCTCGCCAGCATAGCTCTATTAGCTGGTGGATCTGTAGAGTGAGTGTGTCTTGCTCACTCCTTTTAACTTCTATTGGAATTCCATCCTTATCTGGAGCCTTGCCAGATGCAAGTTCATTTATAGCACACTTAACTTCTGTTATGGTGGGAAGTGTGTCCAGGTGGTCAAGAGTTGGTAGAGCCTCTATGGCGTTGAGGGCATCATCCGTTAGTTTGGTCTTACTTGAGTAAAGCTCCAAATAGTGCTCTACCCGTCTGTCCATCAGCTGTTTCTTGTCAGTGATGATTTCTCCAGTCAAGGTTTTCAATGGTGAACTTCTTTTGATCACTGGACCACAGGCTTTCTTTATTCCTTCATACATGCTTATTATGTCTCCCTTATCACTTGCGATTTGAATGGACTCACATAACTTGATCCAATAATCATTTGCACACTGCCTGGCAGCCTTTTGCACATCCTTCCTAGCTTGCCTTAGTTCACTCAGAGTGTTACGCGTTGGTCTTTCCTTGTTTCTTAAGAGAGCTTTCTTCTTCTTATCAATCAAGGGCTGCAGAGTCTCGCTGTTTGCGGCAAACCAGTCCTGCCTCTTATGATCCACAGTGCCGTAAACCCCTACAGCAGTTTTATAAAGAGTTTCCTTAATTTGACCCCACTTTTCATTTACTGTACAATATTTTGGTGTATCAGTGAAAGCGTCTTCAAGTTGCTGTTGAAACTGAAAGCACTTTTCAGGATCGTGAGTGTTAATAATATTAATCCTGGGGCTAGATTTGTGTTTAGCTGTGTAGATTCTCTTTGGTCTCAGTCTAACCCTTGCAACAACCAAAGAATGATCCGTATCACAGTCACCACTGTGGTAACTTCGAGTCAATGATATATGGTTCAGATGTTGTCTCCGTGTGATGATGAAGTCCATCTGGTGCCAATGGCCGGATCTTGGATGTTTCCATGTGACCTTATGCATCTCTTTTGTTTTACAAAAGGAGTTTGTAATACATAGGTCATTACTGGTGCAATGCTCCAGCAGCCTTTGCCCATTTTCAATCATGCGACCAATGTTGTATTTTCCAAGGCACACTGGCCATGAACTCGAGTCCTTACCCACACGAGCATTGAAATCACCGAGCATATAAATGTAGTCAGATTTTGGAACTGCCTTGATCACGGAGTCTAACTCCTCATAGAACGAATCCTTCACATCATCAGAGGAATCGAGTGTCGGTGCATATGCAGTAATAATGGTGGCAAACCAACAAGAGGTTGCCAAGCGCAGGGATAATAGTCTTTCATTTCCTCCTGCTGGAATTTCAATCATTCCCAGTAGCGAATTCTTCACTGCAAAGCCCAAACCGTGTTGCCTTTTTTCTGCCTGCCCTCTACCCTTCCAAAAAAAAAGGTGTAATTGTTTTCCCTGAGTGACCCTTCCTCAGCGAGGCGAGTCTCCTGCAGGCCAGCAATATCAATGTTAAGACGATTGGGTTCGGCATCAATCACAGCCGTTTTTCTCACATCGTCAATATTGGTCAAGTCAGTGGAAAATCCTGGAAACATGGTTCTCACGTTCCAGGTTGCAAGCCGTAGCTTGAGGTTTCTATTATTATTTTTGTTTGTGCCTGGTGCATTGGTTTTACAGCCTGCGATTCAGATTTTGTCCTAGCCCCAAGCACCCATTGAAGCAGGCAGGCTGTGGCGGATCAGCACCCAATTGGCCGGGGGCTGCCCAGCTTGAGGCGGGCGGTAGCTGATCAGTGACACCTGTAGGTGTCTCCCATCGTCAGAAGCAACGTGTGGCGCCCCATGTCTACGCCAGTTGACAGGGACTTATAATGTTAAACAATTATAATGAACAATTATACCAGTAAATGAATTTTGGTGGCATATAGTCGGTATGGATTAAGTATTGAAAGAGTTTTCGGTTAAATATGTAGGGACTCATTGGAGTTTTCAGATCTGGAGGAAGATCATTCCATAAGTGAGCACCAGAATAGGCGAAACATGTTTTGTATAGGTCCAATCTAGGCTTTGAGACATGTAACAAATTTATGCGCTTGCTGTTCATTGCATTAGATTGAATCAGCGGCAGAAGATACTCTGGGGTATTTTGAGATATAATTTTATTCACTAATTTGGCTTTGTTAAAAAGGAAGCGCTTTCGAAGTGGTAGAAGTCTTAGATGACTGTATAAATTATTACTTTCAACGTGCTTTCTGCCAGAAACCAGACGAATAGAACGGTTTTGTAGAGAACATAGTCGTTTTAAATTAGATTTAGGGCAATCATCCCAAACTGTGGAACACTAATCGAGATGTGATTGGATATAGCATGTATAGAATATTTTTCGTGTGCTTTCGTCCAGGAAGTGCTGAATTTTAGCAAGTTGGTAAACTTTTTGTGCTATTTTCTTGGTAATAACGTGAACATGAGAGCTCCAGCTCAAATGGCTGTCAATTAAAAGACCTAGTGTTTTATGTTCGTTCACATTAACTATAGGTAACGAGCCCAAGCGGAGTTCGAGCGGTGCTCCAGTTATGGCTAGTGTCTGTAGTTTTTGTCTGGTCGTTATTAACATGGATTTGGTTTTGTCGATATTAATTTGCATGCGGTTTTCATTGCTCCATTTAGTAAGATTACGAAGTTCCTTTTGTAAAGAATTCTCTAATTCACTACGGTTTTCTTGACTAGTATATATAGTGCAGTCGTCTGCAAATAGATCACAAGTTGTATTGATATATAAAGGAAGATCATTAATATAAACTGCAAAAAGCAGCGGACCTAGTATTGAGCCTGAGGCACACCAATATTAAGCTGTGTGGGTCTTGATAGACAGTTGTTGAAGGACACGACTTGTTGTCTGTCGGATAGAAATGACGTGATTATGTTCACCATGTTGGTGCTTGTTTTCATTTGTTTTAGTTTTCTAATTAAAATATCGTGATCTACCATATCAAAAGCTTTTTTAAAGTCTACAAACACCGCTCCACAAATTCTACCGTTGTCGATGTTTAAGTGCCAGTTATCGGTCATTTTTGTTAGAGCACTATGGCAAGAATATTTATGTCGAAACCCCGATTGACTGTTAATTATTAGATCGTTGTTAATTAAATGGTGTAACGTTATTTTATGAATGTGTTTTTCTAGTAGTTTTGATAGCGACGATAGTAAGGAAATAGGTCTATAATTACCCAAAATGCTATTATCGATTGAGCCATTTTTAAGTAGCGGAAACACTTTAGCAATTTTAAATGCAAATGGAAAGTAGTTTTTGGCCAGGCACTGGTTATATATGAACGTTAAGGACTCACTAATGACTGGTGCTGCACAACGAAGAATTCTATTACTGATACCATCTAGGCCGTGTGAATTTGTTGATTTGAGGTTTAAGAGATATTTATAAACGTCTGTGACAGACATTAAGGGAATCTCATCGTTAATATTTCTGGTGCACTTCTTCTCACAGAATGATGCCAGTGAACTTAAATTACACGATGAGTCTGGTATTGAAGACTTTAGATTCTTTATTTCTGATTGAAAGAACCAACTGAATTCATCGCATGTTATAGAATTTGGTATTGCTGATTCTGTAGGGTGTTTCTTATTGGTTAGCAAGTTAATAGCCTTCCATATATTTGTACTGTTTGAATTATCTACAATCAAATTTTTAAAATGATCTTTTTTTTTTATCCTGAGAATTTCATATTTAACTTTATTCCTCAGTCTACGGTAATTGATGACGTCTTTATTTTTGTGTGCTGTATCTCGCTCTCTCGTGTTTTCCAGAACTTCATTAGTGACCCATGGGGATTTATGTTGATTTTTGACCCGAAGGTCTTTAATTGGCACGTGTTTATCGAACACATTGTAGACTGTCTTCGTCCAGAAAGCTAATGCATCGTCCGGGTCAGGAAGTTGGTATACGTGATCAAGGGCTACTTTTCTTAAGTCTTGCAAAAATAAATCTTGGTTGAATGCTTTAAAATGTCTAAATTTTATACTTACATGTTTATGTTTAAGAGATTTGAACCCAATTCTTGACCATGTACAACATACAGAGTAATTGTCACTAACTGTACTAACAGGAACAGAACATTCAATAATATTATCTGGACAATTAACATATATATATATGATCAATTATAGTTGAGGATGTGTCAGTAACCCCTGTGGGACGGTTTATTAGTTGTTTGAAATTGTAAGAAAGAATGATATCTTCCCATGTCTGGTTGGATTTATTAATATCTATGTTGAAGTCACCTAGTATCATAACTTTGTTACCTGCTGTAAACACTCTATCCATCATTGTAGTGAAGCAGTCATACCAACTGTACCCGGCACAAGGATTCCTATATAGGTATCCAATGAGAAACGGTTGTTGGCTGGCTGGCTTCACCTCTAACCAAACACATTCTATCCCTACGGTCTCGAGATCACTTCTACGGGAACAGTTGAGTGAATTGGAAATGTATACAGCAATACCTGTCTCTAATTTTTTATTTGAATCTTTCCGAATTACTTTAAACCACTTAAGTGAGATTTCGGAGTCGGTTATTTTGTCGTTAAGACGACTTTCTGTGATTCCAAACACATGGAACTGTTTGGACAGTAATACCGAGAGCTCGGGTAATTTGTTGAGCAGATGAAAGATGTTGAGATGGCCTATATATAGACCATTATTGTTGAGCCACTGATCGTGATTGGCGAACATTACAAACTAAAAGGAAGATGTCGCTTGTGGTATACAAATTGCAGGGATTTTGAAACTTTATTTAGAAGTAGTTAAGGCTGTTAGAGGGGGCAAGAAAATGTCTTTGCTGGAGTGATATCATGAATGCTTGGTGCAGGGCTGCAGGATTGTACCTCATTAGCTTCTGAAGTGGACGGTTCCACTCATAGGATTGTAGATTACCGTCCAGCGAGGGACTGCTATGAGTGTCACTGGAAGTGCCTACGTTGGAAGCAGGCATCGGGGGCACAGGACCATTGTTTAATGGTGTCCCCTTTGACATCATAGAGGGAGACTGTTTTACGGGCAAGGTAGGAAACAAAGTATCATAGTTAGCAACATTTGGATTGGAGCTTGGGTTGCTATTCACGACATTGCGTTCCTGGGGTACAGGCAAGGATGGTGTGGGAAGGGAAGGAGAGTTTTCTTAACACAGTGACATGGCTGTTGCCAGAGGTGAAGTTCGGTTTACTCCTGTAACTGGTGCTGGTTGTTGTGCACGTTCGGGATATTTTATGTTCTTCGCTAGGAATCTGCTTCCTAGCTTGGAACAATGTATTTGATCCCTGTATAGTTTTTTCTTAGGAGCTCCGGACGGTGACATAAAGTAAGGGGTGCTATTTATGAAATTCATGTTATTATTTTTAGAAAATTTATATAACGTTAGATTAGCAGCATCGGCAGTACGACACTGGAACCCGTAACATGGTGGAATGATAGATGAAATAAACAAAGATGATTTAGGAAATTTATTGCGCAACAGCACCTCCAATGTTGCTAGTTGTGAGGTGTTGATTATTTTATTATCCATTATATCATTGACGCCAATATGGACTGTTGCTCTCCTAATTCTGTCGTTCACTTGGAATCTTCGCAGTGAAGCGGTCAGCCTGTCAATGTCAGCGCCTTGTACAGGGTAGACTGAAGTTGATTCGCTGTCAGAAGATGACATGCGATCACTATAGATTCCCTTCAGCAAGGAGTCTCCAATGATGACATGTGTTACACTGTGATCCATGGTTATTTCACGCTGTTGGCGTGTCCGCTTGGACTGTTGTTGCCACTGGTCACTGTCGTCTTTCTTGTGTTCTTGTTTATTAAAGCTTGTTTGCGTTGGTTGTTGATGCCCAGTTGTGGTAACTGCTGAGCTCTGTGATTCCAAGTCTGTTGCTGGTGAGTCTACACTTAAGGCCTGGAACCTGTTGCTGATATGCACATCGATGGGGTAGATAGATGGTGTGCGTTCTACAGGTTTAGTAGTGGTTCTGTTGCTTGTAGAAACTGTCTAGAGAATTCTCTACGGAGGTTGAAGCCATCCTTTCAGGCCGTGTCCGCCAGCTGTATTCTATGCAACTCTTATGGAATCAGAGATTGATCTACAGTGGTGGCATTGTTGTCCTTGAGACGAGAGGTCGGGCCTTTGACCAGCTGTATGATTGTGTACCTTTTGGGGCTCTAGAGGGGACCTACAGCCGAAGGCTTGATGAACCTGCCGGGTCGCTGTCTGTTGCATAGTTGTTCCTAAGTTTAAAGGTAACACATTTATATTTGGCATCGATTAACTAAGTTTGTATTTCAGTTGTGGGTCACTTATTGACCAGGCCGGGCAGTTGCATCGGTGGGCCTGTGCTCTGGCCGAGATGTACGAGTTGACCTCGGGTCAGGGGACACCAGTGTAAGTTAAGTCTTGACCAGGCACGGCAGCTGTGTGGTAAGCCTGGGTGTTTACTATAATTTAGATTAACGCGTGGGCTAAGGTCAACAGACACGACGGAATGTATTTCACTGGAGCAGTCTGGTTGAAGTGAAGTATCACTACATTCGACGCCCTATCTCAATAATGGGGTACATGAGGGAATTATTGTTCGGACAGAAGAATTCTTAAAGAACAAAGCTGTAATTTGATTCCCTTAATGATAGGTTTGACATTAGTACTTTTCAATCATCATCAGGTGGCGGGTTGAAACAAGTACTTGTCAGTCAGCATCAATTGACGCGCGACAACCACAACATGCGTTTCTCGTTAAGGTGAAACCCAACTATGTAGAAGGCTGAGAAGTGATTATCGCCACATAGGGATGTTGTTATTTACCTGGGCTTAGTCAGAAGGGGGAAAGATATCTTCACACCTACAAGGGATTTAACCTTGGGCCTGTATAGCGGTGGGGAGACAACCACACACGTGTGTATATTTCATCAGTGTTATCGGACTCCCCACTTCCTTTAATGAGAAAGGAAAGGTTTGTCCGGCAGGTCTAACTTTCTATTGTCTCAATACTTTCATCGGAACCCGATTGTTGGGGTGTTTGACTCTACACCATTCAATTCATATACAGCCAAAGGAATGTATTCATGTGATGATTGTCTATCTACACATTCACCCACACACAACAGAAATCCAGGTATCAGAGAAAGAAAGGGGGAAGCGACAAACACAAGAACACAAAACTCTTAGGTTGTTTGTCTGGTCTTTAATTCAGTATTTCAGGTTAGTTTCCATTGTAATGTGAGCATCTTCCAGTAACTCTGGAGGGTTCATAGAGGACGTACCTTAGATATCATGATATGCTTATGATTTAGGCCAAAACACTTGATGATCTTCATGGGAGGTATGGATTTCTGCCATACTCATGAATGGAACCTGTCATCATATCTATTATCTATTAGGTATGCGACTTGTGGCTGAAAAGCTACTGACCTACGTTAGATTTACCAGGAGTCGTAACCTAACCAGTCTGGGAGACATGTCTGGGAATTCAGACATACTATTGTGGTCTGAGCTGGAGGAACTGACCACAATGAATAGGATGTTAGTGTAGATGCATATTGATGTAGCGTGTATTGTGCAAGGGTGTGATGGATGTGTACACCTGGCCTGTTCTTGCTTACAGGAACCACTTTGCTGTTGCTGTGGGTGAGTGCCCTTTGCTGTTGCTGTTGGCTGATTGCTATTGCTTAGCTGTGCCGTTTTCGGATTCCTGTGGGCGAGTGCCCTTGGCTGTGTGCTGTATCCTGAGGGCGGCTGTCTGTTTGCAGTTGACCCTTTGCTGATTCCTGAGAGACTGTTTGTAGTTGGTCCGTTGCTGGGTGCTGTGGACCTGTGGCTGTGTGCTGTGGTTTTAGATGGTGCTGAAGGCCAAGTGGCTAGTGGCTGCTGAAACTTACTTGGCCCAACTTCCGCGGCTCCAGGAGGCATCATACGGGTTCAGGTGAATGTGTCTTTCCACCTGGGTCTACACACTGACAACAAATACTACACTGACATACCTCGTGTGGCATGATGAGAATGTCAAGCAGACTACTCTCACCCAATTGACTTTTCATTTCTGTATGTCTGCCTGTCGGTTCGACGGTTTGTTTGTTTGAGTTTTGGAAACACTGGTGTAAAGTGTGTTGCATGTCCTTTAAAGAACGTGGCATTCAACCCCAGCATTTGTGTGCGCGTGTGTATGTATAACACAGAGAGACACAGAGAGAGAGAGAGAGAGAGAGAGAGAGAGAGAGAGAGAGAGAGACAGACAGACAGACAGAGAGAGAGACAGAGACAGAGAGAGAGAGAGAGAGAGAAAGAGAGAGAGAGAGAGAGAGAGAGAGAGAGAGAGAGAGAGATTGTTTTTCTTACAAGCAAATGCTCATACTCTCTTTACGACCTAAGCCACGTATTTGTTGTTTATCATTAGATATTCTCGTCATACCGAGTTGGGGGTTCGATGTCGGCTGCGGGAGATTGGGTAGCAGATCGCCTTATGCTCATTTAGATGGTATTAGACGTCGACAGTTGAGAACGCAATAACAAACTACTGAACTAACGTTGCCTAGTAAATCACAGACAGCCAATAAATGCTGGGGTACTTTGCAAAGTCCTGCAAAGACATGCATATAAGTTAACTTATTGGATGACAGATCAGCCATGAAGCAGTATGATCGGCAGTGTTTTATCAGTATAAACGTAGTTGCTCACGTTCATTCGGTCGGCCTGCCATCCTTAACATTGCACCCCAAAATGGTTTATGTGTTTCTCATTTTAGACATCACGGTTATTTCATATGTGATACAATGCCGGCCTTTCTTATTCTTGCTTTCTGTATATAGTACCATTAAGGGACCCTCCTAAAAGCTTTCAGGTGGGTTGCATATATGGGACTAGTCCTATATACTTGTAGGACATACATATAGTCCCATTAGCACTCGATGAGATCTGTGGTCAGTATTATGTCGATGTCCTTTACTTCCCATAACACTTCCTGGTATCAATTTTGGACTACATAAACCTTGAACAAACAATGCGTCAATTTATCAAATTAGTCAGGCCGGGGATTCAATCACATGACCACCAGACCGGCAGGCGATCATGGTAGTCGCTTCCTTCCGTATCATCAAGTTAGAAGGAGTTGTGTTTTAATATTATTTTATACTTTTATTTATTTTTTTTCTTTATATCTGTTTGTGTATTCCCGTCCCTGATGAAGGTTTGTATAATCTAACCGTCGTTTCTTGTGTCCTAGAATCATCATCATCAAGTGCCCTGCCAGCTGGCGTAGGCGTTCATGGCTCTCCACAGATCTCGGTCTTTGGTTTTCTGGATCAACTCTGCTGCTGATATCCTTCCGCGCCACCGTCTCAATCCATCTAGCAATCATTTCTCTTGGTCTGCCTCTGCCTCTCTTCCCCTCGACCTTTCCAGTTGTCACGATGTTCCCCAATGCCTCTCTTCTCATCACATCCTAGAATACTTAGAGTCCTAGAATACTTATTTTTTGTTTCATTATTTTATTATTATATATTTTTATTGCCTGTTGTTTTGGAGATTTTCACTCTATGATTTATGTTCCCCTTTATGGAGTCCATTGTAAGGTATGTACACTGTATCCGTGTTTAGTATGTCTCATCTTTTCGCAGGAGTTACATATACCTAACTGTTTGTATTTCGTATCATCAATTAAGAGGTCCTTTTTAGGATGTTGCTCTCATCACGGCCCATCGAAAGGTTTCTCGATCTCTCGTTTGTCTGCCTTCTGTATAGCCAGTTCTAAATATGGTAAAATACTTTAGTCTCACAGAGAAATACCTTGATTCTAGCTAAACCCACCCTTGTTCTAACTAAACAAAATAAATTGTCTTTCTACCACTTCCTTGTCTGTTTCCAATTATCGTGCCAGACGGTTGTTCTTCTAACTACAAATCTCAGTGAGGAAATCCCTGGCATTTACTTACTTGTAATTTAAACTCTCACTTGTCTTCTACTTACAAGCTATTTTTATCAATCACCAACTATCTTGTCTTCTGGTTCGTTTTCTTTTTTCAGTCGCTGATTCTCTCACTTGTCTTCTACTGACTGACTTTCTATTGTCAGTCACTGTGCCTAGCACTTGTCTTATGACTAACTTTCTCTTGTCAATCACTGAATATCTCAATTGTCCTTATGACTAACTTTCTCCTGCCATCACTTACTATCTTAATTGTCCTATGACTAGCTTTCTCTTGTTAATCACTGACTCTCTCACATGTCGTCTTCTCAATGACTTTCTCTTGTAAATCACCGACTCTCTCATTTGCCTTATGACTAACTTTCTCTTGTCTATAAATGAGTCTTTTATTTTGTATGACTAACTTTCTCTTGTCAATCACAGAATCTCTCCTTTGTTTTATGGCTAACTTTCTCGTGTAAATCACTGAATCTCTCATTTGTTTTATGGCTAGTTTTCTCGTGTAAATCACTGACTATCTCACTGGCTTATGACAAACTTTCACTTGTCAGTCATTAACCCTTTCATTTTTTTGTCAAAATGTTATATTCCCTTGATAAAATTAAACACATAAGCCACAAATAATAGGTTGCACGATTTATTGCCTGTACTAATTGCTGCATCCCATCAACATTATTGATCAAATGAAGGATAACAAATTAACGATACCTTGGCTGAAATACTCAACATAGTTAGAAATATTGTTCGAATGTGGAGTGTTTGTTATCCTCACAATTATCTCAAATTTATAAGGAAGTCTTCCTGTCTGCGCAAAATTGGTTGGAACTGTCTAATTGCTAACGCCTAGCTATATTTGAGCAATACTCTCAGAGTCCATGGGAATATCGATGCATGGAGCCCAAACGCGGGCACTCTCCCGCTGTTTATACTTCACCTCAACACCGCAAGGTACAAGAGGAACATAATGAGATGAGATGAGACTCTCACTTGACTACTTTTGACAAAATTTCTCTTATCAATCACTAACTCTCTCAATTGTCTTCTAACAAACTTTCTCTTGTCAATTACAAGTGGGTTGTGCTCAATATTTAAATTTCAAATCCCGAAACAACCACATAATCAATTGATTATTGCTCACTGGATTTAGGAGGCCTGGTGTTCCTTGCCAGTGAGAAGTCCTGATCGTTCGGGTCCCATCGATTGACGGACGTCGGTCGCGGCGATTGGGCAATCTTGAGCATAGCCTATGATGGGTAGAGTTGTGATATTCTGTTGTGATAATTTGGTGTGTCCAGTGTGTGCCGCGTGGTTACACACCCGCTTCACACGCGTGATCCGGGACTGTTTCCGGATCCGGTCAGGGATATGCACTACTGACGAGCTCAAATGAGGGCGAAACTCGAGTATAGTGCTTCCATATTGACGTGGATAGGCCTTAGGTTCATATCAGAATGCGATCGGCGTTGCCAGTAGTGGGTTGTGCTCAATATTTAAATTTCAAATCCCGAAACAACCACATAATCAATTGATTATTGCTCACTGGATTTAGGAGGCCTGGTGTTCCTTGCCAGTGAGAAGTCCTGATCGTTCGGGTCCCATCGATTGACGGACGTCGGTCGCGGCGATTGGGCAATCTTGAGCATAGCCTATGATGGGTAGAGTTGTGATATTCTGTTGTGATAATTTGGTGTGTCCAGTGTGTGCCGCGTGGTTACACACCCGCTTCACACGCGTGATCCGGGACTGTTTCCGGATCCGGTCAGGGATATGCACTACTGACGAGCTCAAATGAGGGCGAAACTCGAGTATAGTGCTTCCATATTGACGTGGATAGGCCTTAGGTTCATATCAGAATGCGATCGGCGTTGCCAGTAGTGGGTTGTGCTCAATATTTAAATTTCAAATCCCGAAACAACCACATAATCAATTACTGATTGTTGCCCTTGACTTCTTCTGACTGGGCTACTCTTGTTAATCACTAACTCTTTCTATGATCGTCATTTGACTAACTTTCTCTTATCAACCAATAGCTCTCTCAATTGCCATCTTCTGACGTTCTCTTAAATAACGCTAACTCTCTCACTTGTAGTCTTCTGGCTAACTTTCTCTTATCAATCACTGGTATATATGTGGAGTGGAAGACAGCATAAAGTAACCACATATGTATTCAAAGGAAAGTCACAAAGCTAGATTAGTAAACAAAAGAAGAGGTTCCTTTCACATCTCAAGAGAATTTTGTTATATGTTGCCAGTTCATTATCTGTAAGGGCCTATCGGTATATACTGGTATTCTGGTCAGTATTACTCTGTCACGTTTATTTTCCGCGACAATTTTGGGTATCCATTTTAGGCTAGGTTGACATTGAAGCCACAGTTAATTTAAACATTAGAATACGGGTTTAACTTCTGACCACGCATACCGTGGGCCTGTGTCCTCCCCCACGCCACCGCAGTTCCCTGGAATACAGATGAAATAACGTTAACAGAGAAACGTCTTATCAAGTCTCCAGACAGAAGATCCCGACAAGACACGTGTTCTAAATTGCGCTGCTGAAGCAACAGCTTTGACATCAACGGTTGTAGAACACGACTTAACGAGCTAACTCCCTCCTCTCTACTGAATGGCCCAGGTTGGTCGATGTCATTAAATTAGCATTGTCCGACACCCTGTGTCGGTAGAGTGAACGCCGACTGACCTTAATAGATGCAGTTTTGTAAAACTCTTTCTGTTACAAACATTTGTTGTTATTAAATAACGAGAACTTAGTTTAATAATAATATTAATGGCCTGAAACCGAAGGAAATATAAAGAATCATCAACAATAAGAATCTGAATAATAACAGCTATCGATGATATAAGAGAGCCTCGGTAGCGTAGTGGCTAGACGCTCGCTTCTTGTAACGGTGTTCATCGGTTCGATTAGCATCGGGACGGATTCGAATTGTTAAAATGGACTTGTGCTCCTACGTCGTCACAGCCTAAATTAGGTACCAGGCATTGTATTGGGAAATAAAGGGGACCGATGTGATACTAACCTCGTTACCCACTTAGTGTCGATGCTCCTCCTCCTCCTCTTTAGTGTCGATGAGTCTATCAAATTATGACTCGAGCATCAAATACCCACCGCTCCTTAAGGCAAATATAAGTGTCCTTTATCTAACTATTTTACTACTAGTCGTGATGCAGGCGTTCAGTTTCAAGAGAATGGCTCAGATTGACGGGTATGGCTCAGATTAAAGAGTATGGCTCAGAGTGAAGAGTATGGCTCAGATTGAAGTGTATGGCTCAGATTGAAGAGTATGGTTCAGATTAAAGAGTATGGCTCAGGTTGAAGAGTATGGCTCAGGATAGAGAGTATGGCGAGAAAGGAGCATCGCAACACATATGCAAAGAGGTTTGTCATTCAAGGTCAGACGTTCACTGTTATTCGTTGTACATGTATACATCATATTACATGTTTATAAGTACGGGCGGTCATGTTTCGCCATCTCAGACGATCAACAGTCTTTGATCTGCTCTGTGTTCTTGCCTCGATTATGTCGCGAGGCCAAGCCATCCATAAATGTATCTCTCTGCTTTCTCTTGTTCTTGTTCTATCAGACGCTCCAGTTATCTCTGAGTTCTCTAATTTATTTATCTTCAGAACGAATAAAAAAAAATGACAGCGTGTCTGTCACCGTCTTATTTCTCGAATCATTTTATGGTTTTCACTTATTTCTTATAGGACGTGCCCATTGTTATTTGCTGTTGTCGACTGTATTCTTTGTATTGTCGTGCGAAATCATATTTCCATTGCCACTAGGTGTGATTCGGCTTGCCCGTTTCATGTACATGTTTCACTTGCATAGAACAGTTTAGGTTATATATAGCACGTCGAGACTATTTGTCTCATTGCAATGGATTATTTTTATTGGTCCGTATGTTTCCCATCTTGCATGTAATTGACGGCTGATGGATTTACATCGAAGGAGATAGGGGCACTTATGTACGTGCAGAGTACACGAATGATGTTTTTTTGCGTTCTCTCACTTTTGAACTCAAGGGTAGTCCATACACGTGCTACAACTTCTAATGTACGGGACTGATGTTTGCGTTAAGATTAGCTTTCCCACTTACCAGTGTCCCCCGCCATGAGGCGAACACAGTCCGACTTCAGAGGTGCTTATAATTCACGTTTCCAAGTCAAGGACGAGAAGTCTACATTTAGTTCAGCTGACAGGTGTAGAGGTTGAACCCTTTACCTCGGAATCAGCACACCGGATGTTTAAGAACGAGCTCTCTTATCCATTCGACCATCCTGACCCTCAGTGCAATACTGTAAATCTGAGCTGAACAGATCTAAGAACTTAACTGGTATCGAAAATAGGCGTGTCCTGCTGCCGAGCTATTACATTGATAAAGACTTTGGTGGAAATGTTCGTCTGTATCTATTTATGTTTTCCCATCCGTCGAGTTCATCGGGCATATCAAGTGTTTTTATTCTGACCTAGGAACTGAATTGTATTTTATTCATAGAAGGAGTAACTGGCCAGAGTGTGGTGAGTTAAAAGTAACTAAGTACAAAGTCCCTTCTACGTATCTTAAAGAAAATTGGATATATGGTGCTACGCCCAGATTTTTATAGACGAATAAGCACTAGGTGGCTTTTGTGCCAGTATCACGTCGTTCGTTCAGAAAGCTATGACAAGCTACTGGACGTAAACTTGCCTAGTAAATCATATGCATCCAGAACTACTGAGGTTGATTGCCACGTCCTGTAAATGGCAGTCAACTAACTATCACATGATTAATTGTGAGGAAACTAATTTGCAAGGCTTCACATCCTCAAACCATCAAGGGAAGGCATGTTGTGTGGGGACGACAGGCAGTGTCAATATTCTCCATGATCATATCTCATCGTGTGATGTTTGCTTAATGGCTCTTTGAAATCAAAAACCGTCGACAGGACTGGACCTGTTTTTTAAATTGTATTGGCTACGAGGGTTTCTAGTGTTTTTGCTACAGGAAAGGGGTGATTTAATTTCCTATGTGACATCAGTTTAAAAACTCTCTGTCTACTTACGATTACCAAATTTATCAAAATAAAGATGGCAGAACCTAAATCAAATGCTTTTTGTATTCAATACTGCCGTATGGGGTGGGGTGGACACAGATCATAACTAAACAGATGGGACATAATATGGGGGATTTTGATATCTTCGTCTTGGAAGATTAGGACGAATAGTTGGGATGAAGCAAAATTACCAGCGAGATACGCAAGGTGCCCTGGTCGCGCTAAACGACATAACAATCTACTGATAACCAGGGACGAAAACAAAACAGGTCGGATGCGTCAAACATTTAAATGAACAGACAGTATGATTATATTATCTGGATACAGAATAGTAGGATGCACAACTTCAAGATATGGTTTTAATGCATGCTAGTTTTCTGTACAAGGAAGGCTAATGACAAGTACGAGGGTAAGTTAATAAGTAAGTCATAAATGGCTGTAGAAAAATAACTAACTATGATAAAAACTTGAAACAAGTTTATTTTTATACATATATTGTCCCTTTATTTCTCAACATAATTTCCACCAAAATTGATGCACTTATCCCACCGTTTTACCAGTCCTCCCAAACCGGCTGCATAGAAATGCGTGCTCTGTTTTCTAAACCACGTTTTCACTTCACATTCAACTTCGGCGTCTAGCTAGGTAGAAAAAGTTACTAGGGCGAGTCAATAAGTAAGTCACACAGTTATGTGGGATAGCGGGTAAATGAAAACAAAGCACGCAGTTCTATGCAGCCGGTTTGGGAGGACTGATAAAACTATGGGATAAATGCATCAATGTTGGTGTAAATTATGTTGAGAAATAAAGGGACAATGTATGTATACGAATAAACTAGTTTCAAGTTGTTATCATAGTTAGTTTTTTTTTTTTCTACAGCCATTTGTGACTTACTTATTAACTTACCCTCGTACAATATCAGGATATGGTATGGATACATACTTGCAGACTGTACAATGAAGGTTCATGACAGAAATTCCTTCAGCATCCTTCACAGGTGAGATGACATTGTGAGATGGTGAATTCATGATTCTGGCATGCGAAACAAATTCACCGACAGCGATCCCTCGCCATAACCGACATGGAAAAAGGAAAAAAAAGAAGCATAGGTTATATTAATTAGCTGATATGAGTGTGGACAGTTCAGAAAACAATGGCAAACTTGTGTATGTAAAATTGCTTAAATCATAGCAAGTAGATAATAAATATTGAGGTTGATTGCGACATGCTATAAAGAAATATAACTTACCGTAATAAAGTGGCTTCATTATCTCCCCCCCCCCCTCCTCTCTCTCTCTCTCTCTCTCACACACACGCACACACACACACACCCACACATTGCTCTCTCTTCCTGTCTTTCTGTCTGGTTAGAAATAGCTATAAAGGTATTGATTAGCACTCTTAGATGTAGATGAAAGACGCAGAGGTTAGAGACACTACAGCAATGGCATTCTAAAGCGTTATTTCCGTCATTCTGTATTGCATGCGAAATACAACTGAACACTCAGAAAGTCACACAGCAGCCTTGATAACATCCAAGCAAAGTGCGAGCAGAATCATCGATCTAGACACCGCGAGTATAACATCAGGACGGTTCAAAGAGTTGCTGCCCTTCTACGCATCTAAAGACATATTCGCGACTGGTGTTGATGAAGATGAATCAACGCTTTTATTCTACCTTAAAGAACACATGCGGGTCTCCCTGGACTAGGTGTTAGCGACTTTCTTCGTAATCCCGTATACTCTCGTGAGTAACGTGACGTGAGCGAGAATCGGCGGCGGTTCTCGTCGCGTCGGTAACTTACGGGATATGTGCGCCGGTCGCTCAGCAATGGCAATGGCAAACTACTGAGCGTAATCTTGCCAAGAAATCAACAATTAGCTGAAAGTTGATGATGTTGACAGCGATGTCCTGTAAAGGATATGCGAACAAATAAAAAAGGAACATATTGGTTTAAAGCAATGTTTCCCAACCCTTTTTGTGCTATGCCCCACCTAAGCCTTTCTAAAATTCTTATACACCCCCCCCCCCCCCCCGCCCCCCCCCCAACATATGCATAATTTTTAATATTCAAAAATTGAAATGTTTACTAAAGAAACTTGATTTTTTTTTGTTTTGTTTAGAAGGGCTCACGGTTCCCAGAGGGGCCAGAGCCCCCCCCCCCCCTCCCCCAGGTCCCTCGTCCCTGTGTGTTGGATGACATTTTTTTTTTTATTTGGTTTGGCCGTTACCCCAGACAAGCTGGTTCCCCCGCCTTCCCCTTTTTTTGTGTGGACCCTTGGTCTCACTGTGAGCTATTGCCCACAATGGTCCACCAGGCCCACATCCAAGGTCAAGATATGTGATGGGTTTTTATTTGATCACCCCTGCCCCCGACCAGACTAGGCTAGTGGGGGGGGGGGGGGGGTGGGGGGTTAGCAGCAAATGCACCCGATCCTAGCCAAAGGACCGACAGGTTTCAGAAAGAAATCACTAGGAAATTACTGAGCAAACACTGTAAGTAAATTTTCAAAACATATAATGGAGAACTGAAATTCAAGTAGAAAATAATATTAATGAAAGATTTTTCTATATTATTTTAATTATTAGTAATTATTTAAATATAGTGAGATCCTTGCGCTTGATGCTTGCTGCAAAGAGATTTTGTGTCAGGTTCCAATGTAGTTAACTTCAGTCTCAATTCTCCCCGTTTTGTTGTATCCAGCCGATTTCTTCCATTTTCGAATTGCCCCCCCCCCCCCCCCCTTAAACAATTGAATTGCCCCCCCCCCCCCCCCCTTGCGAGGCGTGGGCCCCACGTTGGGAAACACTGGTTTAGACTACTCATGTGGTCTTGTATTTCAGCTTCTGATTTTACTAGGAGTGCTTGGTCGTCCGCAAACAGGAGTTCTCTTGTGGTGTAATTTGCAGATGGTTCTTCTTCTGTGTTCTCGTCATACGGTGTTCTTGCGGTAACTGTTTGGCTTGACATTGCTTTGACATACGTTGTCTATATATGTTATGAACAAGAGAAGAGACAGGAGAGGGGTGTGTGTGATTAAATTCCTGTACACTTTATGTGGCCCTAGAGAAGGCCAGTAAAAAAATGTTCATCCCCCATATAAGGGGAAGGCTAACCGATGCAACATTAAGTATTACATTGAAAGTATACAAATAATGTTTAAAAGATAAATTTATAACCCGAAAGTGGGTTCTAAAATGTAAGTACCTAAAAATTGAAAATATTTTCATTAAGATATCTAAATGTATTACATTTGTCGTTAAAACATTTTACTTATTTATAGATACTTCAATTTACACGTAAAATAATTGACGTCTAAAGTTGTCTTTTATTATTATCTTTATAATATAATTGATTTCTTCTCTAACTTAAGTAGTCTCCCTTGGAACATTATCAGATGTTTATGTCCCATACTCAAAGTATAGGAATCGTTTAAAAGTCGTCAGGCTCGATTTCATTGCACTGAGTTTTTATCGCATATGGCTCGGTCTCTTTCCACAGCGCGGAAAACGTAGCACAAAGCACAATCTCCGTAGCTCTAGTGACGACCCATAGGATTCTCTTAAAACATTCACTCGTGAACCGAAGGTTCGCGGCCCGGAATCGAACCCACAACCTTCGGAGCCCGAGTCAAATGGCTTGACCACTTCGTCACGTAGACTCCCGAAATATACCCTACTTTTTGCTTATCTAAGTGTTTTTCTTTTAGATATTTTGTAATTGCTCAGAATGCTTGAACATAATTATCAATCAAGCCATTACTATCATGTTATTTCGATCTTTTAACTAATTAAACTAAGCTATAAGCAACTAAGGAAATGCATGCGCAGTTGCATTCCATGATTTATTATTATATGTTGGAAGACAGACAGACAGACAGACAGACAGACAGACAGACAGACAGACAGACAGAAAGACAGACAGACAGACAGACAGACAGACAGACAGACAGACAGACAGACAGGCAGACAGACAGACAGGCAGACAGACAGACAGACAGACAGACAGGCAGGTAGGCAGGCAGGCAGGCAGGCAGGCAGGCGGACATGCAGGCAGGCAGACATTCAGGTAGGCTTGCAGGCAGGCAGAGGGATAGAGGGGGTGAGAGAACAATTTGTTCAAAATGAATGAAATTTGAATATATTGTAATGTCTGTGCAGTGTTTGAAAATATTGCCGGTCGAAGATTTGTATTTACCAATTATGTTGCATGAACTTTACAGTGTGTGAATACAGAACTTGGACCGGCAATATTTTTAAACACAGCACAGTCATTAAAAATATACCCTATATAAATGGCATTTCCTCTAATTATAATATCTGTCAATATAAACCCAATAAACTTGCACCAGCGCGAAAAAAAAAAAAAACAAACCTTAAAATAAAACAGTGCATGCAGATCATGACTGTACCAGGCCAGTGTTTTCATGCTCACTTCGCCTATTAATCTGTCACCTCTCTAATTCCTATCCTCTAGGCCAGGGACCACTAAACATTTTTTCACAGCGGGCCGGATAACTGACAAAATGGCGAGCGCGGGCCGATTATTTCATACTGTACAATATTTGCGTTGGTCTCCAAGCGGACGCGGTTCATAATTCCGTATTCCCACGTTCGAAACACAGCTGCGCGCGATTTGGCAGCAGACCGCGTTGCGTTGATTTGTTAGATTATGATAATAGTGTCGGTCGTTCATAAATCAAAGGCAAAGTACCGAATGTAAACTTTTCAAGTCATCATCAACAACAAAAAACGCTGGTGTTGACTGCAACCGTCCTGAAAAGGATATGCAACTAACTTTAACAATACTTGCAAGCTAGAACAAAAGCTCTGGGAAAAAAGACGGAAAATTAAGTTAATCATGGGTGAGTCAATCACACACACACACACACACACTCACACACACTCACACACACACACACACACACACACACACAAACACACACACACACACACACACACACACACACACACAAACACACAAACACACACACACAAAGATAATCAACATATTTATTTAATAAAAAAAAAAAGATTTATTCTCAATAAGCACTGGTCTCAATATAAAACAATATTTGTTTCACTGTTTTATAAAAACAATCAGATGCCGACATGTCACTACACGAACAACGATAAGCGAGTACTGTCACACCAGCCTGTATTACAAATAACTCTGCGGCGGAGGTTAGCCAAGTCAGCACGTGAGCAATGGTGAAATATTTGCTGTAACGGTTGGCACAGAGTTCACAAGAGACGCCACCTATTTTATACAATAGCTGCCTTGTGCACACGACACTACAGAGTTGACATGGCGGTTTTTAGACAATGCCAGGCATTTTTTTCTCACGCAAGCACCCGTCTGCCTCCGCGCGACCGATGAATCACGCCACCGACCGCCCACTTAATGACTTTTGCATATGTCGCAGTAGGGACCCGCCAACTCTACTACTACGGCATTTTCTCAGACATCCGCGCCCGTTAACAAAACACGGGGAAGACTGTGCGCCGTTTTTGTGTGTGTATTTGTCAAGTGTTTGTGTCTGCTCTGTGATGTTCTTGTGGGCAAGGAACAGGCTGTGGGTTGTGGGTGTACTTGTGTATAGTTGTTGATGTTGTGATAGAAGTACTAGGAGATGTGTGTGTACTTGTCTGAATGTATGTATCAAGTGTGGTATTGTTCCATTGGTAGTGTGTCTGTACGTATGTGACTTTGTGTGGTTGTCTTTATGTTTGTGCGTGTGTGTGTTTATGGTATGTGTTTGTGTGTATTTTCTCTGTTCATGCATGTATGTGCAAGTGTGTATGTGTCTCTGTACTTGTGATGTCTGTATGTACAATTGTGGTATTGTTCCATTCTAAGTGTGTCCGTACGTATGTCTTTGCGTGGCTGTCTTTGTGTTTGTGTGACTTTTACACATTCCGATAAAGAGACTTGTACCTCTACCAATGCAACATCTATTAGTACTATTGCTACTACAACTACTGTCTTCTCCTTACTTTACCCATCACGGTTTCACTACACGTACTTTCCCCTACAATTTCCTCACTCGACCACTTGACCACTATTTAACCACCACTTGACCACGTCATCGATCACTTTAACCACTATCATAATCTTAAGCACATCCTCCTCTACAATTTAAGTGGTCACTCGACCATTTGACCATTAATTGACCACTGCTTGACTACTACTTTATGTGGCAAAACGCCAGTGGCCCATGTCCTCATGCCTTCTTTGATTTTGGGTAAACAGTGGGAAACAGCTTTCGGAAACCCTCAGATCTCTTATTCACTCAATCCCCATGGAAGATAATTCTTTTGGTTACTTTAACAACACGATCTTCTTAATAGACTGGTGAGACGAATTGGCGAAAAGCCAGTCCTGCCCTATTAGGAGTGGGTTGACCGTTGGCCAATCTGGCTAGGCGTCTTGTTCTTGGCTTCGCCTGGGAACGAATCTAAGCAATATATTTCCCCAGATGATTTCACTGGTTCTTGGCAGCAGATGGGCGGGTGCTATCTTTCTTCTTACGGCCGGAACTCGGCATAGTATTGTCTGTAATTTGATTATAAACAAGATATATATACGGTATGCCGGAAGGAGGGGAGGGCTCCGTGGGGACGGGTTCCACCCATCTATCTTCTGGAGCCGGAAGAGGGTATCCACTGTGCTCTCTCTTTCATCTTTTAGCAGATGGGATGGCCAGGTGGACTGAATAGTTACGAGTCTATAAGATGAGGCCAGGGATATAAATGGACCTCTGTTTCTCACTGAGAGAACCTGAACTCTTCTAGATCTACGTGTTATGTGAGGCACTGCCGGTACATTGCGGCGACAGCTCAGACAAGAGCAGCGGCCGGAAGGGGTGGTATCTTCTTTCCTATTCTTGCTAGGGATGGGGAACTACACTGCGTGCCATACAGACCCACTACTATAATATTAGTTAAGGGGGGATACACACGTAATTACGCACACAACACCACAAATGCTGTGTCGTGAGAAAGAGAGGGTTTGCAAGTGAGAGGGCTCCGGGAAACGAATGTGCCCAGTAATAATAAAGGCAGGGTATGAGAGTGGAGAGGAATCTTGTATGCAAAGAGTTCCTAAGGTAGCCAACAGGACGTCTACAAGCTGAAGGTCTAATCAAACAGGAACGTAGCCAATCCAGGGGCTACCTGACATGTCAGGCCCATTCACTCGGACCTCTTATCTAATTTATTGGGTAAGGAACATGTATGACAAATTTAGTAACTGAGGCCCTATTGGTCCTCAGGATTGTGGTACTTGAGTCAGCCTAGTCGCTCACTAATCTCTGTCATCTCCAGGGTCCTCCTGGAATTGAAAGGAGCAAAAGGGATCTGCAAGGCCACGAAAGAATCACCTTAAGACATTCTCAGGTGAACCATGGACTTTCAGGACGGCCACAGGCTAATGACTCCAATCAAGGAATCAATGTCCGATTAGTCCTGATCTAGTGGTATCCTTCAGTACCCGCTCAATACAAATCCCATCGTCAACTAAGAAGTGGTTGACCCTATGTTCCTGGCTGAACCTACACTTCATTCTCAGTCCTACCCATCCGTGTTAGTGACATTGAAAGACCCATACCCATTCCACATTCATGAACTATTCCCATTATTTGAAATCATACCCAACCTTGTGCCAAATGAACATTGAATTGACTATGTAGAGAAATCCTCACAAACCCGTGGCTTTGGTTCTACAGCAGCCTGTTGTTCGTACAACCGATCTGGAAGGACGGAACTAACTAAGGACATAATCGGTGAGGCAGATGTCGACTGACGGGACTTTGTAGTACTCTTCGGTCTATGATGGAAAGCCATGAGGCTCTGTGCCTGAACTGAACTCTGTGTCCCTGTTTTGTCTGTAGTAAACTATCTGTTTTAACAGCCTTGATGTTATCCTGTGCTGTCCTTTATTAAGTTATTAAAATTATGTTATAGTTTACTCTGACGATGGCCATGTTATCTATGGGTCAGCCAGAAAAAACATCTCAGGGAATAGGCCCCGAGGTCGAAAGAGAGAGCGACAGTGAGTCCAGGGAACGGAGGAGGGTTGGCAAGCAAAGACCTATCCCAGCCAGAGCTATAGAATATTATTGAAGCATTGTGACAGGGGTATTTGGGACCCTCCACGTAACTTGTTACACTTTACCATCTCTTGATCATCACCATGTCACTACATCCACTTTCCTCTAAAGTGTCCTCACTTGACCATTTGACCACTGCTTGATCACCCTTTGATCATCACCATGTAACTACACCTACTTTTCCCTGCAATTTCCTCACTTAACCACTTGACCAGTGCTTGACCACTACTTGATCAGCCTTTGATCATCACCGTGTCACTACACCTACTTTTCCCTACAATTTCCTCACTTGACCACTGCTTTACCACCTCTTGGCTACCCTTTGATCATCACCATGTCTTTACACCTACTTTCCTCTATAATTTCCTCACTCGACCACCTCTTGTTCATCACCAATAGTTGTTGTTCTAATCCTAGACTCCCTAAACAATACTTGACCACTGATACCCCACCCTCTTATCAATACCCATTACATCACACAACCACGTTTAAGATTTTCATTTATGAACAACCCATATACTATTTACTACTATTGTCCTCACTTCAAAACATTCCTCTCACAGTCTGGATCCATACACAACGAAAATATGGAACCCTAAAGCTCTATTTACTACTATAGACCTCACTTCACACCACATTCCTTAATGACTTTTCCACCCCTTCTATTTTACGCTCACAAACTTTAAAAAACCCAGACACAATTTTTCTCCCCTACTTTCCCCAACATTTGTTCACACAGCCACGAGTTTCCAAAAAATATTTCACCAACCCAGATTTTTCACCGCCACGAATTTCCAAAAATTTTCCAATTTTCCCCCTACCCAGATTTCCACAGCATCTTCCACAGCATCTTCCACAGCATTACCCTCATCTTCAAAACTCTTTAGTACACAACAAAGATAACTACTTCCGTGAGTGTGTCGTTCCAGATCCGTCCCGAAAAGGCCATTCGGTAGCCGATCATCGAGAAGAGAAGCTGCTTCTATAGCCAGCTGTGTAATTGGCATCACGGGGTGCCGAAGAATGCTCTAAGGAGGTTGTTGTTGAAGCCATCCTTTCCGGCCGTTTCTGCCAGCTGTATTCTATGCAACTCTTATGGAATAAGAGATTGATCTACAGTGGTGGCATTGTTGTCCTTGAGATCAGAGGCCGGGACTTTAACCAGCTCTATGATTGTGTACCAGTTGGGGCTCCAGAGGGGACCTACAGCCGAAGGCTTTATGAACCTACCGGGTCGCTGTCTGTTGCATAGTTGTTCCTAAGTTTAAAGGTAACACATTTATACTTGGTATAGCTTAACTAAGTTTGTATTTCAGTTGTGGGTCACTTATTGACCAGGCCGGGCAGTTGCAGCCCTGGGCCTGTGCTCTAGCCGAGATGTACGAGTTGACCTCGGGTCAGGGGACACCATTGTAAGTTAAGTTTTGACCAGGCACGGCTGCTGTGTGGTATGCCTGAGTGGTCATAGAGGACGTACGTGAGGTATCATGATATGCTTATGATTTAGGCCAAAACACTTGATGATCTTCATGGGAGGTGTGGATTTCTGCCATCCTCATGAATGGAACCTGTCATCATATCTATTATCTATTAGGTATGAGACTTGTGGCTGAAAAGCTACTGACCTACGTTAGGTTTACCAGGAGTCGTAACCTAACCAGTCCGTGAGACATGTCTGGGAATTCAGACATACTATTGTGGTCTGAGCTGGAGGAACTGACCACAGTGAATAGGATGTTAGTGTAGATGCATATTGATGTGTACACCTGGCCTGTTCTTGCTTACAGGAACCACTTTGCTGTTGTTGTGGGCGAGTGCCCTTTGCTGTTGTTGTTGGCTGATTGCTACTGCTTAGCTGTGCCGTTTTCGGATTCCTGTGGGCAATTGCCCTTGGCTGTGTTCTGTATCCTGAGGGCGGCTGCCTGTTTGCAGTAGCCTATTTGCTGTTGACCCTTTGCTGATTCCTGAGAGACTGTTTGCAGTTGGTCCGTTGCTGGGTGCTGTTTCTAGATTCACCTGTTATAAGATTGTTCGCTTATAGTCAGATAGGTGTCTTGGAATAGTGTCAGTCTTCACATGGGCAGGGTCGTCCGGGCACCGTCCTGGGGTCAATGGAGTTACAGGGTAGACAGAAATTAATTAAGAACCCAAGTACAATTTATCGGCAACCACCGAGAACCAGGCAGGTGTTGTCACAAGGTTAAACAGGACTGACTGACAGACATAATGAACAGACACGACTGACAGCACAGACAGTCACACAGAAGAGACAATCATACCAGGCACACAGACAAACTCATAGTGAGAGAGAGAGAGAGAGAGAGAGAGAGAGAGAGAGAGAGCGAGAGAGAGAGAGAGAGAGAGAGAGAGAGCGAGAGAGAGAGAGAGAGAGAGAGAGAGAGAGAGCGAGAGAGAGAGAGAGAGAGCGAGAGAGAGAGAGAGAGAGAGAGAGAGAGAGAGAGAGAGAGAGAGAGAGAGAGAGAGAGAGAAGCAGACACAGTGACAGACAGACAGGACATCCAGACATAGAGACTAACATTTAGATATATGGGACTTACAGACAGACATAACTGAAAGGCAGTTATGATTGTTCCGAGATAATTGTACCGATTCACTTGTTTAAGAATATTCCCATTTATTTGTGTATTACATTTTGGTACTTCCTTCTTACAATTTACTTCTAACCCCAGTTGTTCACTGTATGCAACAAACGCATCTACTAAATGTTGAAGATCATGCTCATTGTCTACAATTGATACTGTATCATCCGCACATCTAATTATTACGTCCTTCAGTGATGACTCCATTAATAATTTCTACATGTCTGAAAATAATTTCACTGTACAGGAAATAACGACCCGGAGACATTACACATCCCTGTCTCACACCTCTCTTAATAGGCTGCTATTGACCTACTTCATTATAAATCCATATGGCAGCTTGTTGTTTCCAATATACGTTTTTTACAAGTCTAAGGTCTTTCACATCGATTTGTAGGCCTGCAAGCATCTTTATTATAATGACATGTATTACTTTATCGAAAGCCTTTGGGTTGTCAATAAAGCATAGATATGGGTTTTTGTTTACTTCTATAGATCGTTCAATTAATGTTCTCAGCGTATATACAGCATTTACTGAACCTTTTCCCTCTACAAACTCACATTGTTCTTCTTACATTTCCATATCTATTATAATTGCTACCTCTGGCAGTTTTTTTCTCTCCACCAGAATTGATTATGCTATATATTCCTCGGAAGTTATAATGCCCTCTGGTCTCACATATAGTAGTAGTAGGCCTCTTTCAGTCCTGTAGGACTATAGAGTTGTGCCGCTGGGCAGGCTTCTCTCAGCGCCGCTGGTGACTGCAGAGTCCAATGCGAGAGTGACAATCTCTGTTACAGTTTCCACATCTGTAAGACGAGGCAGGTAACGAAGTATGTGACTGCATATTATGCCTGTGCCCCTGTCCTGAGTTTGTTGGATCAGATTGCACTCAAAGAGCGCCAGTCCGTTTCGTACCTCTCTTCTCCAGGAGCATTTGTCTGTTGCAACTCTCTCCCACGTGTATGGATCTATGCCGAGCGTTTTTATATATTGTTTACACACATCCTTGTATCGCATTTGGGATCTTCCGGTTGGCCTCTTCCCTGTGGCTAGTTCTCCGTACAGGAGATCTTTATGAATACGTTCATCCTCCATTCTAGATACGTGGCCCAGCCACTGGAGGCATCTCTTCTTGAGGAGGGAGTGCACTGTGGTAATATCCGCTCATTCAAGCAAGTGTTTGTTTGTTATATGGTCTTTCCACGATATGCCCAATGATAAGTCACAGACATCTCATGTGGAAGCAATTCAACTTTCTTTCCTGTCGTGAGTACAACGTCCAGGATTCAGACCAAATCAAGACAGCTTGCTTAATGCCCTCTTACATTCCTCTTATATTTCCAGTGTCTGCACAAGTTTGTGTAGCCAGTATTTGTTGGCACATTTTCTAGCGGTCTGTTGTACTCTATTTCTGGCCGATCTCAGTACCTGCAATGTTTTCTCTGATGGTGATGTTTTATACACTGAGAATGAGTGTCTCTTCATCTCCAGGACTGGGAACATCTCTTCAGAGTGTGCTTCAAACCAATCGGCTGACTTTGGTTGATACTTGCCAAATGTTGATAGTGCTGTGGTATAGATGGTGTCGCGCAAATGACTCCATCTCTCGGTGGCAGTTCCATTTGTGGGGCCAGGCAGAGCCTCCGCCATAGCCTGGGTGAATTTATTGAACTCTTTGTTTCGGGTGCCGCTGGTGCCGATGCGTGGTCTTCTTTCTGTTCTGTAGATTCTCGTATGCTTTATCTTCACCTTGCTGGAAACGAGTGAATGATCGGTGTCGCGGTCAGCACTATGATAGCTGCGAGTCAGCCGTACATTACGGAGATTGCTGCGTTTAGTGAGCACCAGGTCGAGTTGGT
>OY992893.1:41191486-41383986 GCA_963921405.1 Cepaea hortensis
CCTGTAGATAACTGTAGCGGAACCACCTATTTGAGAAATATGCAACAATTTTACATGTATAGCAATGCTATTAGAAGTTATGTCCCCTCGCTATATATACATTATAATGTAAATTAAATATTAAATAATATTAAGTAAATAACTGTTTGTACACTACAAAAACTATGACAGTTGGCAGCACGTGAATTATAAGAAGGCGTGTAGAAAATTTCATCTCAATCGGATGGACCGTTCGCGAACGCATAAATAACATACATACATACAGACATCCAGACATACATTCTATTTTATATATATATAGATTACATGTCTATAAGTAGGGGCGGTCATGTTTCGCCATCTCAGACGATCAACAATCTTTGATCTGCTCTGTGTTCTTGCCTCGATTATGCTGCGAGGCTAAGCCATCCATAAATGTATCTCTCTGCTTTCTCTTGTTCTTGTTCCATCAGACGCTCCAGTTATCTCTCTAATTTATTTATTTTCAGAACGAAAAAAAAAAAAAAAAGACAGCGTGTCTGTCACCGTCTTATTTCTGGAATCATTTTATGATTTTCATTTATTTCTTATAGGACGTGCCCATTGTTATTTGCTGTTGTCGACTGTATTCTTTGTATTGTCGTACGAATCATATTTCCATTGCCACTAGATGTGATTCGGCTTGCCCATTTCATGTACATGTTTCACGTGCATAGAACAGTTTAGGTTATATTTAGCACGTCGACACTATTTGTCTCATTGCAATTGATTATTTTTATTGGTCCGTATGTTTCCCATCTTACATGTAGTTGACGGCTGATGGATTTACATCGAAGGAGATAGGGGCACTTATGTACGTGCAGAGAGGACAAGAATGATTTTTTGTTGTTGTTGCGTTCTCTCACTTTTGAACTCAAGGGTAGTCCATACACGTGCTACTACTTCTAATGTACGGGACTGATGTTTGCGTTTAGATTAACTTTCCCACTTACCAGTGTCCCCCGCCATGAGGCGGACACAGTCCGACTTCAGAGGTACTTATAATCCACGTTTCCAAGTCAAGGACGAGAAGTCTACATTTAGTCCAGCTGACAGGTGTAGAGGTTGAACCTCTACTTAGGAATCAGCACACCGGATGTTTACGAACGAGCTCTCTTATCCATTCCACCATGCTCACCTTCAGTGCAATACTGTAAATCTGAGCTGAACAGATCTAAGAACTTAACTGGTATCGAAAATAGGCGTGTCCTGCTGCCGAGCTATTACATTGATAAAGACTTTGGTGGAAACGTTCGTCTGTATCTGTTTATGTTTTCCCATCCGTCGAGCTCATCGGACATATCAAGTGTTTTTATTCTGACCTAGGAGCTGAATTGTATTTTAGTCATTGTCACCGTCCTAGATATCTAGGGGAATGAAACTCGGGGCTCATACAGGCAACAAACTCCGTTCATATGCAATCTAACATCATTTATTTATATTATGTTACAGTAAGCTGGCGAAGAGAGTTTTCGCAAGCCAGCAATCTGCAAGTTGCGTATCACAGGAGTTTACAATAAACATGATTATCACAACAACTCTATCAGCTTTCAACATATGCATAAGACCCCCTAAATACACTTGGGTTTTTAAGCTATCAAGTCCAGTCCCCTTAAGGTAAGCCCTGTTGCTTCCTCGATGTCCAGTCCGTGTCTGCCTTTCCACACGTGTCGCAATCCGACACGGGGTGGTAACTCTCTCCGAGTTTCTCGTGGACCCCGCAATCCGCGGGCCCCATCGGTGTCCACGGGGCTGTGGACACACTGACCGGTCCTTCGAGAAGGCTCTGGATTATTCAAGCCTTCGAGTGACTCGGTTCTTTCCCTTTAGCTGGAGTTCTATCCCTTCTCCATTCTCTCTTAATTTTATGTTGGTACCGCCCTTATGTGAGACTGTGACAGTCATTGAAGGGGTAACTGACCAGAGTGTGGTGAGTTAAAAGTAACTAATTACACGGTCCCTTCTACGTACCTTAAAGGAAATGGAGTATATGGTGCTAAACCCAGATTATGTATAGACGAATAAGCACTAAGTGGTTTTTGTGTCAGTATCACGTTGATCGTTCAATAGGCACTAGGTGGTTTTTGTGTCAGTATCTCGTCGTTCGTTCAGAAGGCTATGAAAAGCTACTAGACGTAAACTTGCCTAGTAGACCATAAACATCCAAAACTACTGAGGTTGGTTGCCACGTCCGGTAAATGACAGTCAACTAACTATCACATGATTAATTGTGAGGAAACTAATTTGCAATGCTTCACATCCTCAAACCATCAAGGGAAGACATGCTGTGTGGGGACGACAGGCAGTGTCAATATTCTCCATGATCATATCTCATCGTGTGATGTTTGCTTAATGGCTCTTTGAAATCAAACACCGTCGACAGGACTAGACCTGTTTTTAAAATTGTATTGGCTAAGAGACTTTCGAGTGTTTTTGCTACAGGAAAGGAGTGATTTAATTTCCTATGTGACATCAGTTAAAAAAACCCTCTGCTTATTTACGATTACCAAATTTATCAAACTAAAGATGGCAGAAACAAAATCAAGTTTCAAATGCTTTGTGTATTTAATACTGCTGTATCAGATCATAACTAAACAGATGGAGCATAATATGGGGAATTTTGATATCTGCATCTTGGAAGATTAGGACGAGTAGTTATGATGAAACAAAATTACCAGCCAGATATGCAAGGTGCGCTGGTCACGTTAAACAACATAACAATCTACCGATAACCAGGACGAGAACAAAACAGATTGGATGCGTCAAACATTTAAATGAACAGTCAGTATGATTATATTATCTGGATACAGAATAGTGGGATCCACAACGTCAAGATATGGTTTGGTTGCATGCTAGTTATCTGTACAAGAAAGGCTAATGACAAGTACAAAATCAGGATATGGTTTTGATACATACTTGTAGACTTTACAACGAAAGTTCATGACAGAAATTGCTGGATAACTACGACCAGCATCTTTCACAGGTGAGATGACATTGTGAGATGGTGAATTCATGATTCTGGCATGCGAAACAAATTCACCTACAGCGATCCCTCGCCATAACCGACATGGAAAAAGAAGAAAGAAGCATAGGTTATATTAATTAGCCGATATGGGTGTCGACAGTTAAGAAAACAATGGCAAACTTGTGTATGTAAAATTGCCTAAATCATAACAAATAGATAATAAATATTGAGGTTGACTGCGACATCCTGTAAAGAAAAATAACTTAATGTAATTAACTGTCTTCATGATCGCCCCCCCCCACCCACCCACCCCCCCCCCCTCTCTCTCTTCTTTCTGTCTGGTTAGAAATAACTATACGGGTATTGATTAGCACTCTTAGATGTAGATGAAAGATACAGCGGTTAGAGACACTGTAACACCGGCATTCTAAAGCGTTATTTCCGCCATTCTGTATTGCATGCGAAATACAACCAACAGCTTTACGTAATCGTAACGCTTGTGGCTAAGCTGAATGTCGATCATTTGGCGATGTTGATGAGATGAACTGAACACTCAGAAAGCCACACAGCAGCCTTGATAACACCGAGGCTAGGGGGAGCAGAATCATCGATCTAGACACCGCGAGTATAATATCAGGACAGTTCAAAGAGTTGCTGCCCTTCTGCGCATCTAAAGACACATTCGCGACTGGTGTTGATGAAAATGAATCAACGCTTTTATTCTATCTTAAGGAACACATGCGGTTCTCCCTAGCCTAGGTGTTAGCGACTTTCTTCGTAATCCCGTATACTCTCGTGAGTAACGTGACGTGAGCGAGAATCGGCGGGTGTTCTCGTCGCGTCGGTAGCTTACGGGGTATGTGATCCGGTCGCTCAGCAATGGCAATGGCAAACTACTGAGCGTAATCTTGCCAAGAAATCAACAATCAGCTGAAAGTTGATGATGTTGACAGCGATGTCCTGTAAAGGATATGCGAAAAAAAAAAAAAAAAGAAGGAACATATTGGTTTAAAGCAGTGTTTCCCATCCCTTTTTGTGCTATGCCCCACCTAAGCCTTTCTAAAATTCTTATACACCCCCCCCCCCCCCCCCAACATATGCATCATTTTTAATATTCAAAAATTGAAATGTTCACTAAAGAAACTTGAATTTTTTGTTTTGTTTAGAAGGGCTGACGGTTCCCAGCCAGGTCCCGCGTCCATATGTGTTCGTTGTGTTTGGTGACATTTTTGTTTGTTTTTTTGATTTTGCCGTTACCCCAGACAAGCTGGTTCCCCCGCCTTCCCCTTTTTTTGTGTGGACCCTTGGTCTCACTGTGAGCTATTGCCCACAATGGTCCACCAGGCCCACACCCAAGGTCAAGATATGTGATGTGTTTTTATTTGATCATCCCGGCCCCCGACTAGACCAGGCGCACTACTAGGAGAGGGAAGGGGGGCCGGGGGTAGCAGCAAATGCACCCGATCATAGCCAAAGGACCGACAGGTTTTAGGAAGAAATCACTAGGAAATTACTGAGCAAACACTGTAAGTAAATTTTCAAAACATATAATGGAGAACTGAAATTCTCGTAGAAAATAATATTAATGAAAGATTTTTCTATATTATTTTATTTATTAGTAATTATTTAAATATAGTGAGATCCTTGCGCTTGATGCTTGCTGCAAAGAAATTTTATGTCAGGTTCCAATTTAGTTAACTTCAGTCTTAAGTCTCCCCGTTTTGTTATATCCAGCCGATTTCTTCCATTTTCAAATTGCCCCCCCCCCCCTTTAACAATCGAATTGCCCCCCTGTAGGGCGTGGGTACCACGGTGGGAACCACTGGTTTAGACTATTCATATGGTCTTGTATTTCAGCTTCTGATTTTACTAGGAGTGCTTGGTCGTCCGCAAACAGGAGTTCTCTTGTGGTGTAATTTGCAGATAGTTCTTCTTCTGTGTTCTCGTCATACGGTGTTCTTGCGATAACTATTTGGCTTGACATTGCTTTGACATACGTTGTCAATATACGTTATGAAATGGCGAGTCATGACCGCCCACGCTTTCCGGCATGGCACATTATTGATTGATTGATTGATATGTTATGAACAAGAGAAGAGACAGGAGAGGGATGTGTGTGGTTAAATTCCTGTACACTTTATGTGGCCCTAGAAGGCCAGTAAAAAAATGTTCTTACCCCATATAAGGGGCAGATGAACAAAACGGTCCTACAGTTTACATTGAAAGTATACAAATACAATTTAAAAATTAAACTTATAACCCGAAATTTAGTTCTAAAATTTAAGTATTTAAAAGTAAAAAATATATTTTTTAAGAAATATAAATGTATTATATCTGTCAATAGCATATTTTTCTTGCGCATTAATTGTTTATTTTCTACGATAAAACGGTAGACGCTTAATGTTGAATTTTATTTTGTCATTATAATATAATTTATTTTTTCTATAACTCAAGTAGTCTCCCTTGGAACTATATTAGATGTTTATGTCCCCTATTAAAAAAACCATAGGGATCGTTTACAAGTCGACAAGCTCGACTTCATTGCACTGAGTTTTTATCGCATATGGCTCGGTCTCTTTCCGCAGCGCGGAAAACGTGGAACAAAGCACGATCTCCGTAGCTCTAGCGACGATCCACAGGATTCTCTTAAAACATTCACTCGTGAACCGAAGGTTCGCGGCCCGGAATCGAACCCACAACCTTCGGAGCCCGAGTAAAATGGCTTGACCACTTCGACACGTAGACTCCCGAAATGTACCTTACTTTTTGCTTATCTAAGTGTTTTTCTTTTAGATATTTTGCAATCCCTCAGAATGCTTGAACATAATTATCAATCAAGGCATTACTATCATGTTATTTCGATCTTTTAACTAATTAAACTAAGTTCTAAGCAACTAGGGAAATGCATGCGCAGTTGAATTGCATGATTTATTATTATATGTTGGAAGATATCAACATTAATGGGAAAGATTTAAGGCGATGCTAACCCTAAAAAATCAAATTCTATAATATTTAATTTCTATGTTCTGTTATGGTATAGGATTTGATTCTGAAGACTGATGATTGATAAAATACTAACAAATTGACTTTGTATGTAACGGTTGCCATGGAAACCAAGATAAACAGCGGCCATATTGGATTTCTTAAATGTGATCTAAAACAGTTACTTATTAATTTACAAGCTTCATATTTTGTATGTGGGTACAGAAATAGATTATGTACATTTTGTCAGAAGCTTTTAGTGATATCCTTTGGACATTTTTTTCTACATAATTAAAAATAAATTTCAACATTTTCATTGAAAATATTTTTGATTATTTTTACTACTGCACAAAAACTAAATCTTAGTTTTAAAAAATCTCTTGCCAAAATGTACATAATACAATGAAGAATATGTCTGCCATGTTTCATTGTAATATGACTAGCCGTTTTTGAAAAAAATTGAAAAAAAGTACAGAAATATGGCAAAATGAGAAAACGGGGAAAAAGAAATTATTTTCATGTTTTTTATACTAAAAAAGTTATATTAGGGCGAAACTCGAGTATAGTGCTTCCATATTGACGTGGATAGGCCTTAGGTTCATACCGGAATGCGATCGGCGTTGCCAGTAGTGGGTTGTGCTCAATATTTAAATTTCAAATCCCGAAACAACCACATAATCAAGTTATATTAGGGTCAAATTCGGACTTTTCTGCAATTTTTTAGTTCTGGTAGGCTTTTTGGTGCTTACGAGCATTTGCCAGTTATTGACTTCGTGATTTCTTACGTTGAGCATATGATTGTATGTTAAATTTCTTGGAACAAGGCATTTTTCAATTCGCGTGTGGATCGGTTGCCAAGCGAAAACACAACAAAACAGCCATCTTGGAAACCCACGTGATCAGTTTCCGCCAACGAGCGTTGCGCACTCAGCGAGGTGTTCCATATATGGAATTTTCCGGAAGATTATTGATTCGACAGAAACTGTCGTACACAGAAGAGCACTCAATTAAACGAACCCGAAGTTTAACGAACAATTAGGAGAGTTCATGACCTTTACAGTGATGTATGAAACACGCGGATCGCACGTCGGCAACATATCGTTGCTACGGCTTGAAAAAACGTCAATTTCGTTGCAATTTTCAATAATTAGACAATTCTACACCTAGCGTGGGTTCAGTAACATATGAATATTGCATTAAAATAACAGTTTTTAAAGAAAAACAAGTACCGAATCTGATAGAAGACATGCTAAGGTGTTTAAAAATGAACCATTCCAAAAATAGCCAAACTGACCAAAAATCGATATTTTTTGAGGTTAGCATCGCCTTAAGTATAATAAAGAATATTTACTGGAACCAAGTAGCAGCAATTAAAATGGGAAATATAATAAAGAGGGAAGTTACGAACAGATAAAGCTAGGAGTACGACAGGGGTGTGTCTTGTCATCGGATCTCTTCTCCCTATATATAGCGAAGTAATATAAAAGAGACGCCAGGAATACTAATCGGAGGTTATAATATAAATAATATACGCTATGCAGCTGATAAGCCTGTCTCACTGGCCGAGGGGTTACGACACTTTCTCCGTAATCCCGTTTATCACGCAGCGTCTCGTAGCAGGGCGAGAGCTGGGAGCGGTTCGACCCCAGCTGGTGACTTGCGGGATAACTGAGCCGGCCGCTCAGAAAGCAATGGCAAACTACTGAGCGTAATCTTGCCAAGAAATCAACACACAGCTGAAAGATGCTGATGTTGACAGCGATGTCCTGTAAAGGATATGCAAAACAAACAAAACATGCAGCTGATAAAGTATTGGTGGCGGATAATTCAACAGACCTACAATTGTTAGACATTGTGATAACAGAGAGTGCAAAGAAAGGACTCTTCTTGAATATCAAGAAAACAGTTGCAATGGTGATACGACAGAAAATGTTAACACCAAATTGTGACATAGAAATAGAAGGGAACATTTTTAACCAAGTGGATAATTTTAAATACTTAGGGGCATTTATAAAATCAGATGGAAGATGTACAACAGAGATTAAGAGCAGAATTTTTTTTTTTTTTAATTCGCATATCCTTTTACAGGACTTGCAAAGAATACCATGGACAAATAGAAAAACCAATGACCAAGTACTACAAGAGACAAATGAAAATCGTAGATTGATTAGAGAAATTAAACGTAGACAGTCAAAATTTTTTGGACATGTTATGAGAAGAAATGGATTGGAGAACTTAATGACAGCTGGCAAGATCGAAGGGAACAGACCAAGAGGAAGACCGAGAGGAAATTACCTGGATGGCTTGGCCACATGGCATGGACGAGACAGGAACACTGAGCTGATCCACGACTCTGGTGATCGAGTGAAATGGCGAATCATGACCGCCCACGCTTTCCGGCATGGCACATGATTGATTGATTGATTTACAGGACATCGCTGTCAACAGCAGCATCTTTCAGCTGTCTGTTGATTTCTTGGCAAGATTACGCTCTATAGTTTGCCATTGCTTTCTGAGCGGCCGGCTCAGTTATCCCGCAAGTCACCAGCGGGGGTCGAACCGCTCCCAGTTCTCGCCCGTTATGAGACTCTGCGTGATAAACGGGATTACGGAGAGAAAGTGGTGTAACTCCTCGGCCAGAGAGACCGGCAAGAGCAGAATAGGACAAATAAAATCCGCATTTAAGAAAATGAAGAGTATCTTATGCAATACATCACTATCACTGAATATAAGAAAGAGAGTGCTGAAATGCTATATAGAACCAGTGTTGCTGTGTGGCAGCGAATCTTGGAATGTAAATGGACAAATTAAGAAGAAATTAGAAGCAACAAAGATATGGTTCCTGAGACGAATGTTGCGAATTTCTTGAACTGCCAGAGTAACTAACAACGACTGCCTGAAACAGGCTAATAAAACTAGAACATTATATACAACGAAAAGAAAGAGACAAACAGATTTCTTCGGCCATGTGACGAAAAGAGAGGCATTGGAGAACATTGTGATAACTGGAAAGATCGAGGGAAAGAGAAGCAGAGGCAGACCAAGAGAAATGATGCTGGATGGATTGAGACGGTGGCATGGAGGAATATCATCCGCAGAGTTGATCCAGAACACCAAAGACCGAGATTTGTTGAGAGCCATGAACACCTACGCCAGCTGGCAGGGCACTTGATGCTGATTATTGTTATTTGAGATATGTATGTTAAAGAAATAGGGGATGGAGTGGTTAGAAAGCAATGCACCATATGGCAGGCAGACAGACAGACAGACAGACAGACAGACAGACAGACAGACAGACAGGCAGGCAGGCAGGCAGGCAGGCAGGCAGATCGACCGACCGACAGGCAGACAGATAGACAGACAGACAGACAAGAAGGCAGGCAGACAGGCATGCAGGCAGACAGGCAGGCAGGCTGGCAGGCAGGCAGGCAGGCAGACAGAGGGATAGATGGGTTGAGAGAACTATTTGTTCAAAATGAAGTAAATTTGAATATTTTGTAATGTCTGTGCAGTGTTTGAAAATATTGCCGGTCCATGATTTGTATTTACCAATTATGTTGCACGAACTTTACAGTGTGTGAATACAGAACTTGGACCGCCAATATTTTTAAACACAGCACAGTCATTAAAATTATACCCTATATAAATGACATTTCCTCTTATTATAATATTTGTCAATATAAACCCAATAAACTTGCACGGTCTTTCACCAGCGCGAAAAAAAACAACAAACAAATAAAACAATGCATGCAGATCATGACTGTACCAGGCCAGTGTGTGTCATGCTCACTTCGCCTATTAATCTGTCACCTCTCTAATTCCTATGCTCTAGGCCAGGGGCCACCAAACTTTTTTTCACAGCGGGCCGGATAACTGACAAAATGACGAGCGCGGGCCGCATACTCATTCTGTACAATACTTGCGTCGGTCTTTATGCGGACGCGGTTCATAATTCCGTATTCCCACGTTCGAAACACAGCTGTGCGTGATTTGCCAGCAGACCGCGTTGCGTTGATTTTTTAGGTTACGATAATAGTGTCGGTCGTTCAGAAATCAAAGGCAAAGTACCGAATGTAAACTTTTCAAGTCATCATCAACAACAAAAAACGCTGGTGTTGACTGCAAACGTCCTGTAAAGGATATGCAACTAACTTTAACAATACCTGCAATCTAGAACAAAAGCTCTGGGAAAAAAGACGGAAAATTAAGTTAATCATGGGTGAGTGGCGTGCAAAACAATATATGTTTCACTGTTTTATAAAAAAAATCAGATGCCGACATGTCACTACACGAACAACGCTAAGCGAGTACTGTCACACCAGCCTGTAACACAAATAACTCTGCGGCGATGGTTAGCCAAGTCAGCACGTGAGCAATGGTGAAATATTTGCTGTAACGGTTGGCACAGAGTTCACTTGAGAAGCCGTCTATTTTATACACTATCTGCCTTGTGCACACGACACTACAGAGTTGACGTGGCGGTTTTGTAGACATCGCCAGGCATTTTTTTCACGCAACCACCCGCCTGCCTCCGCGCGACCGATAAATCACGCCACCGACCGCCACTTAATGACTTTTGCATATGGCGCAGTAGAGACCCGCCAACTCTACTACTACGGCATGTTCTCGGACATCCGCGCCCATTAACAAAACGCAGGGAAGGCTGTGCGCCGTATTTTTGTGTATATTTGAATTGTTTGTTTCTGCTCTGTGATGTTCTTGTGGGCAAGGAAGAGGATGTGGGTGTGGGTGTACTTGTGTATAGTTGTTGTTGTGGTGACAGTAGTAATGGTAGGAGATGTGTGTCTACTTGTCTGAATGTGTGTATCAAGTGTGGTTTCGTTCCATTGTGAGTGTGTCTGTACGTATGTGTCTTTGTGTGGTTGTCTTTGTGTTTGTGCGTGTGTGTGTGTTTGTGGTATGTGTTTGTGTGTATTTTCTCTGTTCATGTATGTATGTGCAAGTGTGTATGTGTCTTTGATCTTGTTTGTACGTGTGTGTGGTTGTGTGAGTGTGTATGGATCTTTGTTCTTGTTTTACGTGTGTGTGGTTGTGTGAGTGTGTATGGATCTTTGGTATTGTCTGTATGTGTGTGGTTGTGGTTGTGCTTGCGTATAGCTGTTGTTGTGGTGACAGTCGTAATGGTAGGAGTTGTGAGTGTACTTGTTTGTCAGTATATATTTGTGTACATGTTTCTGTCTTTGTGTGTATGTGTGTATTTGTCTTTGCTCTTGTGAGTGTGTGTACTTATGTATAGTTGTTGTTGTGGTGGTTGTAGTTGTGGCGATAGTAGTAATGGTAGGAAATGTATGTGTACTTGTAATGTCTGTATGTACAAGTGTGGTATTGTTCCATTGTGAGTGCGTCTGTACTTATGTGTCTTTGCGTGTCTGTCTTTGTGTTTGTGCGTGTATGTGATTGTGGTGTGTGTTTGTGTGTATTTGTCTCTGTTCATGTCTGTATGTACAAGTGTGTATGTGTCTCTGTACTTGTGATGTCTGTATGTAAAAGCGTGGTAATGTTCCATTGTGAGTGTGTCCGTACGTATGTGTCTTTGCGTGACTTTTTTACATTCCGATAAAGAGACTTGTATCTCTACCAATGCAACAGCTACTAGTACTATTGCTACTACAACTACTGCCTTCTCCTCACTTTACCCATCACGGTTTCACTACACGTACTTTCCCATACAATTTCCTCACTCGACAACTTGACCACTAATTGCCCACTATTTGACCACCACTTGACCACGTCATCGATCACTGTAACCGTTACCATAATCTTAAGCACATCCTCCTCTACAATTTAAATGGTCCCTCGACCACTTGACCACTACTTGACCACTGCTTGACTACTACTTAACCACTACTTTACCACATCTTGAGCATTACTTTAACCACTACTATAGTCTTAAGCGCATCCTCCCCTCTACCACTTGACAACTACTTTACCACTGCTTGAACACTACTTTACCACCTCTTGATCATCACCATGTCACTACACCCTTTTTCCTCATTTGACCACTGCTTGACCACTGTTTGATTACCATTTGATCATAACCATGTCACTACACCTACTTTTCCCTACAATTTTCTCACTTGACCACTTGACCAGTGCTTGACAACTACTTGATCAGCCTTTGATCATCACCAGGTCACTACACCTACTTTTCCCTACAATTTCCTCACTTGACCACTGCTTGACCACCTCTTGGCCACCGTTTGATCATCATCATATCTTTACACCTACTTTCCGCTAAAATTTCCTCACTCGACCACCTCTTGGTCATCACCAATTGTTGTTGTTCGAATCCCAGACTCTCTAAACAATACTTGACCACTAATACCCCACCCTCTTATCAATACCCATTACAACACACGACCACGTTTAAGATTTTCATTTATGAACAACACATATACTATTTACTACTATTGTCCTCACTTCAAAACACTCCTCTCACAATCCGGATCCATACACAACGAAAATATAGAACCCTACAGCTCTACAGACCATATACTATTTACTACTATAGTCCTCACTTCACACCACATTCCTTAATGACTTTTCCACCCCTTCTATTTTACGCTCACAGACTTTAAAAAACCCAAACACATTTTTTCTCCCCGACTTTCCCCCACATTTTTTCACACAGCCACAAGTTTCCAAAAAATATTTCACCGACCCAGATTATTTCACCGCCACGAATTTCCCAAAAAATTTCCCAACTTTCCCACAACCCAGATTTCCACAACATCTTCCACAGCATCTTCCATAACATTACCCTCACTTTTAAAACTTGTTAGTACACACCAAAGATCACTACTTCCGTGAGTGTGTCGTTCCAGATCCGACCCAAAGAGGCCATTCGGTAGCCGGTCATGGAGTAGGGAAACTGTTTCTATAGCCAGCTGTATAATTGGCATCACGGGGGAGGGGGGGCGGAGAATGCTCTACGGAGGTTGTTGCTGAAGCCATCCTTTCGCGGCCGTGTCCGCCAGCTGAGTCTATGTAACTCTTATGGAATCAGAGATTGATCTACAGTTGGCATTGTTGTCCTTGAGACCAGAGGTCGGGCCTTTGACCAGCCGTATGATTGTGTACCTTTTGGGGATCCAGATGGGGACCTACAGCCGAAGGCTTGATGAATCTACCGGGTCGCTGTCTGTTGCATAGTTGTTCATTAGTTTAAAGGTAACACATGTATACTTGGTATCGCTTAACTAAGTTTGTATTTCAGTTGTGGGTCACTTATTGACCAGTGGGGGCAGTTGCAGCCCTGGGCCTGTGCACTGGCCGAGATGTACGAGTTGACATCGGGTCAGGTGACACCAGTGTAAGTTAAGACTAGACCAGGAACGGCAGCTGTGTGGTAAGCCTGTGTATTTACTATAACTTACATTAACGCGTGGGCTAAGGTCAACAGACACGACGGAATGTATTTCGCGAGCCAGCTCAGTGGAGCAATCTGGTAGAAGTGAATTATCGATACATTCGACGCCCTATCTCAATAATGGAGTACATGAGGGAATTATTGTTCGGACAGAAGAATTCTTCTTGAAAAAAGCTGTAATTTGATTCCCTTAATGATAGGTTTGACATTAGTACGTTTCAATCATCATCAGATGGCGGGTTGAAACAAGTACTTGTCAGTCAGCCTCAATTGACGCGCGAGAACCACAACATGCGTTTCTCGTTAAGGTGAAACCCAACTATGTAGAAGGCTATAGGCTGTGAAGTGATTATCGCCACATAGGCCTGTTGTTATTTAACTGGGCTTATTCAGTAGGGGGAAAGATATCTTCACACCTACTAGTGATTTAACCTTGGGCTAGTATAACTGTGGGTAGACAACCACACACGCGTGTATATTTCATCAGTGTTATCGGTCTCCACACTTCCTTTAATGAGAAAGGAATGGTTTGTCCCGCAGGTCTAACTTTCTATTGTCTCAATACTTTCATCGGAACCCGATTGTTGTGGTGTTTGACTCGACACCATTCATATGCAGACAAAGGAATGTATTCATGTGATGATTGTCTATCTACACATTCACCCACACGCAACAGAAATCCAGGTATCAGAGAAAGAAAGGGGGAAGCGACAAACACAAGAACACAAAACTCTTAGGTTGTTTGTCTGGTCTTTAATTCAGTATTTCAGGTTAGTTTCCATTGTAGTGTGAGCATCTTCCAGTAACTCTGGAGGGGTCATAGAGGACGTACCTGAGGTATCATGATATGCCTCTTTTCACCTGCAATATAATAGCTCTCGAACCCCCATTCAATCTGTGAAAATATCTAAAAAAGATTTCCCCAGGGTGAACCAGGTGCAAAGAAACATGGGTCATGAACAGTTTAAAGATCCAGAGTCTTAATTTACTCTTTGGGTTATTGAATTCATTTTTGAGCTAGTTTGTTTGATAATTAATTATTTCACAAACAATGAATCACATTGATGACTTGTCAACACAAATAAGACAGAGATATCAACAGACAGGATGGACTGTAATGAAATTAGGAACTTCAATACATGGTATAAATTTATAAACTGGCCTGATTCTCTTTTGGCCTAATGATTGATCATGACACATTTAGGTACATCAATCATTGTGATAGTTACACATGTGGCAAGGCAAATCATGGTCATTATTCAGTCCATCAATAATCATAATAATCAAATTGATTACAATGTCCTATAGCAAAGCATCTTAATTTGAGTCTAAAGTTTTCTACTAAATTTTACACTCTATAAAAAGGTAGGTGTGTGTTGTTATCAGTCCTCTGGGTGGTGTTTGGGTGTAAACAGAGGAAATGTCACCTATGAGTGGTTGGAGTGAGTGAAGCCTGGGTCCATCAACTGCTGGATCCCCTTCAGTACTTGCCAAAGCTACTCTGAAGGCTTCTCATTCTCTGGTCAGGGCCTGAGGTCTCTTCCATCTCATATTTTGGGACATCTTCTTTCATCTGCCTCCCTCTTGTCTGGTTTGGATGTCCACCATGGACATCACTGTTTAAAATTAACAGAGGTATGTACAATCCTACCAAAGTAATTTTTGCAGCATGTCATAAATATGAGAACAACATAACAGAAAGAATAAGATCAGAAGAAGTGTTGTTGTGTTAATTTGTGTGGGGTCAGACATCATTTCACTGCATGCACCTGTCATCAGTTGATACCTGCTGTATGCATTTTCTCAGTGTACTTTTGGTTCAGTGAGAAGGGTACATTCAGACAGAGATAAGATTGAGGATGTGTTGTTCCTTGGGATTGAAGTCAAGCAAATAATGCAAGATCAAGACAAGGACAAGAGGCATGTTTACAAATGACATACATTACATCTTCATCACATCTTTCAGTGTTGCATGGTGCGTTTAAATGTTTATCTGTACCTCCCAAATCAACTATTTGTCTTCTTCTTCCCATTATAAATCATTTTCCTGTTCTGGTTGTGGTTGTGGTGTTGGGTGGAGTGCTGTGTTGAGTATTGTGTTGAGTTAACTTCTGTTGTGTGGGGTTTTCATAGTTTGTACCATTTCCCCCTCCATCATCAGTAGTTAATATGAGTTTAACTCACCAAGTGTTTTATTGTTATGCATGTCTGTCATACAGAATATCTGATGTGTATTTGTTACCAAAGTAATCTATACAAGATCATGATAACAATCCATTAGAAAAAAGGTTATTACATAAGGTACCCTTTTCCAATTCCCTCCTTCTCTTCATCTTATTTTTATTCTACCACCACTATCACCAGTGCTCATCATATGCGTTCTGTTGGTGATCACTAGTTGACAATAGACCGAGGTTTTATTCACCTTGTGGTCTCGACAGATTAACCAGGCTTTCTATCACAATGGCGTCTTGTGAAGCGTATCCCGATTCTAGGCAATTCGTTTAGTGAGTGCTTTGACTAATTAAAATCTGTCACACAAATACAATCAATTACTATCAACTACTATTATTTCAATGCGTAAAGAGGAAAGAAAAGATATAATCCATCTCTCAGCCTCTTAGATGGCAAATAGACAGAAATATGTACATTTTCAAGTGAGGTAGTAGTGAATGTGCTCAAACTGACCTGTATGCAGAAACAATTCAAAGTGATTTTTGAAGTAATGCATTAACATGCGTTTGAATTTTTGCCTCAAACATTTTCCTGTGATAGATTGATGAAAGATGACTATAGTAAAGTCAATAGTTGTAGTGAAGAATATCAGAGTTTGCAGTTTTGAGAAAGTTTGAGATGTCGGTTTCCCCGGGAAAAATGGCTCAGTGTAGCCAGAAGTAGCAGTCGTCAATTTTACACTTCAGAGATTTATGTTATCACTAATACACTTAATTTTAACACACAACACTGGATACCTCCGCTGCACATGTCTGGGTATCACACTGATATGAGGATTGTCAAGCTTACCTCAGTTCTTGAATCAAACTGCAGTCTTTGCACTCAGAAAGGACAGGTCACACAAATTAGATGACCGGTTGTCAGGCTGAAGAAGTAAGAGTGCGCGGGTTTTGAGAATAGCGACGCTCACTTGGGTTAAATTTAAATCACGTGAGCTCTTACCACCACTCGTTTTGTTAGTTGCAGACGCTGTAGTTTTCTATTATTAGATTACATCCATCTATCTAAAGTGTCAACTGTTGTTAGATTCATAATGGTGCGTTCAAGTGTGTGAGTTCTCTGGTTCGTGGTGCGAAATTGTTGACGCGCTGAAAATGATGGTTGGTAAATATGTCACATCTGGGAATTCAGACATACTATTGTGGTCTGAGCTGGAGGAACTGACAACAATGAATAGGATGTTAGTGTAGATGCATATTGATGTAGCGTGTATTGTGCAAGGGTGTGATGGATGTGTACACCTAGCCTGTTCTTGCTTACAGGAACCACTTTGCTGTTGCTGTGGGCGAGTGCCCTTTGCTGTTGCTGTTGGCTAATTGCTATTGCTTAGCTGTGCCGTTTTCGGATTCTTGTGGGCGAGTGCCCTTGGCTGTGTGCTGTATCCTGAGGGCGGCTGCCTGTTTGCAGTGGCCTATTTGCTGTTGACCCTTTGCTGATTCCTGAGAGCCTGTTTGCAGTTGGTCCGTTGCTGGGTGCTGTGGACCTGTGGCTGTGTGCTGTGATTTTAGATGGTGCTGAAGGCCAAGTGGCTAGTGGCTGCTGAAACTTACTTGTCCCAACTTCCACGGCTCCAGGAGGCATCATACAAGTTCAGGTGAATGTGTCTTACCACCTGGGTCTACACACTGACAACCAATACTACACTGACATACCTCGTGTGGGATGATGAGAATGTCAAGCAGGCTACTCTCACCCAATTGACTTTTCATTTCTGTATGTCTGTCTGTCGATTTGTCGGTTTGTTTGTTTGAGTCTGAATCTCTAATAAAGATTCTAGATTCACCTGTTATAAGATTGTTCGCTTATAGTCAGGTAGGTGTCTTAGAATAGTGTCAGTCTTCACATGGGCAGGGTCGTCCAGGCACCGTCCTGGGGTCAATGGAGTTGCTGGGTAGACAGAAGTTAATTAAGAACCCAGGTACAATATATCGGCAACCACTGAGAACCAGGCCGGTGTTGTCACAAGGTTAAACAGGACTGACTGACAGACATAATGAACAGACACGACTGACAGCACAGACAGTCACACAGAAAAGACAATCATACTAGTCACACAGACAAACTCATAGTTAGAGAGAGAGAGAGAGAGAGAGAGAGAGAGAGAGAGAGAGAGAGAGAGAGAGAGAGAGAGAGAAAGAGAGAGAATCTCTGTTACAGTTTCCGCATCTGTAAGACGAGGCAGGTAACGAAGTATGTGACTGCATATTATGCCTGTGCCCCCTGTTCTGGGTTTGTTGGATCAGATTGCACTCAAAAAGCGCCAGTCCGTTTCGTACTTCTCTTCTCCAGGAGCATCTGTCTGTTGCAACTCTCTCCCACGTGTCTGGATCTATGCCGAGGATTTTCACATATTATTTACACACATCCTTGTATCGCATTTGGGGTCTTCCGGTTGGCCTCTTCCCTGTGGCTAGTTCCCCGTACAGGAGATCTTTGGGAATACGCTCATCCTCCATTCTAGATACGTGGCCCACCCACCGGAGGCATCTCTGCTTGAGAAGGGAGTGAACTGTTGTAATATCCGCTCTTTCAAGCAAGTGTTTGTTTGTTATATGGTCTTTCCACGATATGCCCAGGATACGTCTCAGACATCTCATGTGGAAGCAATTCAACTTTCTTTCCTGTCGTGAGTACAAGGTCCAGGATTCAGACCAAATCAAGACAGCTTGCTTAATGCCCTCTTACATTCCTCTTATATTTGCAGTGTCTGCACAAGTTTGTGTAGCCAGTATTTGTTGGCACATTTTCTAGCGGTCTGTTGTACTCTATTTCTGGCCGATCTCAGTACCTGCAATGTTTTCTCTGATGGTGATGTTTTATACACTGAGAATGAGAGTCTCTTCATCTCCAGGACTGGGAACATCTCTTCAGAGCGTGCTTCAAACCGGTCGGCTGACTTTGGTTGATACTTGCCAAATGTTGATAGTGTTGTGGTATAGATGGTGTCGGGCAAATGACTCCATCTCTCGGTGGCAGTTCCATTTGTGGGGCCAGGCAGAGCCTCCGCCATAGCCTGGGTGAATTTATTGACCTCTTTGTTTCGGGTGCCGCTGATGTCGATGCGTGGTCTTCTTTCTATTCTGTAGATTCTCTTATGCTTTATCTTCACCTTGCTGGAAACGAGTGAATGATCGGTATCGCGGTCAGCACTATGATAGCTGCGAGTCAGCCGTACATTACGGAGATTGCTGCGTTTAGTGAGCACCAGGTCGAGTTGGTGTCAGTTCTTTGATCTGGGGTTCCTCCATGACACCTAACATGTTAATATTCAGTCTTCTCATTTCTTTCTTAATGTTATTAAAGTTTGGGATCTCATCTCATCTCATCATGTTCCTCTTGTACCTTGCGGTGTCGAGGTGACGTATAAATTGAAGGAGAGTGCCCGCTTATGTGCTTCACGTATCGATATTCCCACGGACTCTGTTATTCACTGCGACCATCCTTTGCGTGGTCGGCCTTTTCCTCTGCTTCCATCTGGTCTGTACATCATTGCTTGTTGTGATACACCGTTAGTTGGTAACCTACTTGCATGGCCAAACCATTTGACTTGTTGCCTTCTAATAAAATCTAGCGCAGCTATATAACCCCCACGTTAGTCCTGATTTCTTCATTTCTTATCTTATCTCATCTTGATACATTGAGTATTCTTCTCAGGAATCTCATTTCTGTTGTGATTTTCTTTTCTCTTTTTCTGTCATTGTCCAGGTTTGGCATTGGTAACATAGAGTTGGTGGGAAAATTGTGTTGTAAAGTGCTTTGTTAGTAGTTAGTGATACATGTTTGCTCTTTCGCATTGGTGCCTTTTGTCCAATGGGTTGGTGTCACCGCCTCACGTATATATATCTAGTAAAGGGCTGCAATTCCAGCCCAAGGGAAACCATTGAGTCGAGCAGGACCCAAGTAAGCTAGAACCTTCTAGATAGAAGGTGGTCACCAAGTCCATGATTCCGTGGACACTGATGTGGCCCGCCTAATGCGGGGTCCACGAGGAACTCGGACAGAGTTACCGCCCGTGTCGGTTTAGGACACGCGGAGACCGGCAGAGGACGAATGGACTTGAGAGAGGCAACAGGGCCTGCCTTTGAGGGACTCTATAGATATCAATAGATATATAGACATAGGCTAGATAGTTTGCTAGACTGTTAAATGATACTTATGTGTGTGATGTTTCCTATTTGACAGATGTAATATAGCGCGGGTCTGTTTACCCACTGCGCCAACGCATACTGTATATGAGAATACAATAAATCTTCGATCTCATAACAACCAGATTTATTGTTGCCTGTATGAACCCAAGTTTAGTTATCTAGATACGAGCAAGACTATGACAGGCTTTTTGGGGGCTAGTTTTCCGGTTTTGGCATAGAATGTTTTCTTAAAAACCTGTTAAATGCCATGTAAAAGTAATTATTTAATCATATTACATTGATTGTTGCTAACACATTGATTTGTTAAATCAAAGAAATTGTTAACGTTGTAAATTTACATAGAACTAGTAGCTATCTAGCGATAAAATAGAAGTAATCTGAGTCCCTCGGCAATGTCTCACCATTGCCTCCACAGCGCCTCTTTATTTTGATTCTGTAAAGATTTTTTTTTTTACATGTTACTATTTTGACATTTGTTTTTTGTGACAGTCACTAATGTTTTCTCGCTCCACGAGCAGATTGTTCCGCAACAAGTGCCGCGCCCAACCGATGAAACCTTTCCAACAATAACGAGAGTGCAAGATAACAGCGAGGAGCTTCAAAATTGAGAGCTAAGTTTCACCTCATACTCATTGTACTTCTAAGCTGTACTTCTCATGTTTCATCAATGTATTATTTTGTTTCATATTGATTTGGGTGCATATTCATGAAATTTTCACCAACATAACCTTGCATTTTGATGTACACATTAATAAGTAGGGGAGTTAACCAAATCTTCGACCACACAACATATTTTTTCTAAGGGATTTAACTCTATAAACTTAACAATCGATTAAAACACAAAATGTCTACCTTAGATAAATGCATTGAGCAAGGAATAAAATTAGGTTATAAAGAAGAGAAATTGTCAGAATGGGCACAGAAAACACACGCAGAAAACATTGCCCGTGAAGAAAGAGCGATAGAACGAGAAGAAAAGAAATCTCAAATGGAGGCCGAAGAGAAGAAGATTCAGATGCAAATGCAAGCAGATGAAAAGAAATTGCAGATGCAGATGGAGGCAGAAGAAAAGAAAATGCAGATGCAAGCAGAGGAAAAGAAAATGCAGATGCAAGCAGAGGAAAAGAAAATGCAGATGCAAGCAGAGGAAAAGAAAATGCAGATGCAAGCATCTAGTAAAGGGCTGCAATTCCAGCCCAAGGGAAACCATTGAGTCGAGCAGGACCCAAGTAAGCTAGAACCTTCTAGATAGAAGGTGGTCACCAAGTCCATGATTCCGTGGACACTGATGTGGCCCGCCTAATGCGGGGTCCACGAGGAACTCGGACAGAGTTACCGCCCGTGTCGGGTTAGGACACGCGGAGACCGGCAGAGGACGAATGGACTTGAGAGAGGCAACAGGGCCTGCCTTTGAGGGACTCTATAGATATCAATAGATATATAGACATAGGCTAGATAGTTTGCTAGACTGTTAAATGATACTTATGTGTGTGATGTTTCCTATTTGACAGATGTAATATAGCGCGGGTCTGTTTACCCACTGCGCCAACGCATACTGTATGTGAGAATACAATAAATCTTCGATCTCATAACAACCAGATTTATTGTTGCCTGTATGAACCCAAGTTTAGTTATCTAGATACGAGCAAGACTATGACAGTTGGTTTGCCTCTTTACTTGTCTCAAGGGGTGTTAGTTTAGGTGAATTGCTGTTGTTGTTTATTTTTCTTCTTTAGTTATAGTCATTACCTCTGTTTTATTTATACTAATTTTCATGTTATGTTCCCTATACCAGTGCTTCCCAAAGTGGTGGTCCTCGGACCTGTGCCGGTCCGCGAGCCCTTCTTTGCCGGTCCGCAACGTTAGTTGAAAAAAGTAAGATTTTGTATCGTTTTCCAAGATATATTTTATTTTTATTTTATATCGGTGTTCTTTACTGTCGGTGTATACGAGTATATACACCTTTACAAGAAGATCTAAATGTAGTGTTGACATTTGAAAAAAAATTTTGATTTGTAAATCTCTACAAATTTTTACTCATGAAAATGGGACCACCATTAAACAAATCACCGTCATCCAATAACATTATGGAGCAGTATTTAGCTCACCGGAACAATATCCACAATTACGTTAAATCTTATATTTATATTAAAATGTATATTGAGGTCATATAAAATTCCAGAATACAAGGAGAAAATTTTTTTTTAACGGCACGGGTCCCTGGTGCTAAAGGCAAAACGAAAATTGTATGTCAATCCGGGAAAGTGAAAAGTTTGGGAAGCACTGCAATATACATTTCGTTTAGACCAGTGTTTCCCAACCTTTTTTGTGCTATGCTCCACCTAAGCCTTTCTAAAATTCTTATGCCCCCCTCCCCTCCAACATATGTGTCATTTTTAATATTCAAAAATTGAAATGTTCACTAAAGAAACTTGAATTGGTTTTTTTTTTAGTTTAGAAGGGCTTTCCTAGAGGGGCCAGAGCTCCCTCCTACCCCCCCCCCCTTCCCCCCCCCCCTTTCCTCAGGTCCCGCGTCCCTGTGTGTTGGTTGTGTTGGGTGAAATTTTTTTTTTCCTTGGTTTGGCGGTTACCCCAAACAAGCTGGTTCCCCCACATCCCCCTTTTTTTGTGTGTGGACCCTTGGTCTCACTGTGAGTTATTGCCCACAGTGGTCCATCGGGCCCACATCCAAGGTGAAGATATGTGATGGGTTTTTATTTGATCATCCCGCCCCCCGACCAAACCAGGCGCACTACTGGGGGGGGGGGGGTAGAAGCAAATGCATCCGATCCTAGCCAAAGGACCGACAGGTTTTAGGAAGACTTCACTAGGAAATTATTGAGCAAACACAGTAAGTACATTTTCAAAACATATAATGGAGAACTGAAATTCAAGTACAAAATAATATTAATGAAAGATTTTTCTATAGTATTTTAATTATTAGTAATTATTTAAATTTAGTGAGATCCTTGCGTTTGATGCTTGCTGCAAAGAGATTTTATGTCAGGTTCCAATTTAGTTAACTTCAGTCTCAAGTCTCCCCGTTTTGTTATATCCAGCCGATTTCTTCCATTTTCTAATTGCCCCCCTTAACAATCGAATTGCCCCCCCCCCCCCTGTGGGGTGTTGGCCCCACGTTGGGAAACACTGGTTTAAAGTGTGTTACATGTCCTATAAAGAACGTGGCATTCAACCCCAGCTTTTGTGTGCGCGCGTGTGTGTGTGATAGAGAGAGAGAGAGAGAGAGAGAGAGAGAGAGAGAGAGAGAGAGAGAGAGAGAGAGAGAGAGAGAGAGAGAGAGAGAGATTGTTTTTCTTACAAGCAAATGCTCATACTCTCTTTACGACCTAAGCCACATATTTGTTGCTTATCCTTAGATATTCTCGTCATACCGAGTCGGGGGTTCGAAGTCGGCTGCGGGCGATTGGGAAGCAGACCGCCTTATCCTGATTTAGATGGTATTAGACGTCGACAGTTGAGAACGCAATAACTAACTACTGAACTAACGTTGCCTAGTAAATCACAGACAGCCAATAAATGTCGGGGTAGATTGCAAAGTCCTGCAAAGACATGCATATAAGTTAACTTATTGGATGACAGATCAGCCATGAAGCAGTATGATCGGCAGTGTTTTATCAGTATAAACGTAGTTGCTCACTTTCATTCGGTCGGCCTGCCATCCTTAACATTGCACCCCAAAATGGTTTATGTGTTTCTCATTTCAGACATCACGGTTATTTCATATGTGATCAAAGGCCGGCCTTTTTCATTCTTGCCTTCTGTATATAGTAACATTAAGGGACCCTCCTAAAAGCTTTCAGCTAGTCCTATATACTTGTAGGACATACATATAGTCCCATTAGCACTCGATGGGATCTGTGGTCAGTATTATGTCGATGTCCTTTACTTCCCATAACACTTCCTGGTATCAGTTTTGGACTACATAAACCTTGAACAATACGTCAATTTAACAAATTAGCCAGGCCAGGGATTCAATCACATGACCACCAGACCGGCAGGCGAGCATGGTAGTCGCTTCCTTCCGTATCATTAAGTTAGAAGGAGTTGTGTTGTAATATTATTTTATACTTTTATTTTTTTTTTCCCGTTAGATCTGTTTGTGTTGTTCCGTCCCTGATGAAGGTTTGTGTTGTCCCGTCCCTGATGAAGGTTTGTAATGTCCCGTCCCTGATGAAGGTTTGTATAATCTAAACGTCGCTTCTTGTGACATAGAATACTTATTTTTATTTCATTATTTTATTATTATATATTGTTATTGCCTGTTGTTTTGGAGATTTTCACTCTGTGATTTATGTTCCCCTTTATGGAGTCCATTGTAAGGTATGTACACTATATCCGTATTCAGTATGTCTCATCTTTTAGCAGGAGCTACATATACCTAACTGTTTGTATTTCGTATCATCAATTAGGAGGTCCTTTTTAGGATGTTGCTCTCATCACGGCCCACCGAAAGGTTTCTCGATCTCTCGTTTGTCTGCCTTCTGTATAGCCAGTTCTAAATATGGTAGAATACTTTAGTCTCACAGATAAATACCTTGATTCTTGATTACTTGTAATTTAAACTCTTACTTGACTTCTACTTACAAGCTATTTTTATCAATCAACAACTATCTTGTCTTCTGGCCCGTTTTCTTTTTTCAGTCGCTGATTCTCTCACTTGTCTTCTTCTGACTGAGTTTCTATTGTCAATCACTGAGTTTAGCACTTGTCTTATCACTAACTTTCTCTTGTCAATCACTGAATATCTCAATTGTTCTTATGACTAACTTTCTCCTGCCATCACTGACTATCTTAATTGTCCTATGACTAGCTTTCTCTTGTTAATCACTGACTCTCTCACTTGTCGTCTTCTCACTGACTTTCTCTTGTAAATCACCGACTCTCTCATTTGTTTTATGACTAACTTTCTCTTGTCTATCAATGAATCTTTCATTTTTATGACTAACTTTCTCTTATCAATCACAGAATCTCTCATTTGCTTTATTTAACTTTCTCTTGTAAATAACTGAATCTCTGATTTATTTTGTGGCTAATTTTCTCGTGTAAATCACTGACTATCTCACTTGTCTTATGACAAACTTTCACTTGTCAGTCATTAACCCTTTCATTTTTTTTGTCAAAATGTTATATTCCCTTGATAAAATTAAACACATAAGCCACAAATAATAGGTTGCACGATTTATTGCCTGTACTAATTGCTGCATCCCATCAAAATTATTTATCAAATGAAGGATAACAAATTAACGATACCTTGACTGAAATACTCGACATAGTTAGAAATATTGTTCGAATGTGGAGTGTTTGTTATCCTCACAATAATCTCAAATTTATAACGAAGTCTTTCTGTTTGCGGTAAAATTGGTTGGAACTGTCTAATTGCTGACGCCTAGCTATATTTGAGCAATACTCTCAGAGTCCATGGAAATATCGATGCATGAAGCCCTTAAGCGGGCACTCTCCCGCTGTTTATACTTCACCTCGACACCGCAAGGTACAAGAGGAACATAATGAGATGAGATGAGATGAGACTCTCACTTGACTACTTTTGACTAAATTTCTCTTATCAATCACTAACTCTCTCACTTGTCTTCTAACAAACTTTCTCTTGTCAATTACTGATTGTTGCCCTTGACTTCTTCTGACTGGGCTACTCTTGTTAATCACTAACTCTTTCTATGATCGTCATTTGACTAACTTTCTCTTATCAACAAATAGCTCTCTCAATTGTCATCTTCTGACGTTGTCTTAAATAACGCTAACTCTCTCACTTGTCTTCTGGCTAACTTTCTCTTATCAATCACTGGTATATATGTGGAGTGGAAGACAGCATAAAGTAAGCACATATGTATTGAAAGGAAAGTCACAAAGCTAGATTTGTAAACAAAAGAAGAGGTTCCTTACACACGTCTCAGGAGCATTGGTTATATGTTGCCAGTTCATTATCTGTAAGGGCCTATCGGTATATACGGGCAATCTGGTCAGTATTACTCTGTCACGTTTACTTTCCGCGACAATTTTGGGTACCCATTTTAGACTAGGTTGACACTGAAGCCACGGTTAATATAAACATTTGAATACGGATGTAACTTCTGACCTCGCATACGGTGGGTCTGTGTCCTCCACCACGCCACCGCAGATCCCTGAATTACAGATGAAATAACGTTAACAGAGAAACGTCTTATCAAATCACGAAACAGAAGATCCCGACAAGACACATGTTCTAAATTGCGCTGGTGAAGCAACAGCTTTGACATCAACGGTTGTAGAACACGATTTAACGAGCTAACTCCCTCCTCTCTACTGAATGGCCCAGGTTGGTCGATGTCATTAAATTAGCATTGCCCGACACCCTGTGTCGGCAGAGTGAACGCCGACTGACCTTAATAGATGCAGTTTTGTAAAACTCTTTCATTTACAAACATTTGTTGTTATTAAATAACGAGAACTTAGTTTAATAATAATATTAATGGCCTGAAACCGAAGGAAATATAAAGAATCATCAACAATAGGAATCTGAATAATAACAGCTATCGATGATATTAGAGAGCCGCGATAGCGTAGTGGCTAGACGCTCCCTTCTTGTAACAGTGTTCATCGGTTCGATTAGCATCGGGACGGATTCGAATTGTTAAAATGGACTTGTGCTCCTACGTCGTCACAGCCTAAATTAGGTACCAGGCATTGTATTGGGAAATAAAGGGGACCGGTGTGATACTGACCGCGTTACCCACTTAGTGTCGATGCTCCTCCTCTTCCTCTTTAGTGTCGATGAGTCTATCAAAATATGACTCGGGCATCAAATACCCACCGCTCCTTAAGGCAAATATAAGTGTCCTATACCTAACTATTTTACTACTAGTCGTGATGCAGGCGTTCAGTTTCAAGAGTATGGCTCAGATTGACGGGTATGGCTCAGATTAAAGAGTATGGCTCAGAGTGAAGAGTATGGCTCAGATTGACGGGTATGGCTCAGATTAAAGAGTATGGCTCAGAGTGAAGAGTATGGCTCAGAGTGAAGAGTACGGCTCAGAGTGAAGAGTATGGCTCAGATTGAAGAGTATGGTTCAGATTAAAGAGTATGGCTCAGGTTGAAGAGTATTGCTCCGGATGGAGAATATGGCGAGAAAGGAGCATCCCAACACATATGCAAAGAGGTTTGTCATTCAACGTCAGACGTTCACTGTTATTCGTTGTACATTTATTCATAATATTACATGTCTATAAGTACGGGCGGTCATGTTTCGCCATCTCAGACGATCAACAGTCTTGGATCTGCTCTGTGTTCTTGCCTCGATTATGCTGCGAGGCCAAGCCATCCATAAATGTATCTCTCTGCTTTCTCTTGTTCTTGTTCAGACGCTCCAGTTATCTCTGAGTTCTATAATTTATTTATCTTCAGAACGAAAAAAGAAAAAAAAAATAGCGTATCTGTCACCGTCTTATTTCTGGAATCATTTTATGCTTTTCATTTATTTCTTGTAGGACGTGCCCATTGTTATTTGCTGTTGTCGACTGTATTCTTTGCATTGTCGTACGAAATCATATTTCCATTGCCACTAGGTGTGATTCGGCTTGCCCGTTTCATGTACATGTTTCACGTGCGTAGAACAGTTTAGGTTATATATAGCACGTGGACACTATTTGTCTCATTGCAATTGATTATTTTTATTGGTCCGTATGTTTCCCATCTTACATGTAGTTGACGGCTGATGGATTTACATCGAAGGAGATAGGGATACTTATGTACGTGCCAGAGTACAAGAATGATATTTTTTTTGGCGTTCTCTCACTTTTGAACTCAAGGGTAGTCCATATACTTGCTACTACTTCTAATGTACGGGACTGATGTTTGCGTTTAGATTAGCTTTCCCACTTACCAGTGTCCCCCGCCATGAGGCGAACACAGTCCGACTTCAGAGGTACTTATAATCCACGTTTCCAAGTCAAGGACGAGAAGTCTACATTTAGTTCAGCTGACAGGTGTAGAGGTTGAACCCTCTACCTCGGAATCAGCACACCGGATGTTTAAGAACGAGCTCTCTTATCCATTCCACCATGCTCACCTTCAGTGCAATACTGTAAATCTGAGCTGAACAGATCTAAGAACTTAACTGGTATCGAAAATAGGCGTGTCCTGCTGCCGAGCTATTACATTGATAAAGAATTTGGTGGAAACGTTCGTCTGTATCTATTTATGTTTTCCCCATCCGTCGAGCTCATCGGGCATATCAAGTGTTTTTATTCTGACCTAGGAACTGAATTGTGTTTTAGTCATAGAAGGAGTAACTGGCCAGAGTGTGGTGAGTTAAAAGTAACTAAGTACAAGGTCCCTTCTACATATCTTAAAGAAAATTGGATATATGGTGCTACACCCAGATTTTTATAGACGAATAAGCACTAGGTGGCTTTTGTGCCAGTATCACGTCGTTCGTTCAGAAAGATATGACAAGCTACTGGACGTAACCTTGCCTAGTAAATCATATACATCCAGAACTACTGAGGTTGATTGCCACGTCCTGTAAATGGCAGTCAACTAACTTTCACATGATTAATTGTGAGGAAACTAATTTGCAAGGCTTCACATCCTCAAACCATCAAGGGAAGACATGCTGTGTGGGGACGACAGGCAGTGTCAATATTCTCCATGATCATATCTCATCGTGTGATGTTTGCTTAATGGCTCTTTGAAATCAAACACCGTCGACAGGACTAGACCAGTTTTTAAAATTGTATTGGCTAAGAGACTTTCGAGTGTTTTTGCTATAGGAAAGGAGTGATTTAATTTCCTATGTGACATCAGTTAAAAAAACCCTCTGCTTATTTACGATTACCAAATTTATCAAACTAAAGATGGCAGAAACAAAATCAAGTTTCAAATGCTTTGTGTATTCAATACTGCTGTATCAGATCATAACTAAACAGATGGAGCATAATATGGGGAAATTTGATATCTGCATCTTGGAAGATTAGGACGAGTAGTTATGATGAAACAAAATTACCAGCCAGATATGCAAGGTGCGCTGGTCACGTTAAACAACATAACAATCTACCGATAACCAGGACGAGAACAAAACAGATTGGATGCGTCAAACATTTAAATGAACAGTCAGTATGATTATATTATCTGGATACAGAATAGTGGGATCCACAACGTCAAGATATGGTTTGGTTGCATGCTAGTTATCTGTACAAGGAAGGCTAATGACAAGTACAAAATCAGGATATGGTATGGATACATACTTGCAGACTGTACAACGAAGGTTCATGACAGAAATTGCTGGATAACTACGACCAGCATCCTTCATAGGTGAGATGACATTGTGAGATGGTGAATTCATGATTCTGGCATGCGAAACACATTCACCTACAGCGATCCCTCGCCATAACTGACATGGAAAAAGAAAAAAAAAGAAGCATAGGTTATTAATTAGCTGATATGAGTGAAGACAGTTCAGAAAACAATGGCAAACTTGTGTATGTAAAATTGCCTAAATCATAACAAGTAGATAATAAATATTGAGGTCGACTGCGACATGCTGTAAAGAAATATAACTTACCGTAATAAACTGGCTTCATCATCTCTCCATCCCCCCCTTCTCTCTCTCTCTCTCTCTCTCTCTCTCTCTCTCTCTCTCTCTCTCTCTCTCTCTCTCACACACACACACCCACACACACACACACACATGGCTCTCTCTTCCTGTCTTTCTGTCTGGTTAGAAATAACTATACGGGTATTGATTAGCACTCTTAGATGTAGATGAAAGACGCAGAGATTAGAGACACTATAACAATGGCATTCTAAAGCGTTATTTCCGCCATTCTGTATTGCATGCGAAATACAACCAACAGCTTTACGTAATCGTAACGCTTGTGGCTAAGCTGAATGTCGATCATTTGGCGAGGTTGATGAGATGAACTGAACACTCAGAAAGCCACACAGCAGCCTTGATAACACCGAGGCTAGTGGGAGCAGAATCATCGATCTAGACACAGCGAGTATAACATCAGGACAGTTCAAAGAGTTGCTGCCCTTCTACGCATCTAAAGACATATTCGCGACTGGTGTTGATGAAGATGAATCAACGCTTTTATTCTACCTTAAAGAACACATGCGGGTCTCACTGGACTAGGTGTTTGTGACTTTCTTCTTAATCCCGTATACTCTCGTGAGTAACGTGACGTGAGCGAGAATCGGCGGCGGTTCTCGTCGCATCGGTAACTTACGGGATATGTGTGCCGGTCGCTCAGCAATGGCAATGGCAAACTACTGAGCGTAATCTTGCCAAGAAATCAACAATCAGCTGAAAGTTGTAGATGTTGACAGCGATGTCCTGTAAAGGATATGCGAACAAAAAAAAAAGGAACATATTGGTTTAAAGCAGTGTTTCCCAACCTATTTTGTGCTATGCCCCACCTAAGCCTTTCTAAAATTCTTATACCCCCCCCCCCCCCCAACATATGCATCATTTTTAATATTCAAAAATTGAAATGTTCACTAAAGAAACTTGATTTTTTTTTTTTTTTAGAAGGGCTCACGGTTCCCAGAGGGGCTAGAGCCCCCCCCCCCCTACCCCCAGGTCTCTCGTCCCTGTGTGTTGGATGACATTTTTTTTTTTAAATTTGGTTTGGCCGTTACCCCAGACAAGCTGGTTCCCCCGCTTCCCCCTTTTTGTGTGTGGACCCTTGGTCTCAATGTGAGCTATTGCCCACAGTGGTCCACCAGGCCCACATTCAAGGTCAAGATATGTGATGGGTTTTTATTTGATCACCCCTTCCCCCGACCAGACCAGGCTAGTGGGGGGGGGGGGAGTAGCAGCAAATGCACCCGATCCTAGCCAAAGGACCGACAGGTTTCAGGAAGAAATCACTAGGAAATTACTGAGCAAACACTGTAAGTAAATTTTCAAAACATAATAATGGAGAACTAAAATGCAAGTAGAAAATAATATTAATGAAAGATTTTTCTATATTATTTTAATTATTAGTAATTATTTAAATATAGTGAGATCCTTGCGCTTGATGCTTGCTGCAAAGAGATTTTGTGTCAGGTTCCAATGTAGTTAACTTCTGTCTCAATTCTCCCCGTTTTGTTGTATCCAGCCGATTTCTTCCATTTTCCAATTGCCCCCCCCCCCCCTTAAACAATTGAATTGCCCCCCCCCCCCCCTGCGAGGCGTGGGCCCCACGTTGGGAAACACTGGTTTAGACTATTCATGTGGTCTTGTATGTCAGCTTCTGATTTTACTAGGAGTGCTTGGTTGTCCGCAAACAGAAGTTCTCTTGTGATGTAATTTGCAGATAGTTCTCCTTCTGTGTTCTCGTCATACGGTGTTCTTGCGGTAACTGTTTGGCTTGACATTGCTTTGACATACGTTGTCTATATATGTTATAAACAAGAGAAGAGACAGGAGAGGGATGTGTGTGATTAAATTCCTGTACACTTTATGTGGCCCTAGAAGGCCAGTAAAAAAATGTTCATCCCCCATATATGGGGAAGGTTAATAGCCATACTATGACGTGTTACATTGAAAGTATACAAATAAAATTTAAAAAATAAATTTATAACCCGAAAGTTGGTTCTAAAATGTAAGTACCTAAAAATTGAAAATATTTTCATTAAGATATCTAAATGTATTACATTTGTCATTAAAACATTTTACTTAATTATAAATAATTTAATTTAAACGGTAAAATAATTGACGTTTAAAGTTGACTTTTATTATTATCTTTATAATATAATTGATTTCTTCTCTAACTTAAGTAGTCTCCCTTGGAACATTATTAGATGTTTATGTCCCATACTCAAAGTATAGGGATCGTTTAAAAGTCGTCAGGCTCGATTTCATTGCACTGGGTTTTTATCGCATACGGCTCGGTCTCTTTCCACAGCGCGGAAAACGTAGCACAAAGCACAATCTCCGTAGCTCTAGTGACGACCCATAGGATTCTCTTAAAACATTCACTCGTGAACCGAAGGTTCGGGGCCCGGAAGCGAACCCACAACCTTCGGAGCCCGAGTCAAATGGCTTGACCACTTCGTCACGTAGACTCCCGAAATATACCCTACTTTTTGCTTATCTAAGTGTTTTTCTTTTAGATATTTTGTAATTGCTCAGAATGCTTGAACATAATTATCAATCAAGGCATTACTATCATGTTATTTCGATCTTTTAACTAATTAAACTAAGCTATAAGCAACTAAGGAAATGCATGCGCAGTTGCATTCCATGATTTATTATTATATGTTGGAAGACAGACAGACAGACAGACAGACAGACAGACAGACAGACAGACAGACAGACAGACAGGCAGGCAGACAGACAGACAGACAGACAGACAGACAGACAGGCAGGCAGGCAGGCAGGCAGACAGGCAGGCAGGCGAACATGCAGGCAGGCAGACATTCAGGTAGGCTTGCAGGCAGGCAGAGGGATAAAGGGGGTGAGAGAACAATTTGTTCAAAATGAATGAAATTTGAATATATTGTAATGTCTGTGCAGTGTTTGAAAATATTGCCGGTCGAAGATTTGTATTTACCAATTATGTTGCATGAACTTTACAGTGTGTGAATACAGAACTTGGACCGGCAATAGTTTTAAACACAGCACAGTCATTAAAAATATACCCTATATAAATGGCATTTCCTCTAATTATAATATCTGTCAATATAAACCCAATAAACTTGCACCAGCGCGAAAAAAAAAAAAAACCTTAAAATAAAACAGTGCATGCAGATCTTGACTGTACCAGGCCAGTGTTTTCATGCTCACTTCGCCTATTAATCTGTCACCTCTCTAATTCCTATCCTCTAGGCCAGGGACCACTAAACATTTTTTCACAGCGGGCCGGATAACTGAAAAAATGGCGAGCGCGGGCCGATTATTTCATACTGTACAATATTTGCGTTGGTCTCCATGCGGACGCGGTTTATAATTCCGTATTCCCACGTTCGAAACACAGCTGCGCGCGATTTGGCAGCAGACCGCGCTGCGTTGATTTTTTAGATTATGATAATAGTGTCGGTCGTTCATAAATCAAAGGCAAAGTACCGAATGTAAACTTTTCAAGTCATCATCAACAACAAAAAACGCTGGTGTTGACTGCAACCGTCCTGAAAAGGATATGCAACTAACTTTAACAATACTTGCAAGCTAGAACAAAAGCTCTGGGAAAAAAGACGGAAAATTAAGTTAATCATGGGTGAGTTAATCACACACACACACACACACACACGCACGCACGCACGCACGCACGCACGCACGCACGCACACACAAACACACACACACAAAGATAATCAACATATTTATTTAATAAAAAAAAAAGATTTATTCTCAATAAGCACTGGTCTCAATATAAAACAATATTTGTTTCACTGTTTTATAAAAACAATCAGATGCCGACATGTCACTACACGAACAACGATAAGCGAGTACTGCCACACCAGCCTGTATTACAAATAACTCTGCGGCGAAGGTTAGCCAAGTCAGCACGTGAGCAATGGTGAAATATTTGCTGTAACGGTTGGCACAGAGTTCACAAGAGACGCCACCTATTTTATACAATAGCTGCCTTGTGCACACGACACTACAGAGATGACGTGGCGGTTTTTAGACAATGCCAGGCATTTTTTCTCACGCAAGCACCCGTCTGCCTCCACGCGACCGATGAATCACGCCACCGACCGCCCACTTAATGACTTTTGCATATGTCCCAGTAGGGACCCGCAAACTCTACTACTACGGCATTTTCTCAGACATCCGCGCCCGTTAACAAAACACGGGGAAGACTGTGCGCCGTTTTTGTGTGTGTATTTGTCAAGTGTTTGTGTCTGCTCTGTGATGTTCTTGTGGGCAAGGAAGAGGCTGTGGGTTGTGGGTGTACTTGTGTATAGTTGTTGATGTTGTGATAGAAGTACTAGGAGATGTGTGTGCACTTGTCTGAATGTGTGTATCAAGTGTGGTATTGTGCCATTGATAGTGTGTCTGTACTATGTGACTTTGTATGGTTGTCTTTATGTTTGTGCGTGTGTGTGTTTATGGTATGTGTTTGTGTGTATTTTCTCTGTTCATGCATGTATGTGCAAGTGTGTATGTGTCTCTGTACTTGTGATGTCTGTATGTACAATTGTGGTATTGTTCCATTGTAAGTGTGTCCGTACGTATGTCTTTGCGTGTCTGTCTTTGTGTTTGTGTGACTTTTACACATTCCGATAAAGAGACTTGTACCCCTACCAATGCAACATCTATTAGTACTATTGCTACTACAACTACTGTCTTCTCCTTACTTTACCCATCACGGTTTCACTACACGTACTTTCCCCTACAATTTCCTCAATAGACCACTTGACCACTATTTAACCACCACTTGACCACGTCATCGATCACTTTAACCACTATCATAATCTTAAGCACATCCTCCTCTACAATTTAAGTGGTCACTCGACCATTTGACTATTAATTGACCACTGCTTGACCACTACTTTATGTGGCAAAACGCCTGTGGCCCATGTCCTCATGCCTTCTTTGATTTTGGGTAAACAGTGGGAAACAGCTTTCGGAAACCCTCAGTTCTCTTATTCACTCAATCCCCATGGAAGATAATTCTTTTGGTTACTTTAACAACACGATCTTCTTAATAGACTGGTGAGACGAATTGGCGAAAAGCCAGTCCTGCTCTATTGGGAGTGGGTTGACCGTTGGCCAATCTGGCTAGGCGTCTTGTTCTTGGCTTCGCCTGGGGACGAATCTGAGCAATATATTTCCCCAGATGATTTCACTGGTTCTTGGCAGCAGATGGGCGGGTGCTATCTTTCTTCTTACGGCCGGAACTCGGCATAGTATTGTCTGTAATTTGATTATAAACAAGATATATATATATATACGGTATGCCGGAAGGAGGGGAGGGCTCCGTGGGGACGGGTTCCACCCATCTATCTCCTGGAGCCGGAAGAGGGTATCCACTGTGCTCTCTCTTTCATCTTTTAGCAGATGGGATGGCCAGGTGGACTGAATAGTTACGGGTCGATAAGATGAGGTCAGGGATATAAATGGACCTCTGTTTCTCACTGAGAGAACCTGAACTCTTCTAGATCTACGTGTTATGTGAGGCACTGCCGGTACATTGCGGCGACAGCTCAGACAAGAGCAGCGGCCGGAAGGGGTAGTATCTTCTTTCCTATTCTTGCTAGGGATGGGGAACTACACTGCATGCCATACAGACCCACTACTATAATATTAGTTAAGGGGGGAAACACACATAATTACGCACACAACACCACAATTGCTGTGTCGTGAGAAAGAGAGGGTTTGCAAGTGAGAGGGAGCCGGGAAACGAATGTGCCCAGTAATAATAAAGGCAGGGTATAAGAGTGGAGAGTGAATCTTGTATGCAAAGAGTTCCTAAGGTAGCCAACAGGACGTCTACAAGCTGAAGGTCTAATCAAACAGGAACGTAGCCAATCCAGGGACTACCTGACATGTCAGGCCCATTCACTCGGGCCTCTTATCTAATTTATTGGGTAAGGAACATGTATGACAAATTTAGTAACTGAGGCCCTATTGGTCCTCAGGATTGTGATACTTGAGTCAGCCTAGTCGCTCACTAATCTCTGTCATCTCCAGGGTCCTCCTGGAATTGAAAGGAGCAAAAGGGATCTGCAAGGCCACGAAAGAATCACCTTAAGACATTCTCAGGTGAACCATGGACTTTAAGGACGGCCACAGGCTAATGACTCCAATCAAGGAATCAATGTCCGATTAGTCCTGATCTAGTGGTATCCTTCAGTACCCGCTCAATACAAATCCCATCGTCAACTAAGAAGTGGTTGACCCTATGTTCCTGGCTGGACCTTCACCTCATTCTCAGTCCTACCCATCCGTGTTAGTGACATTGAAAGACCCATACCCATTCCACATTCATGAACTATTCCCATTATTTGAAATCATACCCAACCTTGTGCCAAATGAACATTGAATTGACTTTGTAGAGAAATCCTCACAAACCCGTGGCTTTGGTTCTACAGCAGCCTGTTGTTCGTACAACCGATCTGGAAGGACGGAACTAACTAAGGACATAATCGGTGAGGCAGATGTCGACTGACGGGTCTTTGTAGTACTCTTCGGTCTATGATGGAAAGCCATGAGGATCTGTGCCTGAACTGAACTCTGTGTCCCTGTTTTGTCTGTAGTGAACTATCTGTTTTAACTGCCTTGATGTTACCCTGTGCTGTCCTTTATTAAGTTATTAAAATTACGTTATAGTTTACTCTGACGATCGCCATGTTATCTATGGGTCAGCCAGAAAGACACCTCAGGGAATAGGCCCCGAGGTCGAAAGAGAGAGCGACAGTGAGTCCAGGGAACGGAGGAAGGTTGGCAAGCAAAGATCTATCCCAGCCAGAGCTATAGAATATTATTGAATCATTGTGACAGGGGTATTTGGGACCCTCCACGTAACTTGTTACAATCTCTGGGGGCACGTCGCGGGATATTTGAAATCCTGCTGGTGTTCTGGCTGATATAGTGATAGGGGACAGATATTCTTGCCTACTATCAATAGGTTCTGCCTACCGTGCCTGGATATTGTCTGTACTCTTCCTGACACAGACTGACCGACATACGACGTACTGTGGTCGAGTAAAATATATATTTTTGTTATTTGAGATAGTCATTTAATATACAATTACCTATTCACCTACCTCTGAGTTTAAGATGGCATCAGCTAAATTTAATGTTGCTGACGTACAAGCTACAGGGCGTGAGATGGGCTATGATGGGGCGGAGTTACAGAAATATGTTCAAGAAGTGAAAAGAGACTTCAGACAAGCTGTGCGCGAAGCTAAGAAAATTGAGGCCGATCGCGAGGCTAGGAAGCTGGAAGCAGAGCAGGCAGTCAGAGACCATGAGTTCCGTATGAGGGAATTGGAGCTGAAAGTTCAAACTGCCAAGGAAAGCGAGGGTGCAGTGGGAGGCGCAGTTCTCCCTGACTCAACAACTTCTAGTGGCGGTCCATACCAGGCAATGAAGTTCCCATTGCTCCCGTTCAATGAACACAAAGATAAGATCGACCAGTATCTTCAAAGATGTCAGTCGATGGCTTTGGCTATGGGATTGGAACGTGGGAAATGGAACTTGAAACTCTCACAGGGCCTGAGGGGGACAGCGTACGAGGTATACTCAAGGTTGCCACCTGGTATGGAGAATGACTATGAGGCCCTGGAAAAAGCATTATTGAAAAGGTTCCAGATGACAGCCCATACATACCGACAGCAGTTCAGAAAGTCTAAGAGAGAGCCAGGGGAGATGTTTGCAGACTACAGCGTTAGGCTTAAGTCTTACCTTTTGAAGTGGATGTCATTAGCTGGATTTGCTAACGACTATGAAAGTTTAGAAGAATTAGTGGTCGTGGACCAAATGAAGAGGATGATGCCTAAGCCATTGCAAACCTTCTTGCTAGAAAATGGGGCAGAGAGGTTAGACTTGGTCTATACATTAGTGGAAAGGTATGTGCTAGCTCATGGGGATAATGGGGAACTGTCACAACCCAGTCCCCGATCTCCAGACACCTGGTCTGGAAAGAAGAAGAAGCCTAAACCAGCCCACACCAAGAAGGAGGATCCTTTCAATAAAGTTCCAATTAAGAAACCCTCTGGTAAGAGTCCACCTGGATCTCCTAAAAGAAAGTGGAGTGAAAAGTGGTGCGCCTACTGCAAATCTCCCACACACAATACGGCCGATTGCAGGCGCAAACAGAAAGACTCTCACTATGCTGCCTGTCTTGTAGAAACCGGGGACGGGTCTAACAGGGAGGTAGAAGGAAGGGGTCTTGAGAACAAAGATTCAGAGAAACCACCAGTAGTAGAGACGATACTTGTGAATGGACAACCAGTCGAGTGTCTCTATGACACTGATCTGCAGTTCGAGGCCGTAATTTCATCACACTTAGTGAGCCCGGAGCAGCTAACTGGGGAGTCTATTGAGATTTAAACGGCGACCAAGAGTGCGGTAGCGATGTCTCTTCCGATTGCGAAGGTGGACATCAAATCAAAATATGTTACCGGCACTATCCAGGCAGCCGTTCTGCTCGATGCTATCTTCCCCATGATCTTTTGTTGTCGCTACGTCTTTTTAGGGATTCCAACAGAACCCATGTACGTAGGAGCAATACAAACCAGATCTCAATCGGGAGATGAGCAGACGCCGGCCTTGATCGTGAATCCCTTGCCTGGGGAGTTACGAGCTGCTCAAAGCCAGGATGCTACTTTGCAACCTTGCTTCAACCAGTTGCCAAAATGTTATGACCCACCAAGACGGGGTCAGTATAAAATGAAGAATCGGTTACTGTACCGGAGAGCCGGAGTGGAGGAACGCCAGCATGGACTGCTGGTAGTTCCTAAGGCCTATCGGGAACAGCTTCTTCATATGGGACACACCATTTCATTCAGTGGACATATGGGTATCGGGGCAACACTCCAGCGCATTTCCTGCCACTACTACTTGCCAGGGATAACTGGAGACATGCGTCGGTACGTCAAGTCGTGCCCAGAGTGCCAGCGTTTGGCACCAAAACACTGGACAGCTCCAGTAATCTTGGGCGACATGCCTAATATGAACTCTCCTTTCGAGAGAGTTGCTATCGATCTTGTTTGTCCTCTTCCTCGGACTAGGAAGAGGAATATGTACATTCTTACGATGGTGGATTGCTGTTCCATGTGGGGGTGAGGCGATACCGTTGGCCACAATTGACTCTAAGCGAGTGGCTGATGCACTGATGGAGACCTTTACTCGTTTGGGATTTCCAAACCAGAACCTAACGGACAATGGGTCTCAGTTCTGTGGTAAGCTGATGGAGGAAGTCTTCCGTATCTTTCAGACCAACCACATTCACACAAGCCCGTACCACCCTCGGTCTAATGGGCAAGTTGAGAGGTTTAATGGTACCTTGATGACCATGCTTCGAAAGTTGGCTCAAGAGAAACCAGGCAGATGGGATGAATATATCCCAGCCGCCTTGTTCGCCTATCGGGAGGTTCCCCATAGGTCGACCGGGTTGCCACCAGCCACTCTACTATTCGGGAGGCCAATCAAGGGTCCTTTAGAAGCCCTATTGAGGTGTTGGACAGAGGAGGAAACTTCCGAAGAAGTGGTATCCTCCTACAAATACGTCGAAGTGTTAAAGAAGAAACTCCAGACGGGTTGGGCTTTGGCAGCTCAGAATTTGAGGGCGGCCAGAAAGAGACACGCGGCCTACTACAATAGAAGGACGAAAGATAGGTCTCTTAAAGTGGGGGATCGGGTTCTGTTGTTACTTCCAGTAGGTTCCAATAAACTCGAGATTGGTTGGCAGGGGCCTTTCCCGGTGGAAAGGGTTGTGTCCCGCACCAACTATGCCATCTGGATCAGGGGGAAATCCAAAATCTTCCACATTAACCTCCTCAAAAAGTATGAAGAACGATCGGATGGTACTTCTCTCCCACTCATGACTATGGCGGTCACGATGGAAACTGAATCGGGCGAAGATGCGAATAGGGAGTATCCTTTACACCCTGGGGAAACCTATAGGGATGTACATATAAATACTGATCTGTCGGCTGAAGAAACAGACCTTGTCATCCGTTTGTTGGAGTCCCATCAGCAGATTCTTACCGATCGGCCAGGGCGGACAGGGTTGGTCGAGTTTGATATGACTCTCACTACCCAAGACCCCGTCCGCCAAAAAATATATCCAGTGCCCTTTTCGAAAGAGAAGGCCTTGGAAGCCGAAATCCAGAAGCTTCTGGACGATGACATCATCACTCCTTCGACTTCTCCTTACAATGCCGGGGTTGTCTTGTTGAGGAAGCCCAGTGGGGAGCACCGCCTATGTATTGATTACAGGCATTTAAACAGTTGTACCACATTCCAAGTTGAACCGTTACCGAACACACATCAACTGTTTGCCAGACTAAATAAGGCAAAGTACTTTTCGAAAATTGATCTAAGCCGGGGATATTATCAGATCCATGTGAAGCCCGAGGTTCGGCTTTTGCTCGCCTTCAGTACTCCGAGCGGGCATTACGAATTCAAGGTGATGCCATTTGGGCTGAGCAATGCGCCCAGTGTGTTCACCCGCATGATGAGAAAGTTATTAGAGCCTTTAAAGGATCCCTCTGTCGTCTAGTTTATGGATAATATTCTCATCGCGTCTGACAATCTGAAAGATCACCTGAAGTCATGGGGACAGATCTTCACAAGGTTAAAAGAGGAAGGGTTAACCGCCCGTCCAGCCAAATGCATGATAGGCTACCAATCCTTGGAATTTCTGGGACATACTATTACCCAGGGGGGACTGGTACCGGAAGAAAAGAATGATGAGAAGGTCAGACTCGCAACCCGTCCTAAATCCAAAAAGGATGTTAGGTCTTTCTTGTCTCTGTGTGGGTTTTACCAGAAATGTATTCCGAAGTTCAACGAAATTGGGGCACCATTAACCGAAACCCTGAAGAAAGGATCGCCAGATCCTATTGTCTGGACCCCGAGCCGTGAAGAAGCTTATGGGAAGCTGAAACAGGCTTTGGTGGATAGGCCAGTCCTGCAACTCCCAAATTTGGAGAAAACGTTTTTTCTAAGAACCGACGCGAGTAACATAGGGATTGGGGCAACTTTGTTGCAGGAAGGGCGAGATGATCCTACGGTACTATGTCCGATGGTGTATGCAAGTAGAAAACTATTACCCGCGGAACGGAATTACTCCACCGTTGAACGGGAATGTCTGGCTCTCGTGTGGACAGTACAGAAATTTCAACCTTATCTGTATGGAGTACCGTTCAAAGTGCAATCAGACCATCAACCTCTGATGGTTTTGGCAACTTCTAAGAAACTGAACGCGAGGTTAATGAGATGGTCATTGCTCCTACAACCGTATCAGTTCACGGTTGAATACATCCCCGGAAGGGAGAATGTGGGGGTGGATTTTATGTCACGGCATCCTATGGTCGAATTTGAGGGTGAGGCCATTCGAACAGAACCTCTGGCAGTCGAAAGTTTGTAGTGTTCGACTTTCTTAAGAGGGGGCCTTTGTGGCAAAACGCCAGTGGCCCATGTCCTCATGCCTTCTTTGATTTTGGGTAAACAGTGGGAAACAGCTTTCGGAAACCCTCAGTTCTCTTATTCCTCAAACCCCATGGAAGATAGTTCTTTTGGTTACTTTAACAACACGATCTTCTTAATAGAACGATTAGAAGTCTGACTTTTCTTCGGGATAACCCGATAGGACGCCTTGCATCACATACGCACTAGTTCAACTTCTGGGGCAAACAATGTCCGTTTAAACAACTACCATATGTAGACTGCATCATGTCAATTTGACACTTTAAAGAGTGAGACAGTTGAAGTGCAGCATCCTACTGGTGGATTGGAAAGGTAAAAACGGGTTTTAATTAGTCCTGCCAGACCTTGGCCTATAAATCTCTGTTGTGTCGACTGGTGAGATAAATTGGCGAAAAGCCAGTCTTGCCCTATTGAGAGTGGGTTGACCGTTGGCCAATCTGGCTAAGCGTCTTGTTCTTGGCATCGCCTGGGAACGAATCTGAGCAATATATTTCCCCAGATGATTTCACTGGTTCTTGACAGCTGATGGGCGGGTGCTATCTTTCTTCTTACGGCCGGAACTCGGCATAGTATTGTCTGTAATTTGATTATAAACAAGATATATATACGGTATGCCGGAAGGAGGGGATGGCTCCATGGGGACGGGTTCCACCCATCTATCTTCTGGAGCCGGAAGAGGGTATCCACTGTGCTCTCTCTTTCATCTTTTAGCAGATGGGATGGCCAGGTGGACTGAATAGTTACGGGTCTATAAGATGAGGTCAGGGATATAAATGGACCTCTGTTTCTCACTGAGAGAACCTGAACTCTTCTAGATCTACGTGTTATGTGAGGCACTGCCGGTACATTGCGGCGACAGCTCAGACAAGAGCAGCGGCCGGAAGGGGTGGTATCTTCTTTCCTATTCTTGCTAGGGATGGGGAACTACACTGCGTGCCATACAGACCCACTACTATAATATTAGTTAAGGGGGGATACACACGTAATTACGCACACAACACCACAAATGCTGTGTCGTGAGAAAGAGAGGGTTTGCAAGTGAGAGGGCTCCGGGAAACGAATGTGCCCAGTAATAATAAAGGCAGGGTATGAGAGTGGAGAGGAATCTTGTATGCAAAGAGTTCCTAAGGTAGCCAACAGGACGTCTACAAGCTGAAGGTCTAATCAAACAGGAACGTAGCAAATACAGGGGCTACCAGACATGTCAGGCCCATTCACTCGGACCTCTTATCTAATTTATTGGGCAAGGAACATGTATGACAAATTTAGTAACTGAGGCCCTATTGGTCCTCAAGATTGTGGTACTTGAGTCAGCCTAGTCGCTCACTAATCTCTGTCATCTCCAGGGTCCTCCTGGAATTGAAAGGAGCAAAAGGGATCTGCAAGGCCACGAAAGAATCACCTTAAAACATTCTCAGGTGAACCATGGACTTTCAGGACGGCCACAGGCTAATGACTCCAATCAAGGAATCAATGTCCGATTAGTCCTGATCTAGTGGTATCCTTCAGTACCCGCTCAATACAAATCCCATCGTCAACTAAGAAGTGGTTGACCCTATGTTCCTGGCTGGACCTACACCTCATTCTCAGTCCTACCCATCCGTGTTAGTGACATTGAAAGACCCATACCCATTCCACATTCATGAACTATTCCCATTATTTGAAATCATACCCAACCTTTTGCCAAATGAACATTGAATTGACTATGTAGAGAAATCCTCACAAACCCATGGCTTTGGTTCTACAGCAGCCTGTTGTTCGTACAACCGATCTGGAAGGACGGAACTAACTAAGGACATAATCGGTGAGGCAGATGTCGACTGACGGGACTTTGTAGTACTCTTCGGTGTATGATGGAAAGCCATGAGGCTCTGTGCCTGAACTGAACTCTGTGTCCCTGTTTTGTCTGTAGTAAACTATATGTTTTAACAGCCTTGATGTTATCCTGTGCTGTCCTTTATTAAGTTATTAAAATTACGTTATAGTTTACTCTGACGATGGCCATGTTATCTATGGGTCAGCCAGAAAAACATCTCAGGGAATAGGCCCCGAGGTCGAAAGAGAGAGCGACAGTGAGTCCAGGGAACGGAGGAGGGTTGGCAAGCAAAGACCTATCCCAGCCAGAGCTATAGAATATTATTGAAGCATTGTGACAGGGGTATTTGGGACCCTCCACGTAACTTGTTACACTTTACCATCTCTTGATCATCACCATGTCACTACATCCACTTTCCTCTAAAGTGTCCTCACTTGACCATTTGACCACTGCTTGATCACCCTTTGATCATCACCATGTAACTACACCTACTTTTCCCTGCAATTTCCTCACTTAACCACTTGACCAGTGCTTGACCACTACTTGATCAGCCTTTGATCATCACCGTGTCACTACACCTACTTTTCCCTACAATTTCCTTACTTGACCACTGCTTTACCACCTCTTGGCTACCCTTTGATCATCACCATGTCTTTACACCTACTTTCCTCTAAAATTTCCTCACTCGACCACCTCTTGTTCATCACCAATAGTTGTTGTTCTAATCCTAGACTCCCTAAACAATACTTGACCACTAATACCCCACCCTCTTATCAATACCCATTACATCACACAACCACGTTTAAGATTTTCATTTATGAACAACCCGTATACTATTTACTACTATTGTCCTCACTTCAAAACATTCCTCTCACATTCTTTATCCATACACAACGAAAATATGGAACCCTACAGCTCTATAGACCATATACTATTTACTACTATAGACCTCACTTCACACCACATTCCTTAATGACTTTTCCACCCCTTCTATTTTACGCTCACAAACTTTAAAAAACCCAGACACAAATTTTCTCCCCGACTTTCCCCAACATTTGTTCACACAGCCACGAGTTTCCAAAAAATATTTCACCAACCCAGATTTTTCACCGCCACGAATTTCCAAAAAATTTCCAACTTTCCCCCTACCCAGATTTCCACAGCATCTTCCACAGCATCTTCCACAGCATTACCCTCATCTTCAAAACTCTTTAGTACACAACAAAGATAACTACTTCCGTGAGTGTGTCGTTCCAGATCCGTCCCGAAGAGGCCATTCGGTAGCCGATCATCGAGAAGAGAAGCTGCTTCTATATCCAGCTGTGTAATTGGCATCACGGGGTGCCGAAGAATGCTATAAGGAGGTTGTTGTTGAAGCCATCCTTTCCGTCCGTTTCTGCCAGCTGTATTCTATGCAACTCTTATGGAATAAGAGATTGATCTACAGTGGTGGCTGTAACGGAGTGTTTCGGGTTCACCTTGGGTAGTGAGAGTGAACCACACCCGAGGTGTCTCTAGCACTCCCGTGTATTCTAGCCCCAGGGGTTGGACGAGCAGATACACTTTTTTTTTTTCTCTGTGGTTGATCTCAGGTTATTTAGTTACGTCTACACACCCCTCCAGATTCTAGACCCCTACTAACTACCTACACCTGTTGAACAATGAACACTTAGGCATCGTCCGAGACCACACTCAATCATTATACAAAGAGCAAGTCAACTTACATAAAGTTTATTCTACCCTTGAGAATATAGAACTGAAATGAACTTCCTGATAGAAGAATCTATTTACACAAATAGAAGATAGAGTAGAGACAGACTTAGAGATGTAGGTGTCTTCATCGAGTTGAGAAGTAGAGTGGATGCAGATGTCCCGTCCAGTCGGTCCGCCACTCACCCGGCTTCCTTCCAGTGAGATGACTAGAACCTTGGAGACCACTCCGTCTCCCGAACGTGGAACCACAACAATAGAGTCACTGCTGGACCACACTTCACTGGACCAACTGCATCTATAACACTCCCACGGAGTCACTGGTAATACAGTTCTCGAACACAGCCGGGTTGGAGACAATCTTCCTGGACTTGGCTCCAAGTACTGGTTACTTCGATGAACTAAATAGTCACGGACCAATCGAATGGTCTGTCACTCCTAGCACAGTCCCACTGCAGAACCGATATGGCATTGACCAATTCAATGGTCTCTTACAGTCACACTTTGTAGGATCAGATATGGCTACTGAAAAGTTACTGAGTCCTTCTAGAACACAGTTGATAATCTGGATACGGTAACAGTACATGAATAGAATCAGACATCTATTTTACGGAAACAATTCAGGTTGGACTATAATCCCTAGTCCCTTCCACCGGGTTACACTTGACACCCGTCCATACTGGTGTAGTTCTTCTCAAGACCTGCCACTCGAGCTGTCCAAAGAACCATTCAAGTGTCTGAAGATTAGTTACTTCTGCGTTTAGGCAGAACCCCCGTCAAACCAGACGGACCGGTGTTCCCTGTCGAGCATGATTACTCAACATGCTGAAATGTTCCTGGCAAAAACAGAGTATCTTCTATTTGAAAACGATCACAAACCATCTCTTCCCACACGTGCACCTTCAGGGCAGTTGTATGTCTTGAAGCAAACTTCACGCATGGTGAATCACATTGGGTACCTGGTGTGATGGAGTCTGGCGTGATAAGTAAAGAACTGAACCCTTCGCTCTGTCACACGAAGTGGTTTCCTGCCAACAACAATTATAGTTGACTGGTTCCTCAACAGGCAAACTCCTGAAAAGGAAGAGCGACCGGTGAGAGTATACTGGCCCAAACATTAGTCCACATGCATCCTACCAATAACTACTCAACTCTCAGTCATGCTAGTTAGTTATTCATATAACCAAAGCATTATCTCTATATGGAGAGTAGTCAAGCATGGGTTCACAAATGTCAGCTGGCCTCACAGAACAGCCCGTCAAACAGAGCAAGAAATCAGAATGACGAGTCTGATCATTGGTCTCACCTATCCCTAATCATCTACCAGTCGTCGCTAACGTCAGTAATGATACAAGGCTGTTATTGTTCTAATTTAATCGAACTAAACAAATAGGTAAAGAGTCCCTAGACTCGTTCCTAACATCATCAATGTACATTAAGAAACATAAACTTGATCAATATACCATCCCTCGGGATATAGGAATAGTACATGATCACATCCAATATGTACACAAGCCTGTTTGCTGGTGGGACCACCTGCCCAAGCCACAGCAAACTCTTCTTATCAGACTCTGCCTTAGAGTCAAGAAGCCTTCTTGAGAATACATGTTCCCCCCCCCCCCCATGTTCCAAGGGTACTGTTCCAGTTCTGTCCTCCCAAGTGGTTTAGCCTTGGCCTGGACTGAACTTCATCGTTGGTTTGGTCTACCAACACATACTTTCATAACTTGCTTTCACATCCCCCATATTCTATATTTCCCCAGTCTCATACAGCCTCCTGCATCCTTCCATACTTCCAGCACCTTAGCATTCCCTCGCACTAGCGCCAGTATGAAAGAAACAGGATAGCTTAGACAAGATTTCAGAACGCATATTTACATCGCGACGGCACGCAGTGTTATCACGCGTCGAGCTATTCGGCGTTCGGAATTACCCCAGGAAGTATCACATGCCATGAACTAATATATATACACATTGTCACATCATATATATATATATAGATATAGCACCCAAGCCACTTACCTTTCCACAGAAATCCGCTGTTCCACACCATGAATTCACTATTAAGTTATTACACCATAGTTACATCATTCCTGGTGGCACAGAACTAAGTTCTTCCTTTACTTAGTAACTAAGCACAATTTTGTCTGAATCTCCACCTACCAACTTACCTGGTTTTCTAACCGTTCTTCTGGCTTCAGCAACTGACTGACATAATCTAAGTTTCCATCCGGCACAAGTAACTATGTTTTATTCTAACCCAGCAACCTAATAGATGCAACGATTGTCAATATATGGTACATATATTTGGAACCCAAATCGCCCACATCACATTACAGCGTTCCTAACCGCTGATTCGCGAGCACACGGTAAACAAACACACGCTTAATTGTCACCGGCGTTATCGATCGGTTTGCTAATTAGTATGCGAGGGCATCCGCATAGGTAATGAGGTTAGAACAATGGCGTGTGGAACACACGTACAAAGTTAAATGATTTAACCAAATATCTACCTGGATGGTGAAACCAGCTCTCCAGTCAGCTTCCGAACTGTTCAAGGGCTTCTCAGCTTCCTTTTCATAACAGTCAGCCGAATCATGGTTGAGGTGAGACGCAACACAAAAATGGCTCACATTCAGGCCAGCGTCTGTTCTCTTCGAACAAAAGTAAGTGAATGGCTGGTTTAGCCAATTTCCCGCTTCGTGCCAACTCAATGCGCACAAGAAGCGAGTGCTTCTTGAGAAAAGATACTTTCTCGGGAAAACGTCATTCCCCGCCTAGAGTTTCTAGATCTCTCTGCACGGGAAGTTAGAGCGATACCCAGCATCACGGGTTACTCGAATTCCGGTGTTTCGAGACGATTCTAGATAATAAGTCCTCCATCGGCTTCCCTCAGTCTATTTTTAGCTGGGAAAGTCCCCGATGACGCGCCAAAATAGTGCGGGAACTTGACGACCGAAGACAGATAAACGCGTTTCGTCACATAGGCCCCCACTTTAAGAGGATCGACCCCGTCGTTCCACTTCTACGCAGAAGCTGTCTATGTCGTTCGTTCTTCTTTCTAAGAGACCGGATGGCGAGTGAGGAAGTCTAACCCGTCAATATTGTATAGAATACTTTTACCACATTCGGTGGGGTGACAAGCTATTCAGTATCACGGGTGATCAACGCCTACTCCGCTACTGCGATCGGGCATCTCGCAGTGTCCTGCGGACCAGAGCTCCCGTCTCGACCTGATTTAACGATCGTTCCTGCCAGAGTTTACTGGACTTCTGCAACTTCAGCTTCCCCTTTCGAGGACCCAGCTGGACTGCAGTCGGTCGGATTGAGGGACCAAGGGTATGTGTCCGTTCCGACACAACCCACCTCTTTCGACCACGGTTCTCAGTGTAGTTAGCACTGCGGGTGTTCCTTTGGCCGGTCATGTTCCCCCGAGCACCGGGCTGAACCGAAGAAGGTACCTGCACATACATATAGGACTTCCTATGGTGTGACAGGCTTTCCGCTACCTGACCTGAACCCCGAACCGTTATTTCAGCGAATCTCGGCGCCCTTGGGCTGGTGGACTTATCATCGGGCTTCCCCTCATAGCGCATGAGGAGACTGGAATGGAAAGTAGTAGACTTTCCCAGGATCCCCACTCCATAGTGCTTGTGGAGCCCCACTTTATCCACTAGGAATGGGCCCTGCCACCCGATTTCGAATTCGTTCCCCTCGATTGGGAGGAGTACTAGAACTCGGTCTCCAACCTCTAAGGATATCTTCGTCTTCGTCCGTTTCTCAGGTGTGCATTTACGGCACTCCGGACAAGACCTAATATACCTGCGCACGTCGCCTGTCATTCCCGGCCACCAATAGTACCGGGATAGACATTTACTGGTTGTCCCTACAGTCAGATGTCCGGTTGGGGACCTGACATGTACCGTTCGCAGCAGATTAGCTCTGAAGCTCTCAGGAACCAACTTACGTTCCCTCTGCCTTTTCTCTGTCCCAGTCTGAATTAACGGTGACTGGTTATCAGAGTTGAACTTACCCTGAGTTAACGGGTTTTCATTGTTGGGCAACCATTCCGAACAAGGACACTCCGTCGCATCCTTGCTCCGAGCATTACTCATTCTATCCGGGTGATTATTTCGGAGACTTACCTTTTCGAGACCCTCTTCCTCTGTATCTCTGACCTGCCTAGACTTATGGATGCTAGGGTGTTCTGGTTCGCCCAGAAACACGTACTTCCGGCCTAGAATTAGGGGATAGAGAGGATCCGGTACGACTGCCGCCTGAATGCGTCCAGTAACGTACTTGCTCCGAATCTCCACATTGGCAATCGGGCAACGTAACGCCACAGCACTCCTACTGGCTGGCTGTATCTCCGTCATCTCCCCGGTGAGTTGCTCTGGGCCTGTCAGGTGGGATGCAATTACAGCTGAAAATTGCAATCCCGTGTCGTAGAGGCACAACACCTGTCGCCCATTCACTTCTACTCTCTCAACCACTGGAGGTCGTCTAGTTTCTCCATTCCCATCAACCGACTTCACTTTCCTGCAAGATCTATCCCTAACCTCTGCAAGACAAGCAAAGTGAAAGTCCTTGGGCTTACTCTTACACTCACTCGTATTGTGAGTGCTGGACTTGCAGAATTTGCACCATCGTTCACTCCACTTCCTCTTTGGAGAACTAGGTGGGCTATTCTTACCTTGGTTGACGTTAGAGATCTTCTCTAAAGAGCCTACCTGTTTCTTTGGTTCCTCAGAACCTTGGGTCTTCTTTGACTTCCTCTTTGACTTACCTTGATCCGGATCTTTCGATCTCGGATCTGTTGGACTGGTGTCCCCAGTCTCGCCATAGACTTCAACGTATCTTACGGCTAACTTGGTGACTATATCCAATCTCTCAGCCCCATTCTCACCTAAGAAGTTTCGCAAGGGTTTAGACATTTGCATTCGCATCTGATCTACAACCATCAACTCACGCAAACTTTCATACTCCTCATTAAATCCGGCCAAGGCCATCCATTTAAGAAGGTATGAGTTCAATCTCACACTGTATGCTGAAAACAGTTCACCAGGTTCTCGCTTCACCGTTCGAAACTTCCTTCGGTATGAGTGCGCGGTGATCTCGAATCTCTTCAAGAGAGCCGCTTTCAATGCCGGGTAATCATTCTGTAAACCCGGTGGCAAGCGTGCATACACCTCATAACCTTCGGCACGGAGTCCCTGGGAGAGTTTCAAACACCATTTCTGTTTGTCTAGACCCATTGCAATAGACATGGCTTCATACTTCTCTAAGTATTGGTCTATCCGTTCCTTCTCGGGTTCGAACGGCTGTAAAGGCCATTTCATAGCCTGGTAGTCACGTCTACTGGTTGACTCTGAGCCAGGAGGTACACCTCCTCCCATAGCTCCATCAGTTACACCTGTAGCAGGCACTTGTGCCTCAAGTAGCTTCATTCGATACTCATGGTCACGTTTTTCTTTCTCGGCTTCCAACTCAAGCCGTTTCATTTCAGTATCAGCCGCTATCCTCTTTTCCTCAAGAGCCACTTTACTGGCTTCCAGTTCTCTTTCTGCTCTCCTCCTCTCTCTTTCCTCTTGGCATCTCCTTCAAGACCAGACTTACGTCCAGTTTCGTGAACTTTGTCCAAGTCTAACTCTTGGGTAGACATGTTGACTTTATAGGTGGGTACTCAAGTATGTGTGGGTGAAGCAATACAATGAATCAATAATCAATAGTACTAACTAATCACCACAACACAAATGTCCGTCTGACAGTTAGGAGATAGGTAGAAGTAGTAGAATCTTATGTAGACTGAAGTAGAGGATAAAGACAAAGTCCCTATCCCTATGTGAGAGGTCTACAACACACAAAGATCTTGGAATACATCCCGGACGAGCCCCCACTCTGTAACGGAGTGTTTCGGGTTCACCTTGGGTAGTGAGAGTGAACCACACCCGAGGTGTCTCTAGCACTCCCGTGTATTCTAGCCCCAGGGGTTGGACGAGCAGATACACTTTTTTTTTTCTCTGTGGTTGATCTCAGGTTATTTAGTTACGTCTACACACCCCTCCAGATTCTAGACCCCTACTAACTACCTACACCTGTTGAACAATGAACACTTAGGCATCGTCCGAGACCACACTCAATCATTATACAAAGAGCAAGTCAACTTACATAAAGTTTATTCTACCCTTGAGAATATAGAACTGAAATGAACTTCCTGATAGAAGAATCTATTTACACAAATAGAAGATAGAGTAGAGACAGACTTAGAGATGTAGGTGTCTTCATCGAGTTGAGAAGTAGAGTGGATGCAGATGTCCCGTCCAGTCGGTCCGCCACTCACCCGGCTTCCTTCCAGTGAGATGACTAGAACCTTGGAGACCACTCCGTCTCCCGAACGTGGAACCACAACAATAGAGTCACTGCTGGACCACACTTCACTGGACCAACTGCATCTATAACACTCCCACGGAGTCACTGGTAATACAGTTCTCGAACACTACCGGGTTGGAGACAATCTTCCTAGACTTGGCTCCAAGTACTGGTTACTTCGATGAACTAAATAGTCACGGACCAATCGAATGGTCTGTCACTCCTAGCACAGTCCCACTGCAGAACCGATATGGCATTGACCAATTCAATGGTCTCTTACAGTCACACTTTGTAGGATCAGATATGGCTACTGAAAAGTTACTGAGTCCTTCTAGAACACAGTTGATAATCTGGATACGGTAACAGTACATGAATAGAATCAGACATCTATTTTACGGAAACAATTCAGGTTGGACTATAATCCCTAGTCCCTTCCACCGGGTTACACTTGACACCCGTCCATACTGGTGTAGTTCTTCTCAAGACCTGCCACTCGAGCTGTCCAAAGAACCATTCAAGTGTCTGAAGATTAGTTACTTCTGCGTTTAGGCAGAACCCCCGTCAAACCAGACGGACCGGTGTTCCCTGTCGAGCATGATTACTCAACATGCTGAAATGTTCCTGGCAAAAACAGAGTATCTTCTATTTGAAAACGATCACAAACCATCTCTTCCCACACGTGCACCTTCAGGGCAGTTGTATGTCTTGAAGCAAACTTCACGCATGGTGAATCACATTGGGTACCTGGTGTGATGGAGTCTGGCGTGATAAGTAAAGAACTGAACCCTTCGCTCTGTCACACGAAGTGGTTTCCTGCCAACAACAATTATAGTTGACTGGTTCCTCAACAGGCAAACTCCTGAAAAGGAAGAGCGACCGGTGAGAGTATACTGGCCCAAACATTAGTCCACATGCATCCTACCAATAACTACTCAACTCTCAGTCATGCTAGTTAGTTATTCATATAACCAAAGCATTATCTCTATATGGAGAGTAGTCAAGCATGGGTTCACAAATGTCAGCTGGCCTCACAGAACAGCCCGTCAAACAGAGCAAGAAATCAGAATGACGAGTCTGATCATTGGTCTCACCTATCCCTAATCATCTACCAGTCGTCGCTAACGTCAGTAATGATACAAGGCTGTTATTGTTCTAATTTAATCGAACTAAACAAATAGGTAAAGAGTCCCTAGACTCGTTCCTAACATCATCAATGTACATTAAGAAACATAAACTTGATCAATATACCATCCCTCGGGATATAGGAATAGTACATGATCACATCCAATATGTACACAAGCCTGTTTGCTGGTGGGACCACCTGCCCAAGCCACAGCAAACTCTTCTTATCAGACTCTGCCTTAGAGTCAAGAAGCCTTCTTGAGAATACATGTTTCCCCCCCCCCCCCCCATGTTCCAAGGGTACTGTTCCAGTTCTGTCCTCCCAAGTGGTTTAGCCTTGGCCTGGACTGAACTTCATCGTTGGTTTGGTCTACCAACACATACTTTCATAACTTGCTTTCACATCCCCCATATTCTATATTTCCCCAGTCTCATACAGCCTCCTGCATCCTTCCATACTTCCAGCACCTTAGCATTCCCTCGCACTAGCGCCAGTATGAAAGAAACAGGATAGCTTAGACAAGATTTCAGAACGCATATTTACATCGCGACGGCACGCAGTGTTATCACGCGTCGAGCTATTCGGCGTTCGGAATTACCCCAGGAAGTATCACATGCCATGAACTAATATATATACACATTGTCACATCATATATATATATATAGATATAGCACCCAAGCCACTTACCTTTCCACAGAAATCCGCTGTTCCACACCATGAATTCACTATTAAGTTATTACACCATAGTTACATCATTCCTGGTGGCACAGAACTAAGTTCTTCCTTTACTTAGTAACTAAGCACAATTTTGTCTGAATCTCCACCTACCAACTTACCTGGTTTTCTAACCGTTCTTCTGGCTTCAGCAACTGACTGACATAATCTAAGTTTCCATCCGGCACAAGTAACTATGTTTTATTCTAACCCAGCAACCTAATAGATGCAACGATTGTCAATATATGGTACATATATTTGGAACCCAAATCGCCCACATCACATTACAGCGTTCCTAACCGCTGATTCGCGAGCACACGGTAAACAAACACACGCTTAATTGTCACCGGCGTTATCGATCGGTTTGCTAATTAGTATGCGAGGGCATCCGCATAGGTAATGAGGTTAGAACAATGGCGTGTGGAACACACGTACAAAGTTAAATGATTTAACCAAATATCTACCTGGATGGTGAAACCAGCTCTCCAGTCAGCTTCCGAACTGTTCAAGGGCTTCTCAGCTTCCTTTTCATAACAGTCAGCCGAATCATGGTTGAGGTGAGACGCAACACAAAAATGGCTCACATTCAGGCCAGCGTCTGTTCTCTTCGAACAAAAGTAAGTGAATGGCTGGTTTAGCCAATTTCCCGCTTCGTGCCAACTCAATGTGCACAAGAAGCGAGTGCTTCTTGAGAAAAGATACTTTCTCGGGAAAACGTCATTCCCCGCCTAGAGTTTCTAGATCTCTCTGCACGGGAAGTTAGAGCGATACCCAGCATCACGGGTTACTCGAATTCCGGTGTTTCGAGACGATTCTAGATAATAAGTCCTCCATCGGCTTCCCTCAGTCTATTTTTAGCTGGGAAAGTCCCCGATGACGCGCCAAAATAGTGCGGGAACTTGACGACCGAAGACAGATAAACGCGTTTCGTCACAGTGGCATTGTTGTCCTTGAGACCAGAGGCCGGGACTTTAACCAGCTCTATGATTGTGTACCAGTTGGGGCTCCAGAGGGGACCTACAGCCGAAGGCTTTATGAACCTACCGGGTCGCTGTCTGTTGCATAGTAGTTCCTAAGTTTAAAGGTAACACATTTATACTTGGTATAGCTTAACTAAGTTTGTATTTCAGTTGTGGGTCACTTATTGACCAGGCCGGGTAGTTGCAGCCCTGGGCCTGTGCTCTAGCCGAGATGTACGAGTTGACCTCGGGTCAGGGGACACCATTGTAAGTTAAGTTTTGACCAGGCACGGCTGCTGTGTGGTATGCCTGGGTGTTTACTATAATTTAGATTAACGTGTGGGCTAATGTCAACAGACACGACGAAATGTATTTCGCGAGCCAGCTCACTGGAGCAGTCTGGTTGAAGTGCATTATCAATACATTCGACGCCCTATCTCAATAATGTGGTACATGAGGGAATTATTGTTCGGACAGAAGAATTCTTCTTAAACAAAGCTGTAATTTGATTCTCTTAATGATAGGTTTGACATTAGTACGTTTCAATCATCATCAGGTGGCGGGTTGAAACAAGTACTTGTCAGTCGGCCTCATGTGACGCGCGAGAACCACAACATGCGTTTCTCTTTAAGGTAAAACCCAACTATGTAGGAGGCTTTAGGCTGTGAAGTGATTATCGCCGCATAGGCATGTTGTTATTTAACTGGGCTTAGTCAGAAGGGGGAAAGATATCTTCACACCTACAAGGGATTTAACCTTGGGCCAGTATAGCGGTAGGGAAACAACTACACACGCGTTTATATTTCATCAGTGTTATCAGTCTCCAGACTTCCTTTACTGAGAAAGGAAAGGTTTGTCCGGCAGGTCTAACTTTCTATTGTCTCAATACTTTCATCGGAACCCGATTGTTGGGGTGTTTGACTCGACACAATTCATATGCAGCCAAAGGAATGTATTCATGTGATGATTGTCAATCTACACAGTCACCCACACACAACAGAAATCCAGGTATCAGAGAAAGAAAGGAGGAAGCGACAAACACAAGAACACAAATTTCTTAAGTTGTTTGTCTGGTCTTTTATTCAGTATTTCAGGTTAGTTTCCATTGTAGTGTGAGCATCTTCCAGTAACTCTGGAGGGGTCATAGAGGACGCACCTGAGGTATCATGATATGCTTATGATTTAGGCCAAATCACTTGATAATCTTTATGGGAGGTATGGATTTCTGCCATCCTCATGAATGGAACCTGTGATCATATCTATTATTTATTAGGTATGAGACTTGTGGCTGAAAAGCTACTGACCTACGTTAGGTTTACCAGGAGACGTTACGTTAGGTTTACCAGGAGACGTAACCTAACCAGTCCGTGAGACATGTCTGGGAATTAGGACATACTATTGTGGTCTGAGCCACAATGAATAGTATGTTAGTGTAGATGCATATTGATGTAGTGTTTATTGTGCAAGGGTGTGATGGATGTGTACACGTGGCCTGTTCTTGCTTACAGGAACCACTTTGCTGTTGCTGTGGGCGAGTGCCCTTTGCTGTTGCTGTTTGCTGATTGCTATTGCTTAGCTGTGCCGTTTTCGGATTCCTGTGGGCGAGTGCCCTTGGCTGTGTGCTGTATCCTGAGGGCCGCTGCCTGTTTGCAGTAGCTTGTTTGCTGTTGCTGTTGATCCCTTGCTGATTCCTGAGAGCCTGTTTGCAGTTGGTCCGTTGCTGGGTGCTATGGACCCGTGGCTGTGTGCTGTGATTTTAGATGGTGCTGAAGGCCAAGTGGCTAGTGGCTGCTGAAACTTACTTGGCCCAACTTCCGCGGCTCCAGGAGGCATCATACAGATTCAGGTGAATGTGTCTTTCCACCTGGGTCTACACACTGACAACCAATACTACACTGACATACCTCGTGTGGGATGATGAGAATGTCAAGCAGACTACTCTCACCCAATTGACGTTTCATTTCTGTATGTCTGTCTGTCGGTTTAACGGTTTGTTTGTTTGAGTTTGGGAGACACTGGTTTAAAGTGTGTTACATGCCCTTTAAAGAACGTGGCATTCAACCCCAGCATTTGTGTGCGCGTGTGTGTGTATAACAGAGAGAGAGAGAGAGAAATAGAGAGAGAGAGAGAGAGAGAGAGAGAAATAGAGAGAGAGAGAGAGAGAGAGAGAGAGAGAGAGAGAGAGAGAGAGATTGTTTTTCTTACAAGCAAATGCTCATACTCTGTTTACGACCTAATCCACGTATTTGTTGCTTATCCTTAGAAATTCTCGTCATACCGCGTTGGGGGTTCGAAGTCGGCTGCGGGCGATTGGGTAGCAGACCGCCTTATCCTCATTTAGATTGTATTAGACGTCGACAGTTGAGAACGCAATAACAAACTCCTGAACTAACGTTGCCAGGTAAATCACAGACAGCCAATAAATGCTGGGGTAGATTGCAAATTCCTGCAAAGACATGCATATAAGTTAACTTATTGGATGACAGATCAGCCATGAAGCAGTATGATCGGCAGTGTTTTATCAGTATAAACGTAGTTGCTCACGTTCATTCGGTCGGCCTGCCATCCTTAACATTGCACCCCAAAATGGTTTATGTGTTTCTCATTTCAGACATCACGGTTATTTCATATGTGATACAATGCCGGCCTTTCTTATTCTTGCTTTCTGTATATAGTACCATTAAGGGGCCCTCCTAAAAGCTTTCAGGTGGGATGCGTATATGGGCTAGTCCTATATACTTGTGGGACATACATATAGTCCCATTAGCACTGGATGGGATCTGTGGTCAGTATTATGTCGATGTCCTTTACTTCCCATAACACTTACTGGTATATCAGTTTTGGACTACATAAACCTTGAACAATACGCCAATTTAACAAATTAGCCAGGCCAGGGATTCAATCACATGACCACCAGACCGGCAGGCGATCATGGTAGTCGCTTCCTTCCGTATCATCAAGTTAGAAGGCGCTGTGTTTTAATATTATTTTATACATTTATTTATTTTTTTCTTTAGATCTGTTTGTGTAGTCCCGTCCCTGATGAAGGTTTGTATAATCTAAACGTCGTTTCTTGTGTCCTAGAATCATCATCATCAAGTGCCCTGCCAGCTGGCGTAGGCGTTCATGGCTCTCAGCAGATCTCGGTCTTTGGTTTTCTGGATCAACTCTGCTGCTGATATTCCTCCGTGCCCCCGTCTCAATCCATCCAGCATAATTTTTCTTGGTCTGCCTCTGCCTCTCTTCCCCTCGACCTTTCCAGTTGTCACGATGTTCTCCAATGCCTCTCTTCTCATCACATCCTAGAATACTTAGAGTCCTAGAATACTTATTTTTTGTTTCATTATTTTATTATTATATATTTTTATTGCCTGTTGATTTGGAGATTTTCACTCTGTGATTTATGTTCCCCTTTATGGCGTCCGTTGTAAGGTATGTACACTATATCCGTATTCAGTATGTCTCATCTTTTAGCAGGAGCTACATATACCTAACTGTTTGTATTTCGTATCATCAATTAAGAGGTTCTTTTTAGGATGTTGCTCTCATCACGGCCCACCGAAAGGTTTCTCGATCTCTCGTTTGTCTGCCTTCTGTATAGCCAGTTCTAAATATGGTAGAATACTTTAGTCTCACAGAGAAATACCATGATTCTAGCTAAACCCACCCTGGTTCTAACTAAACAAAATAAATTGTCTTTCTACCACTTCCTTGTCCGTTTCAAATTATCGTGCCAGAAGGTTGCTCTTCTAACTACAAATCTCAGTGAGGAAATCCCTGGCATTTACTTACTTGTAATTTAAACTCTCACTTGTTTCTACTTACAAGCTATTTTTATCAATCACCAACTATCTTGTCTTCTGGTCCGTTTTCGTTTTTCAGTCGCTGATTCTCTCACTTGTCTTCTACTGACTGACTTTCTATTGTCAGTCACTGTGCCTAGCACTTGTCTTATGACTAACTTTCTCTTGTCAATCACTGAATATCTCAATTGTCCTTATGACTAACTTTCTCCTGCCATCACTTACTATCTTAATTGTCCTATGACTAGCTTTCTCTTGTTAATCACTGACTCTCTCACATGTCGTCTTCTCACTGACTTTCTCTTGTAAATCACCGACTCTCTCATTTGCCTTATGACTAACTTTCTCTTGTCTATAAATGAGTCTTTTATTTTGTATGACTAACTTTCTCTTGTCAATCACAGAATCTCTCCTTTGTTTTATGGCTAACTTTCTCGTGTAAATCACTGAATCTCTCATTTGTTTTATGGCTAGTTTTCTCGTGTAAATCACTGACTATCTCACTGGCTTATGACAAACTTTCACTTGTCAGTCATTAACCCTTTCATTTTTTTGTCAAAATGTTATATTCCCTTTGATAAAATTAAACACATAAGCCACAAATAATAGGTTGCACGATTTATTGCCTGTACTAATTGCTGCATCCCATCAACATTATTGATCAAATGAAGGATAACAAATTAACGATAACTTGGCTGAAATACTCAACATAGTTAGAAATATTGTTCGAATGTGGAGTGTTTGTTATCCTCACAATTATCTCAAATTTATAAGGAAGTCTTCCTGTCTGCGCAAAATTGGTTGGAACTGTCTACTTGCTAACGCCTAGCTATATTTGAGCAATACTCTCAGAGTCCATGGGAATATCGATGCATGAAGCCCAAACGCGGGCACTCTCCCGCTGTTTATACTTCACCTCAACACCGCAAGGTACAAGAGGAACATAATGAGATGAGATGAGACTCTCACTTGACTACTTTTGACTAAATTTCTCTTATCAATCACTAACTCTCTCAATTGTCTTCTAACAAACTTTCTCTTGTCAATTACTGATTGTTGCCCTTGACTTCTTCTGACTGGGCTACTCTTGTTAATCACTAACTCTTTCTATGATCGTCATTTGACTAACTTTCTCTTATCAACCAATAGCTCTCTCAATTGCCATCTTCTGACGTTCTCTTAAATAACGCTAACTCTCTCACTTGTAGTCTTCTGGCTAACTTTCTCTTATCAATCACTGGTATATATGTGGAGTGGAAGACAGCATAAAGTAACCACATATGTATTCAAAGGAAAGTCACAAAGCTAGATTAGTAAACAAAAGAAGAGGTTCCTTTCACATCTCAAGAGCATTTTGTTATATGTTGCCAGTTCATTATCTGTAAGGGCCTATCGGTATATACTGGTATTCTGGTCAGTATTACTCTGTCACGTTTATTTTCCGCGACAATTTTGGGTATCCATTTTAGGCTAGGTTGACATTGAAGCCACAGTTAATTTAAACATTCAAATACGGGTTTAACTTCTGACCACGCATACCGTGGGCCTGTGTCCTCCCCCACGCCACCGCAGTTCCCTGGAATACAGATGAAATAACGTTAACAGAGAAACGTCTTCTCAAGTCTCCAGACAGAAGATCCCGACAAGACACATGTTCTAAATTGCGCTGCTGAAGCAACAGCTTTGACATCAACGGTTGTAGAACACGACTTAACGAGCTAACTCCCTCCTCTCTACTGAATGGCCCAGGTTGGTCGATGCCATTAAATTAGCATTGCCCGACACCCTGTGTCGGTAGAGTGAACGCCGACTGACCTTAATAGATGCAGTTTTGTAAAACTCTTTCTGTTACAAACATTTGTTGTTATTAAATAACGAGAACTTAGTTTAATAATAATATTAATGGCCTGAAACCGAAGGAAATATAAAGAATCATCAACAATAAGAATCTGAATAATAACAGCTATCGATGATATTAGAGAGCCGCGGTAGCGTAGTGGCTAGACGCTCGCTTCTTGTAACGGTGTTCATCAGTTCGATTAGCATCGGGACGGATTCGAATTGTTAAAATGGACTTGTGCTCCTACGTCGTCACAGCCTAAATTCGGTACCAGGCATTGTATTGGGAAATAAAGGGGACCGGTGTGATACTGACCTCGTTACCCACTTAGTGTCGATGCTCCTCCTCCTCCTCTTTAGTGTCGATGAGTCTATCACAATATGACTCGGGCACCAAATACCCACCGCTCCTTAAGGCAAATATAAGTGTCCTTTATCTAACTATTTTGCTACTAGTCGTGATGCAGGCGTTCAGTTTCAAGAGAATGGCTCAGATTGACGGGTATGGCTCAGATTGAAGAGTATGGTTCAGAGTAAAAAGTATGGCTCAGAGTGAAGTGTATGGCTCAGATTGAAGTGTATGGCTCAGATTGAAGAGAAAGGTTCAGATTAAAGAGTATGGCTCAGGTTGAAGAGTATTGCTCCGGATGGAGAGTATGGCGAGAAAGGAGCATCACAACACATATTTAAAGAGGTTTGTCATTCAACGTCAGACGTTCACTGTTATTCGTTGTACATTTATTCATCATATTACATGTCAATAAGTACGGGCGGTCATGTTTCGCCATCTCAGACGATCAACAGTCTTGGATCTGCTCTGTGTTCTTGCCTCGATTATGACCCGAGGCCAAGCCATTCATAAATGTATCTCTCTGCTTTCTCTTGTTCTTGTTCCATCAGACGCTCCAGTTATCTCTGAGTTTTCTAATATATTTATTTTCAGAACGAAAAAAAAAAAAAAAGACAGCTTATCTGTCACCGTCTTATTTCTGGAATCATTTTATGCTTTTCATTTATTTCTTGTAGGACGTGCCCATTGTTATTTGCTGTTGTCGACTGTATTCTTTGCATTGTCGTACGAAATCATATTTCCATTGCCACTAGATGTGATTCGGCTTGCCCGATTCATGTACATGTTTCACGTGCATAGAACAGTTTAGGTTATATTTAGCACGTCGACACTATTTGTCTCATTGCAATTGATTATTTTTACATGTAGTTGACGGCTGATGGATTTACATCGAAGGAGATAGGGGCACTTATGTACGTGCAGAGAGTACAAGAATGATTTTTTGTTGTTGTTGCGTTCTCTCACTTTTGAACTCAAGGGTAGTCCATACACGTGCTACTACTTCTAATGTACGGGACTGATGTTTGCGTTTAGATTAGCTTTCCCACTTACCAGTGTCCCCCGCCATGAGGCGGACACAGTCCGACTTCAGAGGTACTTATAATCCACGTTTCCAAGTCAAGGACGAGAAGTCTACATTTAGTTCAGCTGACAGGTGTAGAGGTTGAACCCTTTACCTCGGAATCAGCACACCGGATGTTTAAGAACGAGCTCTCTTATCCATTCCACCATGCTCACCTTCAGTGCAATACTGTAAATCTGAGCTGAACAGATCTAAGAACTTAACTGGTATCGAAAATAGGCGTGTCCTGCTGCCGAGCTATTACATTGATAAAGACTTTGGTGGAAACGTTCGTCTGTATCTATTTATGTTTTCCCATCCGTCGAGCTCATCGGACATATCAAGTGTTTTTATTCTGACCTAGGAGCTGAATTGTATTTTAGTCATAGAAGGAGTAACTGGCCAGAGTGTGGTGAGTTAAAAGTAACTAAGTACAAGGTCCCTTCTACGTATCTTAAAGAAAATTGGATATATGGTGCTACACCCAGATTTTTATAGACGAATAAGCACTAGGTGGTTGTTGTGCCAGTATCACGTCGTTCGTTCAGAAAGCTATGGCAAGCTACTGGACGTAACCTTGCCTAGTAAATCATATACATCCAGAACTACTGAGGTTGATTGCCACGTCCTGTAAATGGCAGTCAACTAACTATCACATGATTAATTGTGAGGAAACTAATTTGCAATGTTTCACATCCTCAAACCATCAAGGGAAGACATGCTGTGTGGGGACGACAGGCAGTGTCAATATTCTCCATGATCATATCTCATCGTGTGATGTTTGCTTAATGGCTCTTTGAAATCAAAAACCGTAGACAGGACTGGACCTGTTTTTTAAATTGTATTGGCTAAGAGGCTTTCGAGTGTTTTTGCTACAGGAAAGGAGAAATTTAATTTCCTATGTGACATCAGTTTAAAAACTCTCTGTTTACTTACGATTACCAAATTTATCAAAATAAAGATGGCAGAAAATAAATCAAATGCTTTGTGTATTTAATACTGCTGTAAAGGGTGGGGTGGACACAGATCATAACTAAACAGACGGGACATAATATGGGGGAATTTTGATATCTGTGTCTTGGAAGATTAAGACGAGTAGTTGTGATGAAGCAAAATTACCAGCGAGATACGCAAGGTGCGCTGGTCACGCTAAACGACATAACAATCTACTGATAACCAGGAACGAGAACAAAACAGATCGGATGCGTCAAACATTTAAATGAACAGACAGTATGATTATATTATCTGGATACAGAATAGTGGGATGCACAACGTCAAGATATGGTTTGGTTGCATGCTAGTTTTCTGTACAAGGAAGGCTTATGACACGTACGAGAGAGTGTTAATAAGTAAGTCACAAATGGCTGTAGAAAAATAACTAAATATAACAACTTGAAACAAGTTTATTTTTACACATACATTGCCCCTTTATTTCTCAACATAATTTCCACCAAAATTGATGCACTTATCCCACCGTTTTATAAGGCCTCCCAAACCGGCTGCATAGAAATGTGTGCCCTGTTTTCTAAACCACGTATTCACTACACATTCAACTTCGGCGTCACTCACGAAATGTCTCCCGCCAAGGTGAGTTTTCAGTGGACTTAGCCCCTAGCGATTTCCCGTAAAGCAGTGCACAGCTGGGTAGAAAAATTACTAGGGTGAGTCAATCAGTAAGTCACACAGTTCTGTGCGATAGCAGGTAGATGAAAACAAAGCACGCAGTTCTATGCAGTCGGTTTGGGAGGACTGATAAAACGATGGAATAAATGCATCAATGTTGGTGTAAATTATGTTGAGAAATAAAGGGACAATGTATGTGTAAAAATAAACTGGTTCCAAGTTGTTATCATAGTTAGGTTGTTTTTCTACAGCCATTTGTGGCTTACTTATTAACTTACCCTCGTACAATATCAGGATATGGTATGGATACATATTTGCAGACTGTACAATGAAGGTTCATGACAGAAATTCCTTCAGCATCCTTCACAGGTGAGATGGCATTGTGAGATGGTAAATTCAGGATTCTGGCATGCGAAAATGACATGGAAAAAGATAAAAAAAGAAGCATAGGTTATATTAATTAGCTGATATGAGTGTTGACAGTTCAGAAAACAATGGTAAACTTGTGTATGTAAAACTGCCTAAATCATAACAAATAGATAATAAATATTGAGGTTGACTGCGACATCCTGTAAAGGAATATAACTTACTGTAATAAATTGGCTTCATCATCTCCCCCCCCCCCTCTCTCCCTCTCTCTCTCTCTCTCTCTCTTGTGAGAGAGAAGAGAGAGAGAGAGAGAGAGAGAGAGAGAGAGAGAGAGAGTTGAGCGCACGCATGTCATCTAACATGCTGATCCATATGTTTTGTGTATTCTCATTTTTTTCATATTATCATTTCGATGCACTTGATTTTAACATGCATAACATGAATTCATGTAAATTACTGAAAAGCAAGTGAGAGAGTTAGTGAGTGTAAGTGAGAGAGAGAGAGAGAGAGAGAGAGAGAGAGAGAGAGAGAGAGAGAGAGAGAGAGAGAGAGAGAATGAGTGTGAGTGTGTGTGTATGTAAAGAGAGAGAGAGAGAGAGAGAGAGAGAGAGAGAGAGAGAGAGAGAGAGAGAGAGAGTTGAGCCCACGCATGTCATGTAACATGCTATTCCATATGTTTTTATGTATTCTCATCTTTCTTATTACGAGGTATCGTTTAATGCCACCTGATTGTCCTGTAACATGCCATTCCATATTTTTTTTTAAATTCTCATCTTATCATTTTGTATGCCACTTGATTTTATCATGTATAATATAACATTACTGTAATGTGAGTGAGAGCGTTAGTGAGTGTGTGAGAGAGAGAGAGAGAGAGAGAGAGAGAGAGAGAGAGAGAGAGAGAGAGAGAGAGAGAGAGAGAGAGAGAGAGAGAATTGAGTGTTCGCATGTCCTGTAACATGCCATTCCATATTTTTTGTGTATTTTCATCTTTCACATTATCATTTTGTATGTATGACACTTGATTTTATCATGTATAATATAACATTACTGTAATGTGAGTGAGAGCGTTAGTGAGTGAGTGAGAGAGAGAGAGAGAGAGAGAGAGAGAGAGAGAGAGAGAGAGAGAGAGAGAGAGAGAGAGAGTTGAATTGCATCACTAATTTTTAAGTTACAAAATGTATATGTACAATTTTTCTCCATTTTCTTTACAATTTTGCGACAATGCTCACGACAATCGTCATTGTATGTGTGTGTAAAGTGTGGGAGTTTGATCATAATAGTAGGTTGGGGATGGGGGGATGTGTGTGTGGGTGGATTCCTGATGTGTGTGGGTGGGCTCAGGATGTGTGGGTAGGCGGGGTGGGATTATGTGGGTGGGGGATTTGTGTGTGGGTGCGTGCGAGATGTATAGGTTGGCGGGGAGATGTGTTTGTGGGTGGAGATGTGTGTTTGGCTAGGTGGTTGTGGGTTAGTGGGTGGAGGAGGATATGTTGGTGGATGATTGATGGTGGGTTATGGGATGGGATGGGTGGGGGTATATATGTGGGTGGGGAGATGTGGGTGTGGGGATATGTGGTGTGTGGGAGATGTGTGCAGGTGGGGGTGGTTGTGGGTTTGGGGATGTGTGTGTGGGTGAGGGATGTGTATGGGTGTGGGATGTTTGGGTGGATGGGTGGGCAGTGTGTGTGGATGAGAGATGTGTGGGTGAATGTGTGTGGGGGATGTGTGTGGGTTGGGGGAGGGGTGCGTGATGGGTGTGGGTGATGGATTTGGAGATGTGTGTGTGGGTGGGAGATATGTCTGGCTGGATGGGGGTGTGTGTGGCTGGATGGAGGATGTATGTGTGGGTAGTGAGGGTGATTGTAGTTGGGGGATGTGTGGGTGGGTAGGAGATGTGTATATAGATATGTATGTGGGTGAGGGATGTGTCTTTGGGATGTGTGTGGGTGTTGTGTTGTGTGGGAGGGGAGCTGGATGTGGATAAATGATGTTTGTGTGGGTGGGTGAAGGTGTGGTTGGGTTTGCGGGTGGGTGAAGGATGTGTGTGAGGGTGAGGGTTGTGTGCTTAGATGGGTGGTTGGGGTGTGTGAGTGTGGGTAGGTAGATAGGAGATGTATGTGTTGATGAGTGGGTAAGGAATGTGTGGGTGTTAGTGGTTGGGGGATAAGTACGTGTGTCTAGGGATGTGTGAGGGGATGAATGTATGGGTTGGGGATGTGTGTGTGGGTTGTGTGTGCGTGGATGGGAGGTGTGTGTTTGTGAATGGGGAATGTGTTGGTGGGTGGGAATGTGTGTGAGGGATGTTTTTATGGGTGGGGAGATTGTGCGTGGGTGGGGATGTGTGTGTATATGGGCAGGGATGTGTGGTTAAGGGATGTGTGGCTGAGGGAATGGGTGGATGGAGGATGTATGGTTGGGTAGAGGATGTGTGGGTGGGTGACTGTATATGAGTAAGAGTGTGTGGTTAAGGGATGTTTGGTTGGGGATGGGTGGGTAGAGGATGTGTGGGTGGGTAGAGGATATGTGGGTGGGTGAGTGTGTGCAGGTTACGAGATGGTGGGGGATGTTTGTAGGTGTGGGCTCGGGATCTGTGAGTGGGCTGGGGGAGATGGGAGATTATGTGGGTGAGGGCGGAATTTGTGTGTGGGTAGGTGCGGAATATGTGAGTTGACGGGGAGATGTGTGTGTGGCTGAGGAATGTGTGTTTGGCTGGGTGGTTGGAGGTGTGTGGGTGGAGGAGGATATTGGGTGAGTGATTGTTGGTGGGAAATAGGACGGGTAGAGGATATGTGAGTGGGTGGGGAGATGTGTGTAGGTTGGGGATGTGTGGGTTATTGAATGTATGTGTGCTTGAGGTGTGGGTGGATGGGATGTGTGGTGGGTGAGAGGTGTGTGTGGGTGGGGAGATGTGTAGGTGTAGGGATGTGGTGGATGGGTGGGGAATGTATTGTATGTGTGTGTGGTTGGGTGGGGAGTTGGAGTGAATGGGGGATGTGTGGGTGGGTGGTGGATGTGTCTCACAACATAGTAATATGCATTGTTTATGTTTACAAAATTCATGTGACAATGTTTTTTTCCTATGCACTGTTGATGAAAGAAAGATGAGTGATTGGAAGGGCCGAATGTAAGACGGGCCTGGGTGCCCAATTTGTTACCCTTTGAAAATAAAGTCTGTTCGTTCGTTCGTTCGTTCGTTCGTTCTCTCTCACACCACACATTGCTCTCTCTTCTTGTCTTTCTGTCTGGTTAGAAATAACTATACGGGTATTAATTAGCACTCTTAGATGTAGATGAAAGACGCAGAGGTTAGAGACACTATAACAATGGCATTCTAAAGCGTTATTTCCGTCATTCTGTATTGCATGCGAAATACATCCAACAGCTTTACGTAATCGTAACGCTTGTGGCTAAGCTGAATGTCGATCATTTGGCGAGGTTGATGAGATGGACTGAACACTCAGAAAGCCACACAGCAGCCTTGATAACACCGAGGCTAGTGGGAGCAGAATCATCGATCTAGACACCGCGAGTATAACATCAAGACATTTCAAAGGGTTGCCGCCCTTCTGCGCATCTAAAGACACATTCGCGACTGGTGTTGATGAAGATGAATAAACGCTTTTTTTCTACCTTAAGAAACACATGCTGGTCTCCCTGGCCTAGGTGTTAGCGACTTTCTTCGTAATCCCGTATACTCTCGTGAGTAACGTGACGTGAGCGAGAATCGGCGGCGGTTCTCGTCGCATCGGTAGCTTAAGGGGTATGTGAGCCGGTCGCTCAGCAATGGCAATGGCAAACTACTGAGCGTAATCTTGCCAAGAAATCAACAATCAGCTGAAAGTTGTTGATGTTGACAGCGATGTCCAGTAAAGGATATGCGAACAAAAAAAGGAACATATTGGTTTAAAGCATTGTTTCCCATCCTATTTTGTGCTATGCCCCACCTAAGCCTTTCTAAAATTCTTATACCCCCACCCCCCCCCCCCCCCCCCCCCCCCCCCCAACATATGCATCATTTATAATATTCAAAAATTGAAATGTTCACTAAAGAAACTTGAATTTTTTTGTTTGTTTAGAAGGGCTCAACAAGATTCCCCCCCCCCCCCCCAGGTCAAGCGTCCCTGTGTGTTGGTTGTGTTGGGTGAAATTTTCGTTTTTTTTGGTTTGGCCGTTACCCCAGAAAAGCTGGGTCCCCCGCCTCCCCCTTTTTTTGTGTGGACCCTTGGTCTCACTGTGAGTTATTGCCCACAGTGGTCCACCAGGCCCACTATCCAAGGTCAAGATATGTAATGGGTTTTTTATTTGATCATCCCGGCCCCCTACCAGACCAGGCCCACTACTAGGGGGGGGGGGGGGGGGGGTCGCAGCAAATGCACCCGAACCTAGCCAAAGGACCGACAGGATTTAGGAAGAATTCACTAGGAAATTATTGAGCAAACACATTAAGCAAATTTTCAAAACATATAATGGAGAACTGAAATTCAAGTAGAAAATAATATTAATGAAAGATTTGTCTATATTATTTTAATTATTAGTAATTATTTAAATATAGTGAGATCCTTGCGCTTGATGCTTGCTGCAAAGATATTTTTTGTCAGGTTCCAATTTAGTTAACTTCAGTCTCAAGTCTCCACGTTTTGTTATATCCAGCCGATTTCTTCCATTTTCGAATTTCCCCCATTAACAATCGTATTGCCCCCCTGCGGGGCGTGGGCCCCATGTTGGGAAACACTGGTTTAGACTATTCATGTGGTCTTGTATTTCAGCTTCTGATTTTACTAGGAGTGCTTGGTCGTCCGCAAACAGAAGTTCTCTTGTGGTGTAATTTGCAGATAATTCTTCTTCTGTGTTCTCGTCATGCGGTGTTCTTGCAGTAACTGTTTGGCTTGACATTGCTTTGACATACGTTGTCTATATATGTTATAACCAAGAGAAGAGACAGGAGAGGGATGTGAGTGGTTAAATTCATGTATACTTTATGTGGCCCTAGAAGGCCAGTAAAAAAATGTTTTTCCCCCATACAAGGGGAAGATAAATATCACAAGGACTGTCCCATTACATTGAGAGTATTCAAATAGAATTTAAGATATAAATTTGTGACCAGAATTTAAGTTCTAAAATGTAAGTATCTAAAAATTAGGAATATTTTTTTTAAGAAATCTAAATGCATTGTATTGGTCATTAACATACTTTACTTATGCTTGTATGTTTTATTTTATAAATTAAAATATTAGACGATTAAAGTTGACTTTAAATATTATCGCTATAATATAATCTATTTTTTCTATAATTTAAGTAGTCTCCCTTGGAACTATATTAGATGTTTATGTCCCCTACTAAAAGTAGTAGGGATCGTTTAAAAGTCGACTTCATTGCACTGTGTTTTTATCGCATATGGCTCGGTCTCTTTCCGCAGCGCAGAAAACGTGGCACAAAGCACGATCTCCTAGGCTCTAGCGACAACCCACAGGATTCTCTTAAAACATTCACTCGTGAACCGAAGGTTCGAGGCCCGGAATTGAACCCACAACCTTCGGAGCCCGAGTAAAATGGCTTGACTACTTCGCCACGTAGTCTCCCTAAATGTACACTACTTTTTGCTTATCTAAGTGTTTTTCTTTTAGATATTTTGTAATCCCTCAGAATTCTTGAACATAATTATCAATCAAAGCATTACTATCATGTTATTACGATCTTTTAACTAATTAACCTAAGATCTAAGCAACTAAGGAAATGCATGCGAAGTTGAATTGCATGATTTATTATTATATGTTGGAAGATATCAACATTAATGGGAAAGATTTAAGTATAATAAAGAATATTTACTGGAACCAAGTAGTAGCAATTAAAATGGGAAATAAGGAGGGAAGTTACGAAGAGATAAAGCTAGGAGTACTATAGGGTGTGTCTTGTCATAGGATCTCTTCTACCTATATATAGCGAAGTAATAATGAGAGAGATAAAAGAGACGCCAGGAATACTAATCGGAGGTTATAATATAAATAATATACGCTATGCAGCTGATAAAGTATTGGTGGCGGATAATTCAACAGACCTACAATTGTTAGACATTGTGATAACAGAGAGTGCAAAGAAAGGACTCTTCTTGAATATCAAGAAAACAGTTGCAATGATGATATGACAGAAAATGTTGACACCAAATTGTGACATAGAAATAGAAGTGGAAATTTTTAACCAAGTGGATAATTTTAAATACTTAGGGGCATTTATAACATCAGCTGGAAGATGTACAACAGAGATTAAGAGCAGAATAGGGCAAACAACATCCGCATTTAAGAAAATGAAGAGTACCTTATGCAATAAGTCACTATCACTGAATATAAGAAAGCGAGTGCTGACATGCTACATAGAACCAGTTTTGCTGTGTGGCAGTGAAACTTGGAATGTAAATGGACAAATTAAGAAGAAATTAGAAGCAACAAAGATGTGGTTCCTGAGACGAATGTTACGATTTTCTTGGACTGCCAGAGTAACTAACAACGACTGCCTGAAACAGGCTAATGAAACTAGAACATTATACACAACGATAAGAAAGAGACAAACATAATTCTTCGGCCATGTGACGAAAAGAGAGGCATTGGAGAACATCGTGATAACTGGAAAGATCGAGGGAAAGAGAGGCAGAGGCAGACCAAGAGAAATTATGCTGGATGGATTGAGACGGTGGCATGGAGGAATATCATCCGCAGAGTTGATTAAAAACACCAAAGACCGAGATTTGTGGAGAACGCCTACGCCAGCTGGCAGGGCACTTGGTGCTGATTATTATTATCTGAAATATTCATGTTAAAGAAATAGGGGATAGGGCGGTTAGAAAGCAATGCACCATTTGGCAGACAGACAGACAGACAGACAGACAGACAGACAGACAGACAGACAGGCAGGCAGGCAGGCAGGCAGGCAGGCAGGCAGACAGACAGGAAGGCAGACAGACAGACAGGTAGGCAGACAGGCAGGCAGGAAGGCAGGCAGACAGGCAGGCAGGCTGGCAGGCAGGCCGGCAGAGGGATAGATGGGTTGAGAGAACTGTTTCTTCAAAATGAATTAAATTTGAATAGTTTGTAATGTCTGTGTAGTGTTTGAAAATATTGCCGGTCCAAGATTTGTATTTACCAATTATGTTGCACGAACTTTACAGTGTTTGAATATAGAACTTGGACCGGCAATATTTTTAAACACAGCACAGTCATTAAAAATGTACCCTATATAAATGACATCTCCTCTAATTATAATATGTGTCAATATAAACCCCATAAACTTGCACGGTCTTTCGCCAGCGCGAAAAAAAAAATAAAACAGTGCATGCAGATCATGACTGTACCAGGCCAGTGTTTGTCATGCTCACTTCGCCTATTAATATGTCACCTCTCTAATTCCTATCCTCTCTACCAAGGGCCACCAAACTTTATTTCACAGTGGGCCGGATAACTGACAAAATGACGAGCGCGGGCCGCATACTCATTCTGTACAATACTTGCGTCGGTCTCCATGCAGACGCGGTTCGTAATTCCGTAGTCCCACGTTCGAAACAACGCTGTGCGCGATTTGGCAGCAGACCGCGTTGCGTTGATTTTTTAGGTTATGATAATAGTGTCGGTCGTTCAGAAAGCAAAGGCAAAGTACCGAATGTAAACTTTTCAAGTCATCATCAACAACAAAAAACGCCGGTGTTGACTGCAAACGTCCTGTAAAGGATATGCAACTAACTTTAACAATACTTGCAAGCTAGAACAAAAACTCTGGGGAAAAAGACGGAAAATTAAGTTAATCATCGGTGATTGGCGTGCAATGCACACACACAAACTAAAACAAAGACAATCAACATATTTATTTACTAAAAAAAAAAGATTGATTCTCAATAAGCACTGGTCTCAATACAAAACAATATATGTTTCACTGTTTTATAAAAAAATCAGATGCCGACATGTCACTACACGAACAACGATAAGCGAGTACTGTCACACCAGCCTGTATCACAAATAACTCTGCGGGGAAGGTTAGCTAAGTCAGCACGTGGGCAATGTTGAAATATTTCTGTAACAGTTGGCACAGAGTTCACAAGAGACGCCGTCTATTTCATACACTATCTGCCTTGTGCACACGACACTACAGAGCTGACGTGGCGGTTTTGTAGACAACGCCAGGCATTTTTTTTCTCACGCAACCACCCGCCTTCCTCCGCGCGACCCGATGAATCACGCCACCGACCGCCCACTTAATGACTTTTGCATATGGTGCCGTAGGGACCCGCTAACTCTACTACTACGGCATTTTCTCAGACATCAGCGCCCGTTAACAAAACACGGGAAGGCTGTGCGCCGTCTTTTTGTGTATTTGTCAAGTGTTTGTGTCTGCTCTGTGATGTTCTTGTGAGCAGGGAAGAGGCTGTGGGTTTGGGTGTACTTGTGTATAGTTGTTGTTGTGGTGACAGAAGTAATGGTAGGAGATGTGTGTGTACTTGTCTGAATGTGTGTATCAAGTGTGGTTTTGTTCCATCGTGAATGTGTCTGTACGTTTGTGTCTTTGTGTGTATGTCTTTGTGTTTGTGTGTGTGTGTGTGTGATTGTGGTGTGTGTTTGTGTGTGTTTGTCTCTGTTCATGTCTGTATATACAAGTGTCTATGTGTCTCTGTACTTGTGATGTCTGTATATACAAGTGTGGTATTGTTCCATTGTGAGTGTGTCCGTACGTATGTGTCTTTGCGTGTCTGTCTTTGTGTTTGTGTGACTTTTACACATTCCGGTAAAGAGACTTGTATCTCTGCCAATGCAACAGCTACTGGTACTATTGCTACTACAACTACTGTCTTCTCCTCACTTTACCCATCACTGTTTCACTACACGTACTTTCCTCTACAATTTCCTCACTTGACAACTTGACCACTACTTGACCACTATTTGACTACCACTAGACCACGTCATCGATCACTTTAACCACTATCGTAATCTTAAGCACATCCTGCTCTACAATTTAAGTGGTCACTCGACCATTTGAACATTACTTGACCACTGCTTGTCTACTACTTTACCACCTCTTGATCATCACCATGTCACTACACCCAGTTTCCTCTACAGTGTCCTCACTTGACCATTTATCAACTGCTTGACCACTGCTTGATCACCCTTTGATCATCACCATGTCACTACACCTACTTTCCCCTTCAATTTCCTCACTTGATCACTTGGCCAGTGCTTGACCACTACTTGATCAGCCTTTGATCATCACCATGTCACTACACCTACTTTTCCCTACAATTTCCTCACTTGACCACTGCATGACAACCTCTTGGCCACCCTTTGATCATCACCATGTCTTTACACCTACTTTCCGCTAAATTTCCTCACTCAACCACCTCTTTTTCATCACCAATAGTTGTTGTTCGAATCCCAGACTCTCTAAACAATACTTGACCACTAATACCCCACACTCTTATCAATACCCATTACAACACACGACCACGTTTAAGATTTTCATTTATGAACAACCCATATACTATTTACTACTATTGTCCTCACCTCAAAACACTCCTCTCAAAGTCCGGATCCATACACAACGAAAATATGGAACCCTACAGCTCTACAGACCATATACTATTTACTATTATAGTCCTCACTTCACACCACATTCCTTAATAACTTTTCCACCCCTTCTATTTTACTCTCAGAGACTTTAAAAAACCCAGAAACAATTTTTCTCCCCGACTTTCCCCCACATTTGTTCACACAGACACGAGTTTCCAAAAAATATTTCACCGACCCAGATCTTTCACCGCCACGAATTTCCAAAAATTTTCCAACTTTCCCACAACCCAGATTTCCACAGCATCTTCCACAGCATCTTCCACAGCAATACCCTCATCTTCAAAACTGGTTAGTACACAACAAAGATCACTACTTCCGTGAGTGTGTCGTTCCAGATCCGACCCGAAGAGGTCATTCGGTAGCCGATCATCGAGAAGGGTTGCTGCTTCTATAGCCAGTTGTATAATTGGCATCACGGGGAGCAGGAGAATCAAATCAAATCAAATCAAATCAACTTTATTTTAAAAGGGTCACAAATTGGGCACACAGGCCCGTCTTACATTCGCCCCTTCCAATCACTCATTTTTCGTTCATCAAGAGCATTATACATTTACATAGGAAGAAAGATAAACATTGTGAAATGAATGTTGTAAACATAATCAAGACAAATTGCCATGTTATGAAGCCCATCTCCCATCTACCCATACATCACCCCACCCAGACACACAACCCCACCTACCCACACACACACACACACACACACACACACACACACACACACACACACACACACACACACACACCCAGGGACGCATACATACCTCACCAACCAACCCATCCCTCTCCCGCACAACCCCCACCCACACACGCTTACCTCACATTTTCCCCCAACCAACACACACTCGCCACCCACAAACATCCTCTGCCAACTCAAACATCCCACGCCCTACCACATACACATCCTAACCCACACGTCCTCTCCCCACCGACACCTCCAACCACTCATCCCCCAGCCACATCTCCATCGACCACATATTCCCCACCCTCGCACACACATCCCTCACCAACCCACACATCGCACATCCACTCTCACATCCCCAAACCAAACACACACATTCCCACCAACTGACATCTCCCTACCCCGACACACACACACACACACACACACACATCTCTCTAACCACTATACATCCCCAATACACATACATCCTCCACCCACTCACACATGCCCTAACCCAATCCCCCACCACACACAACCTCCACCCGCACATCACATACATACTCTACCACGCAATATTCCCAACCCACACACCACACACATATCCCTCACCAACACATCCCACATACCACCATGCATCCCCACCTACACACCACATATATAGCCACCACCCACATACCACACAATATTCCCACCCACACCCACACAGATACCCTTACCCATCCACCCCACATACCCCCAATAACACACACATATTACACCCACACAATATCCCCAACCAACACACCACGCACCTCTCCACACCCACACATGCATTTCCCACTCATCCACCAACACACACTCACTCACGCACACATCCTCCAGTACGCACCCACACACATCTACCCACCCAAACATCTCTCGATCACAATACCCCTACCCACACACATCCCCCACCCACTCACGCATCCCACCCCGACACATACACATCCTTCACCCACCTACACATCCCTAAGCCACTCACACACCCCCACCCACACATTCCCCATTCACCCACACATCTCCCACCCACACATCCCCACCATCCACACATACTTCTCCCAACCACCACACACCCCTTAGTCACCCACACATATCCCCCACCCATACACACATTCCCAGCACCCATCACACACATCCCCCACACCACACACTATCCCCCACCCACACACATATCCTCACCCAAACCACCACAAACATACCTCCCATCCACACACCATGCACACATCCCCTCACCAACACACCGCACACATATCCCAAACCCACACACCATACACTTCTCCCCACTCGCCCTTACATTCCCAATCCACCAACACAATCCCCTACCCACACAACCCCGCCACCCGCACATACTTCCCCACATCATCCACACATCTCCACCCACACACACATATGCCCCACCCAAACACACACTCCCCACACCCATCCCACACCCCTACTTTCACCCCCACACATTCATCCACACATCCCACAAACACCCACAAATATCACTACCCACCAACACCCACACACCCCAACCCACCCAAACGCTTACCCCCACCACATCCCCCCACCTACACATCCCCACCCACACATCCCCACCCACACATATCCCCACACTCACGCACATCCTCCACACACACTCACACATCCTCACATCTAGATACATACAAAATGCCTCACGTGAGCATTGAAACTAGTATGAACAAACTCCCACGCTTTACTCACACACATACACTGACAATTTTCTTGAGCAGTCTCATAAAAATGTTAAACATGGAGAAAAATGTGTACATAAACAGGGTGTGAAGTAAAAATAGTGATGCTCTCTCTCTCACACACACACACACACACACACACACACACACACAACACACACACACAAACACACACACACACACACATTCACTCTCACACTCACTCATTCTGTCTCTCACTCAAACTACAGTAATGTACATGAGTTTACATTATACATGATAAAATCAAATGGTATTTAACTGATAATATGACAGATGAGAATACACAAACATATGGATTCGCTTGTTACATAACATGCGTGTTACATGACATGCACCCGCTCAGCTCTCTCGCTCTCTCTCTCTCTCTCTCTCTCTCTCTCTCTCTCTCTCTCTCTCTCTGTATTCTTTCATATACACATACTCACACGCATGCGCGCGCTCACACACACACACACTAACACATCAACTCCCCCACTGTCTCACTCTCTCTCGTTCGCTCACTCTCTCTCTCTCTCTCTCTCTCTCTCTCTCTCTCTCTCTCTCTCTCTCACTCACTATTTCCCCCATTCATTCACTCTGTCCATCTTCATTCACTTTATCTCTAACTCTCTTACTCTCTCTCTCTCTCTCTCTCTCTCTCTCTCTCTCTCTCTCTCTCTCTCTCTCTCTCACACTCATACACAGACAGACACACACCCTCACGCTATCACTCAATGTTTCACTTACCCTAGCGCACTCACTTACTCTTTTACTCTCTCTCTCTCTCTCTCTCTCTCACACACACACACACACTCGAACACTCATTCACTCACTCACACACACTCACTCTTTCACTTATTCACTCCTCACTCATTCACTCACTTACTCTCTCACTCTCTCACACACAATCCTTCACACACACACATACACCCACTCTCTCAATCACACTCTCTCACACATACACATACGCATGAATGCATGCACGCACACACTCTCTCACTCACTGTCACACATACACGTACGAATGCATGCACTGACACATTCCCTCACCATTTCTCTCTCAATCACCCTCTCCACACACACGCACGCACGTGCGCACACACACATTCACTCACTCACTATCTCTCTGACACCTACTTTCTCTCTCTCTCTCCTCTCTCTCTCTCTCTCTCTCTCTCTCTCTCTCTCACTCTCTCTCTCTCTTTCCCACACGCACACACATATATAGTGAACAATTATAGTTAAACAATTGTCATTGGCACCTTGCCGTCTTGACAGACGATAGTTTGTGCTTTAAAAAGGCATAATAACTTTTACCTATGACGGTAGCGCATGTGACTGATAAGGCCAATTTGCGCTGTAAATGTCCGTTCACAGTGGGTGCATGTGAACACGTGGTCATTTCCACCATCATGCACCATCTTACGTCTCAAACGCTCGGTGTGTGACTTATCTGCAATAATTTTCTCCTTTGTCTTTATTCCATTTCTGATGTTTGCCCTCCATGCAACACGTTAAGCGGCGACTTGCTCCCAATGTGCATTATCAATGCCTGTATCAATCATGTCCCGCTTACACACATCTTTGTATCGTAGTAGAGGCCGACCCTGAGATCTCTTACCCATCTGTAATTCACCAAAAAAGATGTCCTTTGGTATTCTACCATCATCCATCCTCCTAAGATGTTCTATCCATCTAAGTCTACGAAGACTGAGCATGGAATAAACTGTCACACAACCTGATCTTTCCAATACTTCAGTATTTGTGATTTTGTCTTGCCACTTAATACCAAGAATTCTTCGCAGACACCGCATATGAAAGCTGTTTAAATGTTTCTCTTGGTGTAAGTAAGTTGCCCAGGTTTCACTGCCATAAAGAAGAGTACTAAGGACACAGGCTTGATAGACAAGGACTTTTGTTTTTGCAGTAAGCTTCCTGTTCTCCCAGACTCTTTTTGTTAACCTGTTCATTGTTGTTGCTGCCTTACCAATCCGGATGTTGATTTCCTGATCTAGGGATAATTTGCTATTTACCACTGATCCTAGATATGTAAAATGGTGTACCATCTCTAGCTCGGCGTCGTCAATAAAGATTCATGGTACCCCATGTGCACCTTGTGACATAATCTGTGTCTTCTTTTTGCTAATTGTTAAACCAAATTCAGAACAAGCATTGGAGAATGCAGATAGTAGACATTGCAATTCTTCCTCAGAGTGGGTCGTAACTGCAGCATCATCTGCAAAAAGCAACTCTCTGATCAGTACCCTCCTAATTTTGGTCTTGGCCTTCAATCTCTGAGCATTGTAAAGGCCGCCATCTGAGCGTGAGTGAATGTATATACCACCATCCTGATCACGAAAGGCATATTTCAGTAGAAGTGAAAAGTATATTCCAAAGAGGGTGGGAGCTAGTACACAACCTTGCTTAACTCCACTCTTGATTTCAAATTCTTCAGAAGTTGCACCATCAAACTTGATTATGCCCTTCATTCCTGTGTGGAACGATTCCACAATGGACAGAAGAGTTGGTGGGCAGCCAATCTTCTTTGTGCCTTGAATAGACCCTCATGACTGACCAAATCAAATGCCTTTGTGAGGTCGATGAAGGCAATAAACAGTGGTTGATTCTGTTCACGGCATTTTTCTTGCATTTGTCGCAATGAGAATATCATATCAACGGTAGACCGGTTCTGTCGAAAGCTACACTGTGATTCGGGGTAGACTTGATCTCCTAGGACTTGAAGTCTGCGCAGAACAATTCTGGCAAATACTTTTCCAACAATACACAGAAGTGAGATACCCCTATAGTTGTTGCAGTCGCTCCGATCGCCCTTGTTCTTGTACAGTGTTATGATGCTTGAATCTTTGAAATCCTGTGGAACTTGTCCTTCTCGCCAGCATAGCTCTATTAGCTGGTGGATCTGTAGAGTGAGTGTGTCTTGCCCACTCCTTTTAACTTCTATTGGAATTCCATCCTTATCTGGAGCCTTGCCAGATGCAAGTTCATTTATAGCACACTTAACTTCTGTTATGGTGGGAAGTGTGTCCAGGTGGTCAAGAGTTGGTAGAGCCTCTATGGCGTTGAGGGCATCATCCGTTAGTTTGGTCTTACTTGAGTAAAGCTCCAAATAGTGCTCTACCCGTCTGTCCATCAGCTGTTTCTTGTCAGTGATGATTTCTCCAGTCAAGGTTTTCAATGGTGAACTTCTTTTGATCACTGGACCACAGGCTTTCTTTATTCCTTCATACATGCTTATTATGTCTCCCTTATCACTTGCGATTTGAATGGACTCACATAACTTGATCCAATAATCATTTGCACACTGCCTGGCAGCCTTTTGCACATCCTTCCTAGCTTGCCTTAGTTCACTCAGAGTGTTACGCGTTGGTCTTTCCTTGTTTCTTAAGAGAGCTTTCTTCTTCTTATCAATCAAGGGCTGCAGAGTCTCGCTGTTTGCGGCAAACCAGTCCTGCCTCTTATGATCCACAGTGCCGTAAACCCCTACAGCAGTTTTATAAAGAGTTTCCTTAATTTGACCCCACTTTTCATTTACTGTACAATATTTTGGTGTATCAGTGAAAGCGTCTTCAAGTTGCTGTTGAAACTGAAAGCACTTTTCAGGATCGTGAGTGTTAATAATATTAATCCTGGGGCTAGATTTGTGTTTAGCTGTGTAGATTCTCTTTGGTCTCAGTCTAACCCTTGCAACAACCAAAGAATGATCCGTATCACAGTCACCACTGTGGTAACTTCGAGTCAATGATATATGGTTCAGATGTTGTCTCCGTGTGATGATGAAGTCCATCTGGTGCCAATGGCCGGATCTTGGATGTTTCCATGTGACCTTATGCATCTCTTTTGTTTTACAAAAGGAGTTTGTAATACATAGGTCATTACTGGTGCAATGCTCCAGCAGCCTTTGCCCATTTTCATTCATGCGACCAATGTTGTATTTTCCAAGGCACACTGGCCATGAACTCGAGTCCTTACCCACACGAGCATTGAAATCACCGAGCATATAAATGTAGTCAGATTTTGGAACTGCCTTGATCACGGAGTTAACTCCTCATAGAACGAATCCTTCACATCATCAGAGGAATCGAGTGTCGGTGCATATGCAGTAATAATGGTGGCAAACCCACAAGAGGTTGCCAAGCGCAGGGATAATAGTCTTTCATTTCCTCCTGCTGGAATTTCAATCATTCCCAGTAGCGAATTCTTCACTGCAAAGCCCACACCGTGTTGCCTTTTTTCTGCCTGCCCTCTACCCTTCCAAAAAAAGGTGTAATTGTTTTCCCCGAGTGACCCTTCCTCAGCGAGGCGAGTCTCCTGCAGGCCAGCAATATCAATGTTAAGACGATTGAGTTCGGCATCAATCACAGCCGTTTTTCTCACATCGTCAATATTGGTCAAGTCAGTGGAAAATCCTGGAAACATGGTTCTCACGTTCCAAGTTGCAAGCCGTAGCTTGAGGTTTCTATTTTTATTTTTGTTTGTGCCTGGTGCATTGGTTTTACAGCCTGCGATTCAGATTTTGTCCTAGCCCCAAGCACCCATTGAAGTAGGCAGGCTGTGGCGGATCAGCACCCAATTGGCCGGGGGCTGCCCAGCTTGAGGCGGGCGGTAGCTGATCAGTGACACCTGTAGGTGTCTCCCATCGTCAGAAGCAACGTGTGGCGCCCCATGTCTACGCCAGTTGACAGGGACTTATAATGTTAAACAATTATAATGAACAATTATACCAGTAAATGAATTTTGGTGGCATATAGTCGGTATGGATTAAGTATTAAAAGAGTTTTCGGTTAAATATGTAGGGACTCATTGGAGTTTTCAGATCTGGAGGAAGATCATTCCATAAGTGAGCACCAGAATAGGCGAAACATGTTTTGTATAGGTCCAATCTAGGCTTTGAGACATGTAACAAATTTATGCGCTTGCTGTTCATTGCATTAGATTGAATCAGCGGCAGAAGATACTCTGGGGTATTTTGAGATATAATTTTATTCACTAATTTGGCTTTGTTAAAAAGGAAGCGCTTTCGAAGTGGTAGAAGTCTTAGATGACTGTATAAATTATTACTTTCAACGTGCTTTCTGCCAGAAACCAGACGAATAGCGCGGTTTTGTAGAGAACATAGTCGTTTTAAATTAGATTTAGGGCAATCATCCCAAACTGTGGAACACTAATCGAGATGTGATTGGATATAGCATGTATAGAATATTTTTCGTGTGCTTTCGTCCAGGAAGTGCTGAATTTTAGCAAGTTGGTAAACTTTTTGTGCTATTTTCTTGGTAATAACGTGAACATGAGAGCTCCAGCTCAAATGGCTGTCAATTAAAAGACCTAGTGTTTTATGTTCGTTCACATTAACTATAGGTAACGAGCCCAAGCGGAGTTCGAGCGGTGCTCCAGTTATGGCTAGTGTCTGTAGTTTTTGTCTGGTCGTTATTAACATGGATTTGGTTTTGTCGATATTAATTTGCATGCGGTTTTCATTGCTCCATTTAGTAAGATTACGAAGTTCCTTTTGTAAAGAATTCTCTAATTCACTACGGTTTTCTTGACTAGTATATATAGTACAGTCGTCTGCAAATAGATCACAAGTTGTATTGATATATAAAGGAAGATCATTAATACAAACTGCAAAAAGCAGCGGACCTAGTATTGAGCCTGAGGCACACCAATATTAAGCTGTGTGGTTCTTGATAGACAGTTGTTGAAGGACACGACTTGTTGTCTGTCGGATAGAAATGACGTGATTATGTTCACCATGTTGGTGCTTGTTTTCATTTGTTTTAGTTTTCTAATTAAAATATCGTGATCTACCATATCAAAAGCTTTTTTAAAGTCTACAAACACCGCTCCACAAATTCTACCGTTGTCGATGTTTAAGTGCCAGTTATCGGTCATTTTTGTTAGAGCACTATGGCAAGAATATTTATGTCGAAACCCAGATTGACTGTTAATTATTAGATCGTTGTTAATTAAATGGTGTAACGTTATTTTATGAATGTGTTTTTCTAGTAGTTTTGATAGCGACGATAGTAAGGAAATAGGTCTATAATTACCCAAAATGCTATTATCGATTGAGCCATTTTTAAGTAGCGGAAATACTTTAGCAATTTTAAATGCAAACGGAAAGTAGTTTTTGGCCAGGCACTGGTTATATATGAACGTTAAGGACTCACTAATGACTGGTGCTGCACAACGAAGAATTCTATTACTGATACTATCTAGGCCGTGTGAATTTGTTGATTTGAGGTTTAAGAGATATTTATAAACGTCTGTGACAGACATTAAGGGAATCTCATCGTTAATATTTCTGGTGCACTTCTTCTCACAGAATGATGCCAGTGAACTTAAATTACACGATGAGTCTGGTATTGAAGACTTTAGATTCTTTATTTCTGATTGAAAGAACCAACTGAATTCATCGCATGTTATAGAATTTGGTATTGCTGATTCTGTAGGGTGTTTCTTATTGGTTAGCAAGTTAATAGCCTTCCATATATTTGTACTGTTTGAATTATCTACAATCAAATTTTTAAAATGATCTTTTTTTTTATCCTGAGAATTTCATATTTAACTTTATTCCTCAGTCTACGGTAATTGATGACGTCTTTATTTTTGTGTGCTGTATCTCGCTCTCTCATGTTTTCCAGAACTTCATTAGTGACCCATGGGGATTTATGTTGATTTTTGACTCGAACGTCTTTAATTGGCACGTGTTTATCGAACACATTGTAGACTGTCTTCGTCCAGAAAGCTAATGCATCGTCCGGGTCAGGAAGTTGGTATACGTGATCAAGGGCTGCTTTTCTTAAGTCTTGCAAAAATAAATCTTGGTTGAATGCTTTAAAATGTCTAAATTTTATACTTACATGTTTATGTTTAAGAGATTTGAACCCAATTCTTGACCATGTACAACATACAGGGTAATTGTCACTAACTGTACTAACAGGAACAGAACATTCAATAATATTATCTGGACAATTAACATATATATATATGATCAATTATAGTTGAGGATGTGTCAGTAACCCCTGTGGGACGGTTTATTAGTTGTTTGAAATTGTAAGAAAGAATGATATCGTCCCATGTCTGGTTGGATTTATTAATATCTATGTTGAAGTCACCTAGTATCATAACTTTGTTACCTGCTGTAAACACTCTATCCATCATTGTAGTGAAGCAGTCATACCAACTGTACCCGGCACAAGGATTCCTATATAGGTATCCAATGAGAAACGGTTGTTGGCTGGCTGGCTTCACCTCTAACCAAACACATTCTATCACTACGGTCTCGAGATCACTTCTACGGGAACAGTTGAGTGAATTGGAAATGTATACAGCAATACCTGTCTCTAATTTTTTATTTGAATCTTTCCGAATTACTTTAAACCACTTAAGTGAGATTTCGGAGTCGGTTATTTTGTCGTTAAGACGACTTTCTGTGATTCCAAACACATGGAACTGTTTGGACAGTATTACCGAGAGCTCGGGTAATTTGTTGAGCAGATGAAAGATGTTGAGATGTGTCATAGTGTGGTCAAGACAGGTTAAGCACGTGATCGTATAGGACCCAAGTCTCCGCGTTGTTATAAACATACTTTATTGGCCGAATAGTTATACTACAGCACACATGATGGTAGACTCCCTGCCCGGTGTTGACATGTCTTCTCGCTGGCCCCAAGTGACGTGTGTGTTTTCCTAGATACCCTTCTTCATTCGTGCACACACGTTCACTATGGTTTTCCCCCTAGTCAAGGAATGCGCAGCATTCCTTAACTCTTTACTCCTAACCTAATTCCCTCACTGTTACAGATGGCCTATATATAGACCATTATTGTTGAGCCACTGATCGTGATTGGCGAACATTACAAACTAAAAGGAAGATGTCGCTTGTGGTATACAAATTGCAGGGATTTTGAAACTTTATTTAGAAGTAGTTAAGGCTGTTAGAGGGGGCAAGAAAATGTCTTTGCTGGAGTGATATCATGAATGCTTGGTCCAGGGCTGCAGGATTGTACCTCATTAGCTTCTGAAGTGGACGGTTCCACTCATAGGATTGTAGATTACCGTCCAGCGAGGGACTGCTATGAGTGTCACTGGAAGTGCCTACGTTGGAAGCAGGCATCGGGGGCACAGGACCATTGTTTAATGGTGTCCCCTTTGACATCATAGAGGGAGACTGTTTTACAGGCAAGGTAGGAAACAAAGTATCATAGTTAGCAACATTTGGATTGGAGCTTGGGTTGCTATTCACGACATTGCGTTCCTGGGCTACAGGCAAGGAGGGTGTGGGAAGGGAAGGAGAGTTTTCTTAACACAGTGACATGGCTGTTGCCAGAGGTGAAGTTCGGTTTACTCCTGTAACTGGTGCTGGTTGTTGTGCACGTTCGGGATATTTTATGTTCTTCGCTAGGAATCTGCTTCCTAGCTTGGAACAATGTATTTGATCCCTGTATAGTTTTTTCTTAGGAGCTCCGGACGGTGACATAAAGTAAGGGGTGCTATTTATGAAATTCATGTTATTATTTTTAGAAAATTTATATAACGTTAGATTAGCAGCATCGGCAGTACGACACTGGAACCCGTAACATGGTGGAATGATAGATGAAATAAACAAAGATGATTTAGGAAATTTATTGCACAACAGCACCTCCAATGTAGCTAGTTGTGAGGTGTTGATTATTTTATTATCCATTATATCATTGACGCCAATATGGACTTTTGCTCTCCTAATTCTGTCGTTCACTTGGAATCTTCGCAGTGAAGCGGTCAGCCTGTCAATGTCAGCGCCTGGTACAGGGTAGACTGAAGTTGATTCGCTGTCAGAAGATGACATGCGATCACTATAGATTCCCTTCAGCAAGGAGTCTCCAATGATGACATGTGTTAAACTGTGATCCATGGTTATTTCACGCTGTTGGCGTGTCCGCTTGGACTGTTGTTGCCACTGGTCACTGTCGTCTTTCTTGTGTTCTTGTTTATTAAAGCTTGTTTGCGTTGGTTGTTGATGCCCAGTTGTGGTAACTGCTGAGCTCTGTGATTCCAAATCTGTTGCTGGTGAGTCTACACTTAAGGCCTGGAACCTGTTGCTGATATGCACATCGATGGGGTAGATAGATGGTGTGCGTTCTACAGGTTTAGTAGTGGTTTTGTTGCTTGTAGAAACTGTCTAGAGAATTCTCTACGGAGGTTGAAGCCATCCTTTCAGGCCGTGTCCGCCAGCTGTATTCTATGCAACTCTTATGGAATCAGAGATTGATCTACAGTGGTGGCATTGTTGTCCTTGAAACGAGAGGTCGGGCCTTTGACCAGCTGTATGATTGTGTACCTTTTGGGGCTCCAGAGGGGACCTACAGCCGAAGGCTTGATGAACCTGCCGGGTCGCTGTCTGTTGCATAGTTGTTCCTAAGTTTAAAGGTAACACATTTATACTTGGCATCGCTTAACTAAGTTTGTATTTCAGTTGTGGGCCACTTATTGACCAGGCCGGGCAGTTGCATCGGTGGGCCTGTGCTCTGGCCGAGATGTACGAGTTGACCTCGGGTCAGGGGACACTAGTGTAAGTTAAGTCTTGACCAGGCACGGCAGCTGTGTGGTAAGCCTGGGTGTTTACTATAATTTAGATTAACGCGTGGGCTAAGGTCAACAGACACGACGGAATGTATTTCACTGGAGCAGTCTGGTTGAAGTGAAGTATCACTACATTCGACGCCCTATCTCAATAATGGGGTACATGAGGGAATTATTGTTCGGACAGAAGAATTCTTAAAGAACAAAGCTGTAATTTGATTCCCTTAATGATAGGTTTGACATTAGTACTTTTCAATCATCATCAGGTGGCGGGTTGAAACAACTACTTGTCAGTCAGCATCAATTGACGCGCGACAACCACAACATGCGTTTCTCGTTAAGGTGAAACCCAACTATGTAGAAGGCTGAGAAGTGATTATCGCCACATAGGGATGTTGTTATTTACCTGGGCTTAGTCAGAAGGGGGAAAGATATCTTCACACCTACAAGGGATTTAACCTTGGGCCTGTATAGCGGTGGGGAGACAACCACACACGCGTGTATATTTCATCAGTGTTATCGGACTCCCCACTTCCTTTAATGAGAAAGGAAAGGTTTGTCCGGCAGGTCTAACTTTCTATTGTCTCAATACTTTCATCGGAACCCGATTGTTGGGGTGTTTGACTCTACACCATTCAATTCATATACAGCCAAAGGAATGTATTCATGTGATGATTGTCTATCTACACATTCACCCACACACAACAGAAATCCAGGTATCAGAGAAAGAAAGGGGGAAGCGACAAACACAAGAACACAAAACTCTTAGGTTGTTTGTCTGGTCTTTAATTCAGTATTTCAGGTTAGTTTCCATTGTAATGTGAGCATCTTCCAGTAACTCTGGAGGGTTCATAGAGGACGTACCTGAGGTATCATGATATGCTTATGATTTAGGCCAAAACACTTGATGATCTTCATGGGAGGTATGGATTTCTGCCATACTCATGAATGGAACCTGTTATCATATCTATTATCTATTAGGTATGCGACTTGTGGCTGAAAAGCTACTGACCTACGTTAGATTTACCAGGAGTCGTAACCTAACCAGTCTGGGAGACATGTCTGGGAAATCAGACATACTATTGTGGTCTGAGCTGGAGGAACTGACCACAATGAATAGGATGTTAGTGTAGATGCATATTGATGTAGCGTGTATTGTGCAAGGGTGTGATGGATGTGTACACCTGGCCTGTTCTTGCTTACAGGAACCACTTTGCTGTTGCTGTGGGTGAGTGCCCTTTGCTGTTGCTGTTGGCCGATTGCTATTGCTTAGCTGTGCCGTTTTCGGATTCCTGTGGGCGAGTGCCCTTGGCTGTGTGCTGTATCCTGAGGGCGGCTGTCTGTTTGCAGTTGACCCTTTGCTGATTCCTGAGAGACTGTTTGTAGTTGGTCCGTTGCTGGGTGCTGTGGACCTGTGGCTGTGTGCTGTGGTTTTAGATGGTGCTGAAGGCCAAGTGGCTAGTGGCTGCTGAAACTTACTTGGCCCAACTTCCGCGGCTCCAGGAGGCATCATACGGGTTCAGGTGAATGTGTCTTTCCACCTGGGTCTACACACTGACAACAAATACTACACTGACATACCTCGTGTGGCATGATGAGAATGTCAAGCAGACTACTCTCACCCAATTGACTTTTCATTTCTGTATGTCTGCCTGTCGGTTCGACGGTTTGTTTGTTTGAGTTTGGGAAACACTGGTGTAAAGTGTGTTGCATGTCCTTTAAAGAACGTGGCATTCAACCCCAGCATTTGTGTGCGCGTGTGTATGTATAACACAGAGAGACAGAGAGAGAGAGAGAGAGAGAGAGAGAGAGAGAGAGAGAGAGAGACAGAGACAGAGACAGACAGACAGACAGAGAGAGAGACAGAGACAGAGACAGAGAGAGAGAAAGAGAGAGAGAGAGAGAGAGAGAGAGAGAGAGAGAGAGAGAGAGATTGTTTTTCTTACAAGCAAATGCTCATACTCTCTTTACGACCTAAGCCACGTATTTGTTGCTTATCCTTAGATATTCTCGTCATACCGAGTTGGGGGTTCGATGTCGGCTGCGGGAGATTGGGTAGCAGATCGCCTTATGCTCATTTAGATGGTATTAGACGTCGACAGTTGTGAACGCAATAACAAACTACTGAACTAACGTTGCCTAGTAAATCACAGACAGCCAATAAATGCTGGGGTACTTTGCAAAGTCCTGCAAAGACATGCATATAAGTTAACTTATTGGATGACAGATCAGCCATGAAGCAGTATGATCGGCAGTGTTTTATAAGTATAAACGTAGTTGCTCACGTTCATTCGGTCGGCCTGCCATCCTTAACATTGCACCCCAAAATGGTTTATGTGTTTCTCATTTCAGACATCACGGTTATTTCATATGTGATCAAAGGCCGGCCTTTTTCATTCTTGCCTTCTGTATATAGTAACATTAAGGGACCCTCCTAAAAGCTTTCAGCTAGTCCTATATACTTGTAGGACATACATATAGTTCCATTAGCACAGGATGGGATCTGTGGTCAGTATTATGTCGGTGTCCTTTACTTCCCATAACACTTCCTGGTATCAATTTTGGACTACATAAACCTTGAACAAACAATGCGTCAATTTATCAAATTAGTCAGGCCGGGGATTCAATCACATGACCACCAGACCGGCAGGCGATCATGGTAGTCGCTTCCTTCCGTATCATCAAGTTAGAAGGAGTTGTGTTTTAATATTATTTTATACTTTTATTTATTTTTTTTTCTTTATATCTGTTTGTGTAGTCCCGTCCCTGATGAAGATTTGTATAATCTAACCGTCGTTTCTTGTGTCCTAGAATCATCATCATCAAGTGCCCTGCCAGCTGGCGTAGGCGTTCATGGCTCTCCACAGATCTCGGTCTTTGGTTTTCTGGATCAACTCTGCTGCTGATATCCCTCCGCGCCACCGTCTCAATCCATCTAGCAATCATTTCTCTTGGTCTGCCTCTGCCTCTCTTCCCCTCGACCTTTCCAGTTGTCACGATGTTCCCCAATGCCTCTCTTCTCATCACATCCTAGAATACTTAGAGTCCTAGAATACTTATTTTTTGTTTCATTATTTTATTATTATATATTTTTATTGCCTGTTGTTTTGGAGATTTTCACTCTATGATTTATGTTCCCCTTTATGGAGTCCATTGTAAGGTATGTACACCGTGTCCGTGTTTAGTATGTCTCATCTTTTAGCAGGAGTTACACATACCTAACTGTTTGTATTTCGTATCATCAATTAAGAGGTCCTTTTTAGGATGTTGCTCTCATCACGGCCCATCGAAAGGTTTCTCGATCTCTCGTTTGTCTGCCTTCTGTATAGCCAGTTCTAAATATGGTAGAATACTTTAGTCTCACAGAGAAATACCTTGATTCTAGCTAAACCCACCCTTGTTCTAACTAAACAAAATAAATTGTCTTTCTACCACTTCCTTGTCTGTTTCCAATTATCGTGCCAGACGGTTGTTCTTCTAACTACAAATCTCAGTGAGGAAATCCCTGGCATTTACTTACTTGTAATTTAAACTCTCACTTGTCTTCTACTTACAAGCTATTTTTATCAATCAACAACTATCTTGTCTTCTGGCCCGTTATCTTTTTTCAGTCGCTGATTCTCTCACTTGTCTTCTTCTGACTGACTTTCTATTGTCAATCACTGAGTCTAGCACTTGTCTTATGACTAACTTTCTCTTGTCAATCACTGAATATCTCAAATGTCCTTATGACTAACTTTCTCCTGCCATCACTGACTATCTTAATTGTCCTATGACTAGCTTTCTCTTGTTAATCACTGCCTCTCTCACTTGTCGTCTTCTCACTTACTTTCTCTTGTAAATCACAGACTCTCTCATTTGTCTTATGACTAACATTCTCTTGTCTATCAATGAATCTTTCATTTTTTATGACTAACTTTCTCTTGTCAATCACTTAATCTCTCATTTGTTTTATGGCTAACTTTCTCGTGTAAATCACTGAATCTCTCATTTGTTTTATGGCTAATTTTCTCGTGTAAATCACTGACTATCTCACTTGTCTTATGACAAACTTTCATTTGTCAGTCATTAACCCTTTCATTTTTTTTCCACATGTTATATTCTCTTAATAAAATTAAACACATAATCCAGAAATAATAGGTTGCACGATTTATTGCCTGTACTAATTGCTGCATCCCATCAACATTATTTATCAAATGAAGGATAACAAATTAACGATACTTTGGCTGACATATTCAACATAGTTAGAAATATTGTTCGAATGTGGAGTGTTTGTTATCCTCACTGTCACTTGTCGTCCCTGGAGGAAAGTGGACTCGACAAGCACACCTTTAATATCCTTCTACTATTGGAACTATTGAATGACTTTTGTCTACACTCCTCCCTTCTGTCTTCCATACACTATATCTCTCTCTCTCTCTCTCTCTCTCTCTCTCTCTCTCTCTCTCTCTCTCTCTCTCTCTCTATCTCTCTCTCCTTCATAACATACCCTGACAACAGTTTCCTCCAACAATTAATAACATGTTTATTGTTGAAAACTATGTCAGTTGTATGTATTGAATGTGTATATGTAGTTGGTAGTGTCTGCTAATGTGAGTGCAAGATAGGACTGTTGACTTCGTATGTGCCGTATACTTTCTCGCCTCTTCTGTCGGCCAAACCACAGAACATCAAACATAGAAATGGACAGCTCTCACCCTGGATGATCTCCTCCTGCTTGAGTCTGGACTTAATCCAATTCTTGAAAAAAAAACAAATGTTCAATGTCCCATCACCAGAAAATAATCCGATTTTGGTAAGTCACTGAAATCCATATATTTCCTGTTTTTGGAAGGTAGTATAGTCCACCACTGAATACACACCGCCACTATCCAACAGTGTCTAGAGTTACTATAAATGTTCTACACAATGTCTCTTGTTAATAAAGTTTTATTTTTCTTCACAGTGCACTTGCGTGCAGTTTTAAGTATCCCTGCTTGCCACAGGTTAACGTCTTTTCCTTTTAAGTGCTTTACTTGTATATTCGTTTGAGTATACAGTGTTCTGTATTTGACGTTAAGTTATCTCTTCTCAATATTAAAACATGTCTATGTTCTTGTTGGTTCTAGGTAGGTACTTTATTTGCTCAAGTGAAGTAACCTTCATTTCTTCTCTGATTACAATAGTGGGATTGGAACCTGTGGGAGAGATATGTAATCCGGTGATATGAGTCTGCTTCATACTATTTTCTTATGTGAGAGTCCTTCTCTAGCCATACTGAGAAGCCTCCGAAAGACACTCTGACATAAGACTTATGAGTGCACTAAAGTTTACACGATTAGATAAACGAATGAAATGCTACAAGTCAAGAACAAACACCTATATCCCTATGCTACTATTACGCTAAGATTAGATTACCTTATATCTTCTATTATCATCCAGGAATTGAAATTAATAATTAAGCACATCGGCACTAATATCCCATTGCCTTAAACAATACGGGACTATAATTTCTTTTCCACACATAGGATTCATAGATATCTCTGTCCAGTTTTGGAACACACACTAAAACAGAAAACCCAGTTTCTACTATTTATATCGAGTGTCCAATCCTCCGTTGTCTTTTGATCCACAATCAAATTTTTCCGTAAGTCCCAACATCAAACGTCTGTGAACTCACGTATTCGTCAATTGCGCTCCGTCTCGTCCTCCGTTCTTCGTCCTCCGTTCTTCCGCGGTTTCCCTGTGTTCCCCTACGCTAGTACTTCAAAGATAAGTTCGCACAACATTCCGTTGTGTGAAGCATTTCATAAAGTCACGATGTATCCCCACGGCCATGCCTGCCGTCGGAGTCTCTGTGGCGAAGTCTCTGTGGGAGTCTCTGTGGCGAAGTGGTCAAGCCGTTTGACGTTTGACTCGTGAGCCGAAGGTTGTGGGTTCGATTTCGGGCCGCGTCCTTCGGTTTACGAGTTAAATGTTTCGGAGACTCCCATGGGTCGTCGCTAAAAGCTACAGAGTTCGTGCTTTGTGCGACGCTTTCCGTACTGCGGAAAGAGACCGAGCCATATGGGATAAAAACCCGGTGCAATGAAGTCGACCCTGTCGACTTTTAAGCGACTTTTTTTTAGTACTTCAAAGCGTCCGAACCCTTTGATCGCCGTCTCCGTTCGTTTTCCCGTTCTCGAAGTCTCCCCGTTGTTTTCTCCGTTGACAGAGCTGGTCAATGACTCCTTACACTGTATCCTATTTTATACTGTCGGTCAATAACCTTTAATTCGTCCTCATCTCAGAATGAAGTACTCGACTGTTAACCCTCCTAATACCTTGTAATTAATCTTACTAGTTTATCAGGGAATCATTAACTCACAGTATCCCGTGACACTCACAATAATCTCAAATTTATAACGAAGTCTTTCTATCTGCGCAAAATTGGCTGGAACTGTCTAATTGCTAACGCCTAGCTATATTTAAGCAATACTCTCAGAGTCCATGGGAATATCGATGCATGAAGCCCATAAGCGGGCACTCTCCCGCTGTTTATACTTCACCTCGACACCGCAAGCTACAAGAGGAACATAATGAGATGAGATGAGACTCTCACTTGACTACTTTTGACTAAATTTCTCTTATCAATCACTAACTTTCTCACTTGTCTTCTAACAAACTTTCTCTTGTCAATTACTGATTGTTGCCCTTGACTTCTTCTGACTGGGCAACTCTTGTTAATGACTAAATCTTTCTATGATCGTCATTTGACTAACTTTCTCTTATCAACCAATAGCTCTCTCAATTGTCATCTTCTGACGTTGTCTTAAATAACGCTAACTCTCTCACTTGTCTTCTGGCTAACTTTCTCTTATCAATCACTGGTATATATGTGGAGTGGAAGACAGCATAAAGTAACCACATATGTTTTCAAAGGAAAGTCACAAAGCTAGATTAGTAAACAAAAGAAAAGATTCCTTATACGCGTCTCAAGAGCAATGTTTATAAGTTGCTAGTTCATTATTTGTATGGGCCAGTGGGTATATACGGGCAATCTGGTCAGTATTACTCTGTCACGTTTACTTTCCGCGACAATTTTTGGTATCCATTTTAGGCTAGGTTGACATTGAAGCCACGGTTAATTTAAACATTTGAATACGGATGTAACTTCTGACCTCGCATACGGTGGGCCTGTGTCCTCCACCACGCCACCGCAGTTCCCTGGGTTACTGATGAAATAACGTTAACAGAGAAACGTCTTATCAAGTCTCGAGATAGAAGATACCAACAAGACACATGTTTTAAATTGCGCTGCTGAAGCAACAGCTTTGACATCAACGGCTGTAGAACACGACTTAACGAGCTAACTCCCTCCTCTCTACTGAATGGCCCAGGTTGGTCGATGTCATTAAATTAGCATTGCCCGACACCCTGTGTCGGCAGAGTGGACTCCGACAGACCACAGGAAATGTGCATGTCAAAGTTAATTAGCAGCACAGAGTACGGAGGCGTATGGGACTGGGATTCATCTTAACATTGCTTGCGTGTCTAAGGCTCTTATAATATTTTGGTAGAGTCTAAATTTCTTGTCGATTGCCTAGTGAAAATTTAACTCTTTGTCTCAGACAATTGTTACTCTAAGATGCTAGTTATCTGATTCAGATTTTGGCACCTTGCTGTCTCGACAGACGATAGTTTGTTACATTGTCGTAAACAAAACAAAACAAAACAAGCATAATAACTACAACCCATGGTGGTAAGGCCAGGGATAGAGCTATATCTCTCCACAGCACAAGGCATGGGCTGAATTGTAGAGATAATGTGTTGCCTTTGCAGCATGAACTCTCCCTCGGCATGCCTAGTTGACTCAAGAGTAAAGGTAACAGCAACACATCTAGAACAAGTCAAGCTGCAGAAGCTGCCGGATCAGCAAAGCAATGCTCTAACTGTCCGCCTGTCTAACTTTCAATCATAGACAAGTTGCCGACCAAGATTTAGGGTCTGGTCTGCCCTGCCAAGGCATTTGATTCACAAGGTGTTAAAATATTAACAGTTTAGGATCTCAGGATTAAAAGGGTATTAGGGTTGTCTTCTTCAATTGCCTACTAGTAACGAAACATCATGCCGGTCACCCTGGCCTAGGGGTTAGCGGCTTTCTCCGTAATCCCGTATATCCACGTGAGGAACGTAACTTGCGCGAGACACGGTAGCGGTTCTTGCTGAGTTGGAGACTTACATTGTGAGTCGGCCGCTCAGAATGCAATGGCAAACTACTGAGCGTAATCTTGCCAAGAAATCAACAATTAGCTAAAAGATGCTAATGTTGATAGCTATGTCCAGTAAAGGATATGCGAAAAAAAAAAAAACCAAATGTCGGATCTATTGTATTTTAGTTTATGTATTACATATTTGCTTGATGTTAATTTAAATCTCCTTCTCCTCCTCCTCCTCCACCTCCTCCTCCTCTTCCTTCTCCTCCCCCTTCTCCTCCCCCTTCTTCTTCTTCTTCTTCTTCTTCTTCTTCTTCTTCTTCTTCTTCTTCTTCTTCTTCTTCTTCTTCTTCTTCTTCTTCTTCTTCTTCTTCTTCTTCTTCTTCTTCTTCTTCTTCTTCTTCGTCTTCGTCTTCGTCTTCGTCTTCTTCTTCTTCTTCTTCTTCTTCTTCTTCTTCTTCTTCTTCTTCTTCTTCTTCTTCTTCTTCTTCTTCTTCTTCTTCTTCTTCTTCTTCTTCTTCTTCTTCTTCTTCTTCTTCTTCTTCTTCTTCTTCTTCTTCTTCTTCTTCTTCTTCTTCTTCTTCTTCTTCTTCTTCTTCTTCTTCTTCTTCTTCTTAATTCATCTCCCCGTTGTAATTTATGTTTACCAGGATTGAGTTCACTGTATCTGTGTTTATGATCTCTCTTTTTCTATCAGAAGTCAGTCACACACACACACATACACACACACACACACACACACACACACACACACACACACCCACCCACACACACACACACACAAACACACACACATACACACCTGTTTTAATTTAGTATTGTTAACATTGTCTTACTTCCTATTGCACGTCAAATTAATGTCATGATTCAGCAGCTACTCTGACAGCTGCCTATTATTCTTCACATAATGTTTCAACTGGTTGGATAATGTGTACTAGAAACCCCACATCTCTCATAATGTTTCACAATTTCTGATGTTGATCAGTTTAAGACCCTATGAAACAAGCATGACGATTTCCATTGTACCCTCTGGATTTCTAAAAAAATAGTTAACATATAGAAAACATGGTCTCTGGTTCCTCTGCCCTGTATGAAACCCGCTGGTACTTCCTGAGATTCATATTCTCACTTTCTGTCAATCCTCTTCAAAGATGATTCGCAAGAGGATTATGTTAGCATAATTTATTAGTGCGATAATAATAAATCAGAGCAAAGGAAGCTTTTACACAACTTGAGACTTATTGAATATAGTTGTCAGAGCCTAACATGGGATAGCTATGCAGCAACATCGTTACGACACCCGGCGGACAAGAATTGTCGGCTGGCAAGATTGTTACCTGACACGCGACCAGCGGTCAGGCTGACGACAAGACGCACGCATGCCACGTGACGCCACTAGAGGCGGTCAGCAAGTTGCGCGCTAGCGACAGACCGAGCTGGGACCTGAGACTGGAAGGACGTGTGCGGTGAAAGCAAGGCGTTTGTGTGGATCTCTGTGGGTGAAAGCCGAACGACTGTCATCTTGAGCGTCAGACTTGTGAGCTGTATTGTGGTTGTGAGCGTCGTGAGTTATATATTGTATATTGTTGTAATCAGCGTTCTGTATTTAATATGGCAATAAATCCATAAAACGTTGTGTCGTTGAGTCTTACGTCGAATCATGTTATACTTGTACTGTCTCACACGTGTTAGCCCAACGAGCCAATTCTAAGGTCCTGACATGTGTGGACGTGGGTTGCTCGTCCTTGTTTAAGAACCTAATACATGTAGACGTGTGTTGCTCGTCTTTGTTTAAACCATACGTCATTAACGATTTAAAACTATAATTCTTGAACTTGTAAAATTTGTCAAGGTTATAGTTATGTAACTGTGATCGTAAAAGTCTCATTGTGATCCATTACTACATTGTTTAAATATGTGTAAAACCATTTGTAAACGTACAGTACATATTGTTTGATCCTGTAAGCGTGTAAAACATTTGTGATTTGTGAAACTTGTCACCGTTTGACCTTGTCGACATTGTGATTTTGTCGCCATTTTGACCTTGTCGCCATCTTGTAAACTTGATGTCTATGTCCTTACTGAATGTCATCGTGATGTAAGTGATGTGTCATCAATGTTATTGAGTGTTCAAATACAGATAAATTGTCTTTGTGCATTGAGTTTGTGGAACGCAAAGAGTTTTGGAAAGAGTGTAACTTCTGTTGAGAAAAACACTGTTGACGGACAAACTTACGACATACAATTATACTTGACGCCATCCAAACCTAATCAACACTTAGTGACTTGCAGGCACACACCAACAAATAGACGCTAACTTATTTTCTTCCAAAAACAAAGCAGGTTTTTCCGTACCATCCATAACCTTGCCGTAGAGGTCATTAGTGGTTCCGAAGTAACGACCCTACAGTTTTCTAGCCCGATTGTCCAACCATTCTTCACCGTATCCAGGGCACTTGAGTATATTTTTCTATACTTTAACTTTACGTATGCAATAGTAGGCACGCATCGTATAGTAAAAGAAATTGTAAATTGTTTATTACTAACCATTTATAACATATTTTGTGTGGCTGATTTTCATTGACGTATTTTCCCCATCATGTCGTCATTATTTGATTTCATCGATATGGGTATTAAATTGCATCTAACAGGTGATGAATTAACAAAATGGAGCGAGAACAAATACGCTGAATACCTGCTGGTACAGGAGAAAAATAATGAACGCGAAGAAAGAGCAGCGGAGAGAGCTCTAAAACAAGAAGAAATGGCTGCAAAGACAAAGCAAGCTGAGATAGACAGTGAACTTAAGAAAGCAGAAATAGCAGCTCAGAGTAAGAAAGAAGAACTAGAGTTACAGTTGAAAATGAAACAACTTGACACTGAGACTGCGATGAATAAAGAGTCAAAGAAATCTGAAAGACTGGAAAAAGAAAACCAGTATAAGAAGTATCAAGGTATCGTACGTAACTATACCTCGGGTGACTGCATAGCAGCCTTTACTCAAAATTTTGAGACTTTAATGGAACATTACCAAGTTCCACTTTCTGAATGGAATATTCTATATATGAGGAGTCTATCTGGGGAACCTCTTAAAGTCATTGAAACCATCCCCAAAGACCTCAGAAAAGAGTACCATTATATTAAATCTAAGATAATGGCACATTTCATGTTAGACGAGGCAGGTTACAGAGAACAATTCAGTAAATTGAGTCCAAAATCAACTCAAACGTTCTCTGACTACCTCTGTTTAGTCCGAGATGTTTTCAGCAAATGGACTTCAGCAGCCAAAATTAACAAAAGTTATGATAGATTAGAAGATCTCATCATTCGAGATAAAATCATTTCTTCTATCCCATCATCGTTTTCTAAGTTCTTACAGGAGAATGAATGCACAAGTGTGGAAGAAATTGAAAGACGTGGGTCGGCCTATTACACGGCCAACAAACAGTGCTTTGCCACTGAAGCTACTGACAGTAACTGGGTAGCAGCGGCCAACTATGAGAAAAACTATAGTAGGCAAAAACCAAACAGGCCTACCTCTGAGAAATTTAGACATTGCATTCACTGTAAATTTTCTCACCATTTGAACGAGATGTGCGATAAAAACCCAGGGTACCAAACATACTTGCAAAATATGGCAAACAGACAAGACAAAGAGCGTAAATCGTTCAAAAGTTTACGTAAATGTTTTCTCTGCAAGGCTTACGGGCACCATCGCATGGATTGTAGAGGCAGGCATATGACCAACAAAGCCAATGCCGCCTTGTTCGATAGCTCAGCGTCAGAAGACGAAAATCCAGAGAAACATCCTGTGAATGCAGCACAGGCTTGTGATGTATTTAGTGCTAACAAATGCACTGTCTGTAACACCTTCTATGAAGATGGTATCTTAACATGCGGGCACGCCATCCCTATTGCCAATGAGGAAGCTAACTTGGTAATAGACTCAAAAGGCAGATTAGACATCCATCACGGGTATGTTAATGGCAAGTTTGCTACAGTACTTCGCGACACCGGAAGTACACTTATTGGCCTGAAAACAACATTCATAACGCCTACAGACTATACAGGCAGGCACATTACATGTAGAACATTTTCAGGCAATATTGAGAAATATCCATTAGCATGGGCATACATTGAAACACCTTTCCTCACCGGGAAAGTAAAGTGCGCCGCACTTACAAACCCAGTGTGCGATATAATCATAGGAAACTTACCTGAGGTGAATGACAAACCTCATAACCATGACATAACATCACTATGTATTGATGATAACACGACATCACCACCAAATGTCATCATTAAAAATGTCATATCACCTATTGAATGTATGTTAGCTAATGCAGCACTAAGTTCTCATCACATCATTAACGATATCATTCCATCATCATCTGATGTCATTGAGTGTGTGAACGCAGTAACAAGAGCTACTGCTAGAGTGCAAGATGAAAGTAACCAAACTGAGGCTATACAAATGCTTAGCCCAGAATTACCACCTAGTGACTCTATGAAGGAAGCATTCATAACAGCTCAAAAAGCTGATCCTTCACTGTCAAAGTACTTTGACCTAATCGGCAAAAAGGCAAGAATAACCAAGAATGCGAAATGGCATTTTGCTTTACACAATGATATACTCACCAGGTATTACACCAGAGGTGACATTACAACGAAGCAAACTGTTTTGCCAACTACTTATCGCAAGCAAGCTTTACATCTTGCTCACGATATACCTTTTGCAGGCCATATGGCATATGTTAAAACCAGGTCAAGGTTATTGACACAGTTTCATTGGCCAAAATTTTGCAAGGACATAAAAACATATTGCAGAAGTTGTGATACATGCCAGAAACTGGTAAAAAAAGGTAAACACCCACAGGCAAAGTTACAAGTCACTGACTTAGCCAGTCGACCCTTTGAAAAATTATCAGTTGACATTGTGGGCCCTCTTAGTCATACAACAACTAGAGGGAATAAATATATTCTAACTTTTATTGATCAATGTAGTCGCTGGCCAGAAGCGATTCCTCTAAAGAACATTACTGCCAACGACATCATGGAAGTGTTCTTCCATATCTTCTCCCAAATTGGGTTTCCAGATACTATCCAGTCTGATAGAGGCACTCAGTTTATTGCCGCATCGACCCAAGCTTTCACCAAAATGTTAGGAGTGAAGCAAGTCTTCAATAGCCCCTATCATCCTCACTCGAGCGGGATTATAGAAAAGCTTAACGGGGATCTGAAGCACATGCTTGCAAAAGTAACTCAAGATCACCCCAATAACTGGGATGTATACCTACCAGCTGTCCTTTTTGCTTATCGCGAGGTACCACATTCTAGTACCGGTTTCTCTCCTTTTGAACTAATTTATGGTGCCAAACCACGAGGCCCATTAACAATTTATCACCAAATGTTAACTGACTCTACTCCAGTACTTAAACCCATATCATCATTCTTATATGTAACATCATTGCGTGAAAGGATTATTAAATCATGTGAAATTGCTAAAAATGCACTAAAACTATCTGGTGCTACTTACAGACAGTACGCAGACAAAGGTAACAGGACTATAACATTGACACCTGGACAGGACGTTCTACTACTACTACCTAGTGACAGACAGCTACTGACTGATTCTTGGCAGGGACCTTTTAAAGTGACAAGACAAATCTCACCTGTAGACTACGAAATCCTAATAAAAGACAAACACAAAATATTTCACATAAATATGCTAAGACCATACCACAACAGAGACAACGAACAAGACGATACGACAGCTTGCACCGTGATAATAGATCACGAAGATGACGATTCTAGCGACGAGATTCCAACACCTACATTAGACACGACAAACTGCTTGAATGAGATCAAGATCAATCCAAACTTAAGTCAAGCAGAGACAAACAGTTGCAAACAGTTGATACAACAGTACAACACCATCTTTTCCGACAACCCAGGACAAACAGAATTAGTACAGCATCACATCACACTCACATCAAACACACCCATAAGATGCAGACCATACACAATACCATTACATTACAAAGAACAATTACATCAAGAAATCATCAACTTAAAAAAAAACAACATCATCAGACGATCCTTATCAGACTTCTCTTCACCCATGGTCATTGTACGCAAAAAGGACAACACAATACGACTTTGCATCGACTACAGAAAACTGAACAAAATAACTGTTTTAGATCTTGAACCAATGGCAAACACTGACGATCTTCTGACAGAACTGACTGACGCTAAGTTCTTTACGACGCTTGACATGTCTAAAGGTTACTGGCAGATAGCTGTACATGAAGACAGCAGACATCTAACAGCTTTTGCCACGCCTTGGGGACTGTACGAATGGTGCAAACTTCCATTTGGGCTAGTCAATGCCCCAGCCACATTCGTACGCATGACACGACTCCTCCTAGCTGACATTCCTAATATTATTTGCTATATCGACGACATCTGTGTCCATACAGAGACAATGACGGAACATATAAAGACACTAGAACAGACACTAGAACGTATCAGACAGCACGGACTGACAGTGAAGCCTTCAAAGGTGAGCATGGCTTACCAAGAGATATCATTTTTGGGGTACAGAATATCCAATGGCTTTGTCATGACAGACAACAAAATTGTCTCCAAAATTCTAAAACTGTCACTCCCGACTAATAAGAAACAAGTCCGGAGTTTGTTGGGACTGATCAATTATTACAGGCAATTCATTCCTGATTTTTCAGAACTGACCGAGGTTTTTACTAATTTACTAACTAAGGATAAGCCTGAAAAAGTTGTACACGATGAATGCCTACGAAATGCATTTCATAAAGTTTTGGCATACTTTTCTGATAAGAATTCGAATAATCTCATCCTTAAATTGCCCAACATTCGTTTACCTTTCAGATTGAGAACAGATGCTAGCTCCGTTGCGATTGGGGCAGTCCTGTTGCAGGAATACAACAACATCCTGCATCCCGTTTGTTTTATATCAAGAAAACTAAGGCCTCGAGAGCGTGCATGGTCCATTCCACAATTAGAGGCACTTGCCTTAGTAGAAAGTGTGACGAAACTATCCAGATACCTTCTAGGACGTCACTTTATCATCGAAACTGACAACAGTCCATTACGGTATATAAATGCCGGAGTACCATCCAACAATATGATTGCTCGCTGGTCCTTGAAGCTTCAAAATTACAGTTTCGAGGTTCGACATATTCCAGGCAGAATCAATACAATTGCCGATCTTTTGTCCCGTTGTCCAACCGACCCAGTAAGCAATGTCTGAGTGCAGAGTGTACTAATACACTCAGACCAACACAGCCACCAATGAGTGAATTTTGTGTAAGGTCTATAATTGTAATTGTGATACGGATAAAAACCGACATGTATAATATACTTATTTTAATTAAGTCTTGTAATGAGTGTAGTATAATTGTGTAGTGTGTGTTAGAAAGAGAACATTATTAACTGTAAATATACAACAAGAACAGTGTCACAGACGCTTAACCACTTACCAGAAGCGAACTTTGCGGGTTAACAGTGACAGCTGTGTGTGGATTTCTTCACCGTGATATTTTAACGACGTGTGCAAATGTGGACTGAACAGTGACTTCTACAAGCGAACTTAATCCAAAAGGTTCGACACTCAAACATCAGAAATAAGAACAATCGATCATTATCCATAAGTTGTGAACACATCGGAAATAAGAACATTCCATCATAATCCGAAAGTTGTGATACTATAACATCAGACACGAACTTTGAGAACATTTTACTATCCGTTATAAAATAACACCTGAGCAGTTGTGTTCAGACAGTGTAACAGCAACTAAATTTTGAGTTTCGTGTGTACTTCCTGTGTAATTTAAAAAGTACACCAAAATTAGCAGACGATATACAAATATTCAAAAACTTATGACGATTGTAAAATCCTTTTGAATCTATAAAATATAATACACCAATTGGGTACTTATTTATTTTGATTAGTGTAATCTTAGAATCATATTTTGATTAATGTATTCATATTACCGACTTTTTCTCGTTAATATGAAGAAACGTCAAGCAATGACGCTAAGAAATTAAATAATTATTGTAATTTATTGTATTGCTTGAATGTCAAAATTACTTCCCTTGCATTTATGAATTACACCAAGGGCCATAATTTGAAACATATTCAATAGTGTGTATTGTATAAATAGACATTTTGTTGCTCAAATGGCTAACACACCGGGTAGGCGTCCACCAAGCATGGCAGAGAGCTGCCAACATTGCAAACCAACATAAGAGCTCCTGGCCAAATGAGGTCAGACTTTGAGTGTTTAATACGACTCATATAAAGCCGTATTTCAGTCTGGCTAGATGGCTGTTGCAAAACAACCATATTATTACGTTTTTTTCAAATTGCTGCGAGGTAGATGCGAGAAGCTGGTACTACTGATCTGACTGGGTATTATTGCAATTGAGGTAACCAGCCATCAGGGGGATGAAACCTGATTTGTGTTAAAAGTTGAACTTCATTTGTCATTTCAATGCAACTTACATTATCGTATATATTTCTATGCCATATATGTATTTTCATGCATAACACAGGGAAAGGGTAGACTCTGACATGAAGTTAACACTACCCCAGTATATACATACATCATGAATGAAAGATGGCATCTTTCATTGAGGTACCCGGGGAGGATGTCAGAGCCTAACATGGGATAGCTATGCAGCAACATCGTTACGACACCCGGCGGACAAGAATTGTCGGCTGGTAAGATTGTTACCTGACACGCTACCAGCGGTCAGGCTGACGACAAGACGCACGCATGCCACGTGACGCCACTAGAGGCGGTCAGCAAGTTGCGCGCTAGCGACAGACCGAGCTGGGACCTGAGACTGGAAGGACGTGTGCGGTGAAAGCAAGGCGTTTGTGTGGATCTCTGTGGGTGAAAGCCGAACGACTGTCATCTTGAGCGTCAGACTTGTGAGCTGTATTGTGGTTGTGAGCGTCGTGAGTTATATATTGTATATTGTTGTAATCAGCGTTCTGTATTTAATTTGGCAATAAATCCATAAAACGTTGTGTCGTTGAGTCTTACGTCGAATCATGTTATACTTGTACTGTCTCACACGTGTTAGCCCAACGAGCCAATTCTAAGGTCCTGACAATAGTGCTAGCCCCATTTTTCTATGGACCAGTCGGCACTCGATTGATGCTGTGGTCAGTTCATAGCCGGTCACCTTTACAACGCCAGACCTCCTGGTACCTCTTTTAATTAAGCTGTGTCGAGCTGGGAACCTAAGTCGATTTTTATAAATATGCCTCGACTGGGAATCGAACCCATCACTATCGGCTTGGTAGGTAGATATGTATCTCTTTGTCTTCCCCATGCTCTTTTTTTCATCAAATTTGTCAGTTGTCACCAAGTTTTCAAGTTTATTTCTTCTCATGACGTGTCCAAAATAATCTTTACAGTCTACGTCAAATGTCTGCAATTTAGTGATTTTTATGTGTGTCTTCACAGACTTTTTTATTTGTTTTTATACCTGCCCATAATGTTCTTCGCAATATTCTCAGAAACCACGTTTTCACTGCCTTGAGATGTTTCTCAGCATGTCTGCTTACTGTCGATGCATACAGTTCGAGTTCGAGTACACTATTACCCCTGCCCCTTTCAACCTCAGAAGAGAAGTTATGTTAGGGTCCATCCCTTGCGCAGATTAATAATCGTGTGACCAAGTCAGCCACAGATAGGAGATTAATTTGAAGGTGGTTGCTGTGCGTACAGGGTAATATTACTGTTTCTAAATAGCACTTCAACCCTCTTTTTCTCACGGCAGTTATATGTTTCCCAGCTTGCAAGAGGCTACCTTTGTCATAACTATTGAGGAATCAATATTTTCTAGGCATCTGTAAATAAGGTAGTCTGTCTTTGCTTTCCTTCTTGTCAATGACCGTATAGGTTGGTGACCGTACCTATTGTTTCTATAAAGAGACCCTTTGCCAACCTAGAAAATTTGAGAGAACTAACTGTTGGCTCCTAGAGGTAAGTAAACTAATAATTATTCTTATACACTGTCCACCTTCTTCTCATGCGTCCTGGCGACTGTGACATGAACGAACTCCAACTCCTCTACAGTCTGTACAGTCTGGTACTGTTAAGAGGGGGCTTCAAATGATAACCTTCAAAGTGCGATGTAAATTACAATAACCACGACATTGTCTTGTAACCTGTCAATATTGTTGTTAAGGATGGCAGACAGCACGGTGATGTCCTAAAGGCAGCTTAAAGATGGCCGCCCACTTTCGACATGCACCAAAGAGGAGCAGAGTTCTGTGTTTTGATCAGTGAAGGGGTGAAACCTATAGAAATTCAGCATCGAGTGAAGGTCCAGTATGGTGAAGCATGCCGGTCAGTCCAGCAAGTCTATGAATGAAGTAGGAAGTTTCAAAACGGCGTGACTTCTGTGACAGACTTCGCGACAGGGTCAGCCATACCGAGTACTGACCCCAGAGACAGGAATGCAATTATTTAACTGCGCTGGAGGACTTGCATTGATATCAGTAGTGACTACATTGAAAAATAATACGTTTGTTCTTTACTTTTACAGAAAATATTCACGCCCAAAATACATTTAAGTTTTCATTTGAAGTCCCCTCGTATTTCATCCATCACTTGCTGGTACATCTGTCTGTATTTCAGTCCACACACAGATTGCAGCATGAATCATGAAACTACCTTTCATCTTATACTTTGAAAACAGATCAAAGCCCAAACTTGCACACGCTAGAGAACTAATCAGCTGGAGTAAATGCAGACAATAAATGTCTTACATCTTGCTTATAACAACTTCCTTAGAGGACAAGCAAACATGGCAACTCTAACTTGTGATAAGAATGTTTACAATCAATTGCTATTGCTAGTTCCTCTTTTGGTTCCCTCTATATTTTTTATGCGGGTATATATGTAAGTATGTGTTCGTATGTGCGCGTGTCTATTTGTGTGTTCTTGTGTAAACGTGATATTTAGAAGCAAAATACCAACTTCTTTCGTGTTTGTTTATTCTACAGAATCTCATTTATGTCTGATGTTGTCTGTGTACTTTTCGGGTATTAGTAACTTTTCAGTTTGCTATTTAACCCGTTTTCAATTATCATCGGTCTGCCTGCTGATGTTTAGTTAGTTCCTTGGTATCTATCATCTCGCTGTCTTCTATTGTTTGTCTGCACATTTGGAATTTGTACAATGTATTTCTGCTAGTGTTCATGTGCCCACTTGATATCAGTCATCTTTTTTGTCTGCTGTTGTTTATTACCACCTTGGTAGTTGTCATATCTCTGTCTGTTATTGTTCATTTACCTTCTTGGTATCTGTCATCTGTCTGCCTGTTATTGTTTATTTACGTTCTTTATATCTGTCATATGTCTGTCTACTAATATTTATATAACTCTCGGGTATCTGTCATCAGTCTGTCAACTAGTGTTTATTTACTACCTTGGCATCTGTCATCGGTCTTTCTGCTACTGTTTATTTATATTCTTGATATCTGTCATCTGTCCGTCTTCTAATGTTTATTTAATTTCTTGGTATTTGTCATCTGTCTGTTTGCTAATGTTTATTTACTTTCTTGGTATCTATCATCTGTCTGTCTGTCTGATACTGTTTATTTACTTTCTTAGTATCTGACATCTGTCTGTTTGCTAATGTTTGTTTACATTCTTGGTGTCTGTCAAATATCTGTTTGCTAATGTTTATTTAGTTCTTGGTATCTGTCATATGTCTGTTTGCTAATGTTTGTTTACATTCTTGGTGTCTGTCATATGTCTGTTTGCTAATGTTTATTTAGTTCTTGGTATCTGTCATATGTCTGTTTGCTAATGTTTGTTTACATTCTTGGTGTCTGTCATATGTCTGTTTGCTAATGTTTGTTTACATTCTTGGTATCTGTCATATGTCTGTTTGCTAATGTTTGTTTACATTCTTGGTATCTGTCATCTGTCTGTTTGCTAATGTATGTTTACATTCTTGGTGTCTGTCATATGTCTGTTTGCTAATGTTTGTTTACATTCTTGGTGTCTGTCATATGTCTGTTTGCTAATGTTTGTTTACATTCTTGGTATCTGTCATATGTCTGTTTGCTAATGTTTGTTTACATTCTTGGTATCTGACATCTGTCTGTCTGTCTGATACTGTTTATTTACGTTCTTAGTATCTGACATCTGTCTGTTTGCTAATGTTTGTTTACATTCTTGGTGTCTGTCATATGTCTGTTTGCTAATGTTTATTTAGTTCTTGGTATCTATCATCTGCCTGTTTGCTAATGTTTGTTTACATTCTTGGTATCTGTCATCTGTCTGTTTGCTAATGTTTGTTTACATTCTTGGTATCTGTCATATGTCTGTTTGCTAATGTTTATTTAGTTCTTGGTATCTGTCATATGTCTGTTTGCTAATGTTTGTTTACATTCTTGATGTCTGTCATATGTCTGTCTGATACTGTTTGTTTACATTCTTGGTATCTGTGGCATAACCGCTAACCACCATTTTTCAGTTACCAAGAATGCACGCAAAAGAGAGGGAAAAATATAACAATTGACTGCCAAACTCAAACCGAAACCAAAACTGAAAATTAACGCAAAATCAAAACTGAAAATGAAAGATTGACAGATGACGTCAATTCTGGGAAATATTTCACCAGCCAAAGCTCAGGAGATCATTGAATAGAAACAGACACGTGACAACGCCTCCGCTAGGACGCCTGTTTAGAATATGTTAATCGCGCACTTCCACTGCTGAAAGCTTGACGAGCAGACGCAAAAGCTGGTGTGACCGAATTTTCAAACAAGAAAGGCAGAATGTCTGAATCCGAGGTAAGCTTGTGACTCCTTAGATTAAACTGATGACCAGATGTATCAAGTATCAAGTAATGGTATCCAGTGTTTGTAACGTCAATTGAAATGTATTATTGTAAATTAAAACCTCTGAAGTGAAAAATGTTTGACTGTTAGATTCTGACGACGCAGAGCCGTTTCCCGGGCAAACTGACAATCTACTACTCTCTTCGAATACTGCAAGCTCTGATATTCTTAAAGATAGTTTTTAACTTTAAGAAGTGCATAATAATACTACATTCTATTCTAGACAACTGTACGAAGTGATGATTCTAAAGCAATCTTGTGCATTTGAGCAAAAACACTGCTTAAATTACTATCAATATCTACAGCTCATAAGACAGTTCGTGTACTAGAACAAGTGCCTCGTTTTAAAAAAGACTTATCTATGCCTATTTACAATCTAGAGAGCTGAAAGAGATATCATATTTTCCCTTTCTCCTTCATATATTGAATAAATAGGGTTTGATGGAATAAATATTTAGATTTATGTCAGATTTTACATAGATAAGGGGACTCATGACCTGCATTACATCAGAAAGTTATGCTTCGCGGAACTCCATCACCAGAAGTTGACTTAACCCACTACTCAACATAACTTAAAACACAACACCACACCACCCAACACTCAACACCACAACAACAACAGGTAATGGGAGAGGAGTTATTATACAAAGAAGAAGGAAAAGTTGGTTAATTGGGAAAACACAGAGAACCATTTATACACACTACAAACCCAATTGAGTGATAGAAATGTTATAAATGTATGCCATTTATTCATATGCATTTTGACACCTCCTCACTCTTGTCACTGTCTTACTGTACACGTCTCACTGACCCTAGGTCCAAAGAGAAATTACATACAGCAGGAACCAGCTGATACCAGGCGTACACAGTGTGATAAACTCTGACCACCCCAAATTAACCCAACACTAGATCAGAGAAAAGAGGAGGGGGGGGGGGACTAGTTTCTACTTCAGGAATCTAGCTTTCTTCCGACCTACTTCTAGAATATTGCATTTTTAGGATTGTACATATCTATGTGAATCTTACACAGTGAAATCTTGGTGGCAACCAACTGGCCAACCAACCAACCCAGACCAGAAAGAGAGAGAGAAAGAGATGAACCACACGTGAGATGGAAGATGACTAAGCCATGAGCAGAGTATGGGAAGCCTTCAGAGAAGCTACACGGGCAGAACTGAAGTGGATCCATCAGACAATGGACCGAGGCTTATCCTAATCTCCTAATCACAAGGTTACATTTCTCCAAGGAACACACAACAACCATTTCAGGAACAGATACCTAAATGTTGAATTATCATCTCCACACTTATAATGTACAACATTTAAATGTTTCCACACTTGTTGGCATAGTATTCATTGATGTTTATTTGTTGATTGACTGTAAACTTGGGCTTATATGCCATTTTCTATGTTATCCTGTGTAAACCACAACAGAAAATGTATGTAACAGGCCAGATGACACAGGCCAGTCAATAAATGATGAACCTTAACTGACCGTATGTTGATTTGTCAGTCAAACCTATCTGTTGACTCTCCATCTTATGTGTGTAAAACATGTGTCAATGTCTACTGGAATTTGTTAAATGTGTAATTGTCAAAACAAATCCACTCATGATGAATTACTGAATTGGGGAGAGAAGACTCTAGGTCTATCAACTGCTCAACATCCATGCATAAATCAGGCTGAGAGAATTCTCCAGACTTTCCTCAGAATTGATAAAAAGGGGGCTCAAGAGCTAAAAGAATCCTTGGAGAAGGGGCAGAATCCCAGTTAGTATTTCCTATTCTCACCAGGGCCATAATCTATATCTCCTAGACTAAATTAATAACACGAGGCCTGCAGATAACTCGAGGGTCATATTCTGGGGTTATTGAAGATAGAAGAGGATGGCGCCCAACTTCTTTTGTTAGAAATGGGGCATGCACTACAGTGATCTCCCAGTCCCTTCAGAATATATGACATATTGGGGTCTCGTCTGGGATTGTTCCCAGGGAATAAAATGAGTTAAACAGTGCACATTGTGTGTAATTAAACAATTACATAAAACATTGTGCTAATTAAACAATTACATAAAACATTAACACAAATATCTTTGGATCAAGTATTGTCATTTTTGATAAACTTAATTAATTGACAACATGTAGGTTCTAAATAATTAATCACACATAGATAGAATCTCTGTTACCTGAATAATGTGTTTTCAGGTTAATAAGATCACATCTTGATTTAAATATAGTGTGTATACCTACTGTCCAAACACTACTTCTCTTCCAGAGAAGGTGTTCTTTTCCTGAGAAGTCTGAACTTACAGCATTTCATCAACTACCGGAAAATCTTATCCGGAGGGAAATGTCTGTCTAATTTCAGATTCTTTTCTTTTACTAGGAATTAATTCTGGTTACTTCAATGCCTGCTGTCTTTGGCTTTTCCAACATTGACAGACAGACATAACATAAAGTGTTTAATATTGTGCATGCTTTGCTGTATATTTGCAGATCCAGGGACTGACAAGCTTACGCGGATCAGACCAAACTGCACTTATATTTTTTTTTAGGTAGAGCAAACAAAGCAATAAATTCTAGGCATGGCGGAAACTGCAAAGTTTAGGGCCCAAATAATGGAAACAGGTAGGGAATGCGGGTTAGATGGCCCTGCGCTAGCTAACTATGTTTCAGACGCATTCGACAGAAGAGAAAGGCTTCAAGCCGAACTGGCCCTCAAAGAAAAACACTTTCAGGCTGAATTAGCTGAGAAGGAAAAACACCTTCAGGCTGAATTAGCTGAGAGGGAAAAACACCTTCAGGCTGAATTAGCTGAGAGGGGAAAAAGACTTCAAGCAGAATTGGAGGAGAAAGAGAGAAGACAACAGGCTGAAATGGAAGATAAGGAGAGAGAACGTCAACACCAACTGGAGTTGAAGAGAATGGAAACTGAATTGGAGATCCGAAGACTAGAGGAAGAGAGTGCCCCCACACCCTCAACCTCATCAGGGTTGCCAGTGACAGAACCACATTCGAATGTCTCCCACCTTAATTCCGGAGCTATGTCGTTTCCTCTTGAACCATTCAATGACCAGACTGACAACATCGAAGGATATTTATCACGCTTCGAGGCAATGGCTGTCAGCTGTGGTCTGGATGAAGGAAGATGGGCAACGAAGTTGTCGCAAACATTAAGATCAACCGCGTACGACGTGTTCTCTCGACTCACACGTGAGGAACAGCAGATCTATGCGACACTCAAGACGGCACTCTTGAGCCGATTTGAAGTGGACGGTGATTCTTATAAGCTTAGGTTCAAATCCGTAAGGAAGGAGCCGGTTGAAAGCTATGCGCAACTGGTTGATAGACTGAAGGCATACATCCAGCGATGGACTTGCTTAGGAGGGTTTGAAGAAAGTTTTGAGGGACTTCGTGAGATGATAATCATTGATCAGATCAAGGGGACAATGCCGAATGAGATGAAAGCATTCTTAACCCAAAACGGGGCTTACCGCCTATAAAACATCATCATCCTGGCAGAGAGATTTGAAAAATCTAAGAAGGACATGGGAGGTAAGCGACGTTTGAACAACACCCCTTCTCAAGATAAAACTCCAAAGCCAAAAGAGGGTGAAACACTTTAGCCACCAAGAAAAATGGGAAATCCAAGAAAAACACTCAAAACACAGCCCAAACAGCGCCGAAGGAGGACAAACCATTCTGCACCCATTGCAAAATTAGAGGTCACACATTTCAGAATTGCAGGAAGAAGCCACCTCCGCATACAGCGGCCTGTTTGGCCAACCGAAAAGAGAAAAGAGTGAGCACTGGTGAAACGTCCAAACAGACACCTCATCAAGACACATCATCCCGTATTCCGGTTGTAGAATCCATCTTGCTAAATGGATTCAAAACGACCTGTCTATATGATACTGCGTTATCGTATGACTGTGTTGTTTCATCATCCTTAGTTCACCCTGAACAGGTGACAGAGGAAATAGTGGAATTACAGGGACCACTGAAGAGTTCAACAAGTATGTCTCTTCCAGTGGCAAAAGTGAACATAGCCTCGCGGTATGTTACTGGGACAATTAAGGCAGCAGTCTTGGACGATCCGATATATCCCGTAATCCTCGGCTGTAGATTTATCGTTCTAGGAGAACCTGTTCAACCTGTGGCGATGGCTACAATGACCACTCGATCCCAGGCAAAAAAGACTCCAGAAACAACTACGCCAATCCCTCGAACGGAGGAACTGAAGAGGGCACAAGAGGCCGACAGCACCTTGGATCCCTGCTTCCGAAAACTGCCAAAATCACATTTACCTCTACGTCTTTACAGAAAAGCAGGACGAGCTGGACAAGAGTTTAACCAACTTGTTGTACCAACTCCATACAGGACCCAGATCTTGGAAATGGGTCATAGTCTACCATTCAGTTGGCATATGGGTATCAACGCTACTACACAGAGGATTGCGACTCACTAATTTTGGCCAGGGATGAACTCAGACATACAACGGTTTGTAAAATCATGCCCACAGTGTCAGAAAGTATCACCAAAAACACCGGACACCACCGGCAATGTTGGGTGAATCGCCCATCACTGGAATTCCATTTGAGAAAGTGGCGGTAGACATAATCGGACCTCTCTCAGCAACGAAGAGGCGAAACCGATTCATATTAACGCTTGTGGACACAACAACCATGTGGGCCGAAGCAGTTCCTATTTCCAGCTGTGACTCCAAACACGTCGTTGATGCATTATTAGGAATATTTACACGTCTAGGATTTCCACAAAAGATCTTGACGGACAACGGTTCACAGTTTCGTGGTAAGCTCATGGAAGAGACCTTCAGACTTTTTCATGCATGCCATATCTTCAGTTCACTATATCACCCTCAGTCAAATGGACTTGTGGAAAGGTGGAACGGGACATTGATTAGTATCCTGCGCAAAATTGCCCAGGAGAAGACAGAGGATTGGGACTTGTATTTACCCGCAGCTTTATTCGCTTACAGGGACGTACCCCATCACTCAACAAGTTTTGTTCAAGCCACACTGTTGTTTGGACGACCGATCAAAGGACCACTTGATGCGTTACTTCGAACCTGGACCGATAATACTACTTAGTTAGTTCGTTAGTCGACAGATCATCCTCGTTGCACATCGAACCATTCAGTCCATAAGTGCTCGGATCCCCTCCTCAGCAAATCCCGCAGCGTGTAGCGGCTAACGACGCCAGTTCTGTGTTGGTTTATCAATCTTCTTTGGCTTCCTGCGTAGTGTTCTTGTTTGGCCACCCCTCTTTTAATTTGCTGCTCTCGCAGTCTGGCCATTGTTGTAGATTCACAGTCATCACTTGGTTCTCGCAAAAGTCTCACTTCACGTAGAGCATTCAGAATGTCAGCCTGGTCCATGCCGCTTCCGCCCTCCACAGTAGCCTCACCTGCGAGCTTGTTAGCCCGCTCATTTCCTTGTACTCCCGCATGCCCTGGCACGAAGATGAAACTAATCTTTGCCAGCCGAGAACGCTTCAGAGGCAGCAACCATTCTCTTCGGATCGACCCCTCCTCTATCCTCTTGATCATGTTCATTGAGTCGCTAAGGAAACAAGCCCTAGTGAATGTCTGTGTCTCGAGCCATGTTATTGCTTTACTTACTGCCATGACTTCCATGGTCAGGCTACTTGTGGTTTCAGTGAAAGCACCAGAGTCCTCCTTCACAATTCTCCCACCGGCCCGAGCTGTAAAGGCCCATGAGCTTCTCACATGTCGAACGACCGACCCATCTGTGTAGATGACCGCGTCACCGTCTAGCGAATTCTCGAAAATCAACGCTTGTACTTCAGCCTCAACAGCAGCCGGGTTTTCTTGTCTGCATTTTCTATCTAGTTGGATGCAAACTGAAAAGGATGTGCAGAAGTCTGTTGGCACTTGCACCCACTCCTCGCCAGGTTCTAAGTCCTCAAGTGAACACACCTGTTGAAGAATGTCTTCGGCTTGACCCATCCACGACCGTCCTCTTTTTAACCTGCTGTCCTTCACCTTCCTAATTTCACTATGCAGTGGATGTTGTGTGTTTGCGTTAATTCTGAGGTAGGCGCGTGCCCTGCAAACTTGTATTCTCTCTTCAATGGTTGGAAAATCAAGAAGGTAGCGCATCGCCCTGCATGCTGTATCTCTTGTACATCCAAGAATAATGCGCATAGCTTCATTCTGTATCCTTTCCATCCTTTCTATCTGCTTATGGCTGAGAGTCAAGAATGCCATTGCATACTCCAAAACAGACATGACCAGCCCCTCGTACAGAAGACATAGATGGCGCTGCTCACAGTTTGCTGCCGCCATCACCCGCATCGCTGCCAAACCCCGCTTGGCCTTTGTTATCACCTGGTCTATGTGCACATTATAAGCAAAGCTTCGATCAAACCGTATCCCCAGGTAATTCATTGCCTGCGTTCTTTCCACCGTCTCTGAACACAGCATTACAGTTGGTGTTGGATTGTTGACAATATGATTATTCAACGAGAACCAAGTCACTGTTGCCTTTGTTGGGTTGACCATTGCCCCAGCTTCATCACACCAAGTTCTTATGCGATTGAGTTCGGTTTGTAGTTCCACAGCAACCTCCTCTCTATCCTTACCCTGACGATACACTAAAACATCATCGGCATATGACAATGTCCTGCCAGGTCCATTGATCTGCTCACTGGTGATTCTCACTGTGTAGGCGTTGAACAGTACCGGAGATAATGGTGATCCCTGTGGTAGGCCAGGATATATTGTTGTTGGTTCTGAAGTCCAACTGCCACATCTAAAAACTACTTTCCGCTGGAAGAGGGCTGCAGCGATCCAACTAAGGAGGAATGGACTTACGTTTAGTTCAAGAAGCTGAAACATTAAAAAATGCAGTGGTACTCTGTTGTATGCGCCCTCAAGATCAATCGCTGCAGCAACGGTTTCAGTGCCTGAGTGGAAACCTTCATAGACATCATGGGCAAAGACTGCTGCATTGGTCCAGGTTTCTCTTTTTGGACGGTACCCACCCAGGGTAGGTGGGAAAACACCTTGCCTCTCTAGTTGGCTTGATATTTTCCTGGCAATTACCTTCTCCAGCAGCTTGCCTATTGTATTCTGCATGGTTATAATTCGATATCCCTGAATTTTGTTGTGGTCTTTGTCAGGCTTCGGCAAGGGAATCAGATAGCTGTGTAACCATTCCTCCTTGATGCTAGCACTCCCTATACTGTTGTTGTACATGTCTGCTAGTTTCTCTAGCTCATTGTCGGTACACCTATTTATGTCGTCGTATCTTATGCCATCAGGACCTGGAGCACTGTTTTTTGATCGTCGAAGCACAGCCTTGATTTCTTTCACTGTCACTGTGTCTTCATCCGAAGTGTTCTGGGCCTTGCATCTGTCTGAGGTGACCTCCTTGGCCAGATTTCGGCCTCCCATGTCTGTCTGGTTGTTCTGATCAAGGTAGCGTTCAAAGAGGGCTTTGCCCTTGTCCTCGTCAGTCCTCTGCCAGATGAGGTCAGCACCTTGGAAGTCAGAAATGCTCTTATTCTTGACTACACCACTCATGCTTTTATGTAGTCGCCAGAACAATTTCAGTGACTTGTCTGTGCTTACTCTTTGACACACCTCTGCCCATTTTTCGCTTTTAACCACCGTGACCAGTTTTTTGAAATAGCTTACTTTTGTGTGCATGTCTCTTTCTAAGTGCAAGCAGGGACTAGGATGACCAGCTCTGTTCTTCTTGGCATTTTGCCATCTCCTTACAGCACTACGCTTATCCACCCAAGCCTTCTCCACCTCGAAACTCCACCACGGTGGCTGCTCCCAGCTTTTTTTCCTGCCCTGAAACGTTCTGCGCTTGTCACGTCTTATTTTACTCACCACGTCTTGCCATGTACTGTCATACTGGAACGTCTTTACCTTTAGCTTGTGCTGCCTGGTTCTGCCTTTCTCCACCAATATACTGCAAGGGTGGTGGTCGCTGCCATGGTGTCCTAGGACACCCCATCTACACACTGTAGTGAGTAAAGGTGAAACTAGCGCCAGATCAATAGCACTGTCCTCATCGCCTGGTCGGCTTGCTGTCCTGGTGACACAGCCACTGTTGATACAAACAAGGTCGATGGTTTCCAGTGCAGTTTCGAGCTCCCCCCCCCCCTTGTGTATTTGAGGAAGTGTTTCCCCATGATCTGCCTTTAGCGTTGAAGTCACCACAGAAAATAACATTTCTCTCGTGGCCTAATATGCCACTTATGCACTGCCACCTCTGGGCGTCCACACTCGCATTGCGGACATAAACATTAACCAACACGAATGGTATACTGGAATGAACTCTCAACGCCTGTATTTGTATATCGTCACTGTCCCAACTGGACATGTCTAGCTCTGACGCCACCATGCTGTCGCGAACGAGAATCGCCGTTCCCAGATGTCGTCTGTTGTAGAAACATTTGAAGCCGGCAATTCGGAGTGCCTGATCGCCCAGTCTCGTCTCCTGGAGTGCTACAATGTCGTTCCTGTAAACTAGGGTTTCTAATATAGAGCCCAGTTGTTTTACACTGGCACAGTTCCAATATAGAATACGGATGTTCCTGAGTCCTAGACGGTGACACTTGAGTCTAAAACGTCTCAAACCACCGCGCTTACCTTGCTTCTTCCTCCCTGCGCGGCTACCGCGCCGCTTCGTTATGTTGACTGCTGACCGCTCGGAAAATACACGTTGTTCCGCCATGTTGAAAAAACGTAAACACAGACTGCTGAGAACCACACACGCTGCTGAAAATTCACTCAAGGAAGGCTTCGCTCGATGCACGAACTCCGTACCACCCGCGCAGATCTTGAGTAGAAACTCCTGGTTTTACATCCTGGCACACCAATTACACGCAAGTGATGAATAAATCCATCCCCTACGCGAAAAAGTTAACGAACACAAAACAACACGACCGTCCGTCGCCATCTTGAAACCGGAAGTCCGATAATACTACAGATGATACAGTCGTGACTGCATCTGCATATGTTGCCGAGTTGAAAAATCGTTTACAACACAGTTGGAAACAAGCGAATGTCAATCTACGTCAAGCCAGACGAAGAATTGCTCGTAGTTTCAACCGCAAGGCAAAGGATAGAGAGTTAGAGGTAGGAGAGAAGGTGATGTTGCTGCTTCCAACCAGTCAGAATAAGATGCAAATAGGATGGAGAGGACCTTATGTAGTGACGGAGAAGATCTCACGTACCAACTACAGAATTTCAGTCAAATGCAAGATGAAAGTATTTCACATAAACCTCTTAAAGAAATATCATGAAAGACCCTCAACCACCGAACCTGCACATCTGATGGCCATGACTGTGGCTACTGAAGTCGAAGAAGGATCAACAATGGGAGTCGAGTACCCACTGCAAGCCAAAGAGACCTTTAAGGATGTGGAAATCAATCCTAACTTAACAAAGGATCAGCAAAAGCAGATTAGCGAACTTATCGCAAAGTATGCAGAAGTACTTACTGATAAGCCAGGAAAAACTGATTTGGAGGAAGTTGACATGAAGTTAAATGACACAGTGCCTGTGCGAGTCAAGACTTACCCAGTTCCTTATGCAAAGCAAAAGACTTTAGAGGAAGAAATACAATAGCTGCTCACCACAGGAATAATCTCACCATCTGAATCACCTTACAGTGCCAGCGTCGTTTTATTGAGAAAGCCAAGTGGAGAACATAGAGTGTGCATCGATTATCGACAGCTCAATGCTATTACTGAATTCCAAGCAGAACCTCTGCCTGATCAGAATAAACTCTTCACAGCACTCAACCGAACTAAGTACTTTACTAGGATTGATCTCAGTAAAGGATATTATCAGATTCCTGTAAAACTGGAAGTTAGACTATGGTTAGCTTTCAGCACGCCTGGAGGACACTATGAGTTCAACGTTCTTCCATTCGGATTAAGTAATGCTCCCAGCGTTTTTACACGTATGATGAGAAAATAACTTGACCCACTACAGCATCCAGACATCAGTCACATCATGGATGACATCCTGATCGCAACTGAAACATTTGAAGAGCATGTAGAAACACCGCATCTTTTGTTCAGGCGCCTCAGAGAAACTGGATTGACGGCTAGACCAAAGAAGTGTCAAATAGGATTCCAAGAATTGGACTTTCTAGGTCATAAGATATCTCATGGACTGATTACTCCACAAGAGGGAAATGTGGACAAACTCCAGAGAGCACCTCGTCCAAAAACAAAGAAGGATGTAAGATCATTTGTATCCTTATGCGGATTCTGCCAAAGATACATCAAGGACTTCAACACTCTGTCAGCACCTTTAACAAATCTTACCAAAAAGGGGAAACCAGAGAAAGTCAATTGGTCAGCTGACTGTGAGAGAGCTTTCACAGCACTAAAGCAGGCATTAACTGCTCATCCAGTCTTACATCTACCAGACCTCGACCAACCATTTGTGCTGCGCACCGATGCCAGTAACATAGGAATTGGGGCAACGTTGTTGCAGAGAAAGGGAGATGTACCATCAGAGCTATTCCCGGTATCCTATGCTAGCAGGAAATTAAATGCAGCAGAGAGGAATTACAGTACTATCGAGAGAGAATGTCTTGCGCTCGTATGGAGTGTACAGAAGTTTCAAGCATACCTATATGGCAAACACTTCACAGTGCAATGTGACCATCAACCACTCATGTTTCTCGCAGCATCCAAGACTCTGAATGCCCGACTTATGAGGTGGTCGCTGCTTCTTCAACCCTACTCGTTCCAGGTTGAATACGTTCCTGGGAAGATGAATGTGGGAGCGGACTTCCTGAGTCGACACCCAGTGCCTGATGAACCAGGTCAATCAGATGCAGAAGAGAATACAAGGGAGGAAAACACGGGACAAGTTTGATAACTGAAAATGCTGGAAACATAGTTCCATACAGTAGAACAATCTGGGGTGGGGCCATGTGGCATAACCGCTAACCACCATTATTCAGTTACCAAGAATGCACGCAAAAGAGAGGGGAAAATATAACAATTGACCGCCAAACTCAAACCGAAACCAAAACTGAAAACGAACGCAAAATCAAAACTGAAAATGAAAGATTGACAGATGACGTCAATTCTTGGAAATATTTCATCAGCCAAAGCTCAGGAGATCATTGGATAGAAACAGACACGTGACAACGCCTCCGCTAGGACGCCTGCTTAGAATATGTTAATCGCGCACTTCCACTGCTGAAAGCTTGACGAGCAGACGCAAAAGCTGGTGTGACCGAATTTTCAAACAAGAACGGCAGAATGTCTGAATCCGAGGTAAGCTTGTGACTCCTTAGATTAAACTGATGACCAGATGTATCAAGTATCAAGTAATGGTATCCAGTGTTTGTAACGTCAATTGAAATGTATTATTGTAAATTAAAACCTCTGAAGTGAAAAATGTTTGACTGTTAGATTCTGACGACGCAGAGCCGTTTCCCGGACAAACTGACAATCTACTACTCTTTCGAATACTGCAATCTCTGATATTCTTAAAGATAGTTATTAACTTTAAGAAGTGCATAATAATACTACATTCTATTCTAGACAACTGTACGAAGTGATGATTCTAAAGCAATCTTGTGCATTTCAGCAGAAACACTGCTTAAATTACTATCACTATCTACAGCTCATAAGACAGTTCGTGTACTAGAACAAGTGCCTCGTTTTAAAACAGACTTATCTATGCCTATTTACAATCTAGAGAGCTGAAAGAGAAATCATATTTTCCCTTTCTCCTTCATATATTGAATAAATAGGGTTTGATGGAATAAATATTTAGATTTATGTCAGATTTTACATAGATAAGGGCACTCATGAACTGCATTACATCAGGAAGTTATGCTTCGCGGAACTCCATCACCAGAAGTTGACTTAACCCACTACTCAACATAACTTAAAACACAACACCACACCACCCAACACTCAACACCACAACAACAACAGGTAATGGGAGAGGAGTTATTATACAAAGAAGAAGGAAAAGTTGGTTAATTGGGAAAACACAGAGAACCATTTATACACACTACAAACCCAATTGAGTGATAGAAATGTTATAAATGTATGCCATTTATTCATATGCATTTGACACCTCCTCACTCTTGTCACTGTCTTACTGTACACGTCTCACTGACCCCAGGTCCAATGAGAACTTACATACAGCAGGAACCAGCTGATACCAGGCGTACACAGTGTGATAAACTCTGACGACCCCAAATTAACCCAACAATAGATCAGAGAAAAGAGGAGGGGGGGGGGGGGGGACTAGTTCCAACTTCAGGAATTTAGGTTTCTTTCGACTTACTTCTAGAATATTGCATTGATAGGATTGTACATATCTATGTGAATCTTACACAGTGAAATCTTGGTGGCAACCAACTGGCCAACCAACCAACCCAGACCAGAAAGAGAGAGAGAAAGAGATGAACCACACGTGAGATGGAAGATGACTAAGCCATGAGCAGAGTATGGGAAGCCTTCAGAGAAGCTACACGGGCAGAACTGAAGCGGATCCATCAGACAATGGACCGAGGCTTATCCTAATCTCCCAATCACAAGGTTACATTTCTCTAAGGAACACACAACAACCATTTCAGGAACAGATACCTAAATGTTGAATTATCATCTCCACACTTATAATGTACACTATTTAAATGTTTACAATGTTTCCACACTTGTTGGCATAGTATTCATTGATGTTTATTTGTTGATTGACTGTAAACTTGGGCCTATATGCCATTTTCTATGTTATCCTGTGTAAACCACAACAGAACATGTATGTAACAGGCCAGAGGACACAGGCCAGTCAATAAATGATGAACCTTAACTGACCTTATGTTGATTTGTCAGTCAAACCTATCTGTTGATTCTGCATCTTATGAGTGTAAAACATGTGTCAATGTCTACTGGAATTTGTTAAATGTGTAATTGTCAAAACAAATCCACTCATGATGAATTACTGAATTGGGGATAGAAGACTCTTGGTCTATCAACTGCTCAACATCCATGCATAAATCAGGCTGAGAGAATTCTCCAGACTTTCCTCAAAATTGATAAAAAGGGGGCTCAAGAGCTAAAAGAATCCTTGGAGAAGGGGCAGAATCCCAGTTAGTATTTCCTATTCTCACCAGGGCCAAAATCTATATCTCCTAGACTAAATTAATAACACGAGGCCTGCAGATAACTCGAGGGTCATATTCTGGGGTTATTGAAGATAGAAGAGGATGGGGCCCAACTTCTTTTGTTAGAAATGGTGCATGCACTACAGTGATCTCCCAGTCCCTTCAGAATATATGACAGTATCTGTCATCTGTCTGTTTGCTAATGTTTGTTTACATTCTTGGTGTCTGTCATCTGTCTGTTTTCTAATGTTTGTTTACATTCTTGGTGTCTGTCATCTGTCTGTTTGCTAATGTTTGTTTGAATTCTTAGTATCTGTCATCTGTCTGTTTGCTAATGTTTGTTTACATTCTTGGTATCTGTCATCTGTCTGTTTGCTAATGTTTGTTTACATTCTTGGTATCTGTCATCTGTCTGTTTGCTAATGTTTGTTTACATTCTTTGTGTCTGTTATCTGTCTGTTTGCTAATGTTTGTTTACATTCTTGGTGTCTGTCATCTGTCTGTTTGCTAATGTTTGTTTACATTCTTGGTATCTGTCATCTGTCTGTTTGCTAATTCTTGTTTACATTCTTGGTATCTGTCATCTGTCTGTTTGCTAATGTTTGTTTACATTCTTGGTATCTGTCATATGTCTTTTTGCTAATGTTTGTTTACATTCTTGGTGTCTGTCAAATATCTGTTTGCTAATGTTTATTTAGTTCTTGGTATCTGTCATCTGTCTGTTTACTAATGTTTGTTTACATTCTTGGTGTCTGTCACATATCTGTTTGCTAATGTTTGTTTACATTCTTGGTATCTGTCATATGTCTGTTTGCTAATGTTTGTTTACATTCTTGGTGTCTGTCAAATATCTGTTTGCTAATGTTTGTTTAGTTCTTGGTATCTGTCATATGTCTGTTTGCTAATGTTTGTTTACATTCTTGGTATCTGTCATATGTCTGTCTACTAATGTTTGTTTACATTCTTGGTATCTGTCATCTGTCTGTCTACTAATGTTTGTTTACATTCTTGGTATCTGTCATCTGTCTGTCTACTAATGTTTGTTTACATTCTTGGTATCTGTCATATATCTGTCTACTAGTGTTTATTTACCTCCTTTGTATCTGTCATTATGTCTGTTTGTTGTTGTTATGCGTTCTCTTCATATAGGGATGTTATCCTCTTTCGGGATGTTATCCTCATAAATGTAATGTTCTCACTACATAGTAAACACGAGTAAGACACGGATATATTGGCGCTTGAAGCGGTACATATATTATTTGTTTTTAGTAAAGTACGCAAGGAGTTCTTTCCCACGCCTTGTTGTGTTTTGGGTTTAGGGTGCTAGCAATATATTTTTATAGTGCAATCAGTACACCATTGGCAATGTGGTAAGTATCATGGCACCTACACTAGTTCACAGAAAATCCCATGGGAGCCATTATAAACTGTGATAAGGCAGTCGAAGTCAATTTACAGAAACATATCACCGCCTCATGGGCCTTCGAGCTCGTGACCTCCGAGTCAGGGGTGCAAGCTGCTACGATACCGTGGCTGCCCTATTTGATTTTGCTAGTCATTATATTCTGTTACCATATTTGTTGTCGTGCAGACAACAGCCTTTCAGCATTCTTACTTAGATGTAGAGGGTGGCGGTAGCGTGGTGGCTGGACGCTCGCCTGCCAATCCGGGGTTCATGGGTTCGATTCCTGTCGGGGTGAATTGAAAATTTAAATAAATTGACCAGGTCGACCCAGCCTTAAATGGATACCAGGAAATACCTTGGGAAGTCACGACGACTGAAGTGACACAGACCGCTCCGCGTACCCAGTGCCGAACAGTTTGTGTAAATATGGGTCTAGCACCAGGTGCCCAGTGCGCCTGAAGGTGGGTAAGCGGGTCATTTACTTTGCTAATTAGATGTAATTTAACTTAGATGGAATGACCAGTATTTAGGTAGTGATCACAGCAATTAGGTAGTGATTACAACAATTAGGTAGTGATTACAAGAATTAGGTAGTGATTACAAGAATTAGGTACTGATCACAACAATTAGGTAGTGATTACAACAATTAGGTAGTGATTACAACAATTAGGTAGTGATTACAACAATTAGGTACTGATCACAACAATTAGGTAGTGATTACAACAATTAGGTAGTGATTACAACAATTAGGTAGTGATTACAACAATAAGGTACTGATCACAACAATTAGGTAGTGATCACAACAATTAGGTAGTGATCACAACAATTAGGTAGTGATTACAACAATTAGGTAGTGATTACAACAATTAGGTAGTGATGAAAGAAATTAGGTAGTGATCACTCTATCCAAAAAAGACCACATAATAGAATGTTAGATAATTAGCACTTCGTCCAAATTAATTTGATCAAGATGGGGTTGGCTCGATGACCGTGAGTGGAATCTCTGAAGAGGCCCTGATAAAAAATCACGTTTAGTTTTGTGCTAGGACATGCGGGTGTGAGATAAAATTTACCAGATGATAGGCTTGAGGGCCGCGCTACCGTGGAAAGCTTACGAGTAAAACATACATGGCTGATATACTGAATGCCGTCAGCGACGCTAGGCGACTAAACGAATCAAGAGACGACCGCGAATGTGCAACCTTGACCGGACTGCACGAACATTAAGTGAAAAGTGGGGAAGCTAGAGAGGAGTTATATGCAGGATTGGGGGAAGGTGGGAAGGGGGAAGGGGGAGAATAGGCAGCTAACATAGAACTAACATTGTCGACAACTGCACGCTTAGGGTTATACAGGGAAGTGGTCCCTTGACAAATGGACTGAGTGGTGAGGATAATCTGAAGATTAACCTACTTGTTTTAACTCATACGGTTGTTTAAGACATCAGTAGGTAAAGTGATTTCATTGTGACACTGGAAAGACATCATGAATACTTTGACAACGGTCACAAACAAATTAACATAACCCGGGACAAGGGTTCTAGATAAACGAAAATACGATGAATAAATCGAGAGGCAAGAAAGGTGCAAATTGATTGTTTTACAAGAAAATAATTATAAGTAACATAATGGATGTTGCGGCTAGAAAGCCTTCTTTTGTAAGTTAAAACAAACAAATACTAATACATCCATCCATCATGTGCCATGCCGGAAAGCGTGGGCGGTCATGTATTGCCATGTCACTCGATCACTAGAGTCGTGGATCAACTCTGTGTTCCTGTCTCGACCATGCCACGTGGTCAAGCCATCCAGGTATTTACTTCTCGGTCTTCTCCTTGGTCTCTTCCCTTCGCTCTTACCAGTCGTCACCAAGTTCTCCAATCCATTTCTTCTCATAATAGGCCCAAAAATTTTTTTTAATGTCTACGTCTAATGTCTCTAATCAGTTTACGATCTTCATTTGTTTCTTGAAGGACTTGTTCATTGGTTTTTCTGTCTGTCCATGGTATTCTTTGCATTTTCCTCAGAAACCACATTTCCACAGCCATCAGCTGTTTTTCAGCTTGACTGCTTATTGTCCACGCTTCACATCCATACAAAAGTATAGATTCTATGTAGCACTTCAACACTCTTTTTCTCGTTTCAATTGATATATTGTTATTGGTCAGTATGTTTTTTATCTTGCAAAAGGCTACCTTCGCAATGGCAATTCTTGTTCTAATCTCTTCAAGGCATCTCCCATCAGATGTTATGACTGTGCCGAGATAACTATATCGATTCACTTGCTTAAGAATATGCCCATTTACTCGTATATCACATTGTGGTATTTCCTTCTTCCCAGTGACGACCATAATCTGTTTTCTTAATATTCAGTTCTAACCCTAGTTGTTCACTGTGTGCAACAACTGCATCTACTAAATTTTGCAGGTCCTGTTCATTGTCTGCAATCAAGACTGTATCATCCGCATATCTAATGTTATTGATGCATCGTCCCCCAATGTTGATTCCTTCCATATCTTCTATATTTCTGAAAATATTTTCACTGTACAGGGAAAAAAATATCTGGAGACATTACACATTCCTGTCTCACACATCTTTTAATAGGCTGATATTGACCTACTTCATTATCAATTCTGATGGCAGCTTGTTGTTTCCAATATATGTTTTTTACAAGTCTAAGGTCTTTTCCATAAATTTGTAGATGGTCAAGCAATCTTATCATGTGGACATGTCTCACTTTATCGTCGCCACGGAAAACCTGGAGAAGAATTCTTTGTGTAGTCAATAAAGCAAAGATATAGATCTTTGTTTACTTCTATAGAACGTTCAATTACTGTTCTCAAGTATATACAAAGCATTTACTGTGCTCTTGCCTTCTGCAAACCCACATTGTTCTTCTCCTATTTCGGGTTGTATTTTCTTCCTGACTCTTTGCACGATAATTCTCAATACAACTGCACCGAAAAGCTTCTAAACTTAGCTGTCCTCAAGAGAAATCATGTTTATTATCTCTCATCATATAATCTTATGCTTATAGTCCAAACCATGTGCCGTTGGTGATCATGTCTATTCTCTTGTGCTGCCAATAATTTCTTATACCGACGTTCCTCCATGCCATGTAAAACTGTCCAGTACCTTTTCTCTTGGTCTTCCCATACCTTGATTCTTCTCCAGGTTTCCCGTGGCGACAATACACTACAGCTTTCCCCTTCTCCCGGCGTGCCCTGATAATGTAGACTGAATCTTATGATGCGAATAACCAGTTCTCTTTGTGAGTTAGCCTCTTTCCAGATATCTTCATTGCTCTATCTATCCATCCACGATATTCTGAATAATCTTCTATAAAACCACATCTATGACACTTCTACATAATTCCTCACTTGTCGGCTCCATGTTTCGCTTCCGTCTTAAACAAACGGACTAAACAACAAATCGAAGCGTAAAACAGTGAGAACGTGAACACGCCATGGACAACAGGAATACAACAAGTAAATAAACCACAGACACATCTCACCTAAACAAGTAACGGACTGAATAACGGCAGAGTAAACACAAGCTGTCTCTAGTCACTGCAGAATTGGCAGCTGGAAACATCTGCATATTCCTTTCTCATCAACATCATGCAGGAGGTCTTTCTCAGAACGTCGCTTTCATTAGAGCCCGTCGAGGAGTTTATCGACCTTTTGCTATTTCTCCAGTCGCGTGCATTTACATTCCCAACGTGTTTACAACGCCAAATGTCCGTCTTCGTCCTGGTAGACCCCTACCTTTCCTTTCGGGGACTATCACTATTCTATTCAGTCTATTGTGACGTTTAAATAAATAAATATATGTTTGCATATCCTTTTTACAGGACATCGCTGTCAATATCAGAATCTTTCAGCTTATTGTTGATTTCTTGGCAAGATTACGCTCAGTAGTTTGCCATTGATTTCTGAGCGGCCTGGCTCACATACCCCGTAAGTTACCGACGCGATTCGAACCACTGCTGATTCTCACCGTCGTCACGTTACTTACGAGAGTGTACGAGATTACGGAGAAAATTTGCTAACCTCTAGGCCAAGAAGCCGGCATTGTGACGTTTAATAAGAGACAAACATTTGATTCTAAGACATGATTCCTTGTTTAGGTCCACGAATTTGTTGAATCACAATTTCGGGGATTCTTTCTGGATTGTGTGGGTAATCGTCGGAATAGTATTGTCTAGGATAATTGTTCTCCAATTAATAACAGACAAACAGCTTATAAACAACATATTCTACAACTGCCGTTCTCACAGGGCATGCGAGGCCCATATTACAGGCGTTGAATATTTCATGCAATAATCCACTCCTCCAGCAGAACATTTTCATTATGTAAGCAATGACTACATCAAATAGCTCCACTGTCTACTGGTGGATACATCTCTAACGGCAAATTACATATCTTTCATAATGTTTCCTTGGAGGTCTGCATGACCGAATGGATAAGAACGGGCACTCTTAAGCTTCCGGTGTGCTGATGCCGATGTAGCGGTTTAAACACCCACATCCGTATTTTGGACTAAAATATTCACCTCCCGTCCGTGACGTGGGGACGTAAATTACAAATACCTCAGAAGACGGAGTGGGTTCTCTTGATGGCGAGAGGAACTGGTAATAAGGAAAGATAACCCACATGCAAAAATTGCAAATCAGATAAAAAGAAGAAGGATAAAAGAAAGAAAGATAGAATCCCAAAGACAAAATTAATCCATCAAACCAGAGTTGCCTCTTCCGAAAAAGTTTCTGGAACCATTTGGAATATTTAAAATGTACAGTGTGCGTCGCTTAGATTACAATTTATTTCTAGTTTTGATTTGGATATACCTTCTTCATATTTCTTTTTCTTCTTGTCCTAGGACTCATGGTGGAATATAGGCCCACAACCACGCAAATCAAACCCTTTCTGGGCCAGTTAATTGTTGGTTGTATTTGTATCTACTGTATATGAAGAGTGGCTGGCCGAGTGACTAAGGATGCTGGGATTTTCTTAGGAGGCCTGGGTTCGAATCCTCTGTAAGGTGCGGATTTGTATCCATCAGAGGCAAAACTAAAATCCTAACCTGCCCAGTTCACGGCGACTGCACTAGCCAGGAGGCTTTAATTCCTCAAGCTCAAGTCAACACCCCCCCCCCCCCCGGCCTCCTTGCCATAAACTACAAGTTACTATAGGCAGTTGATGACAGTTACTTGACAGTTTCTGACAGTATCAACTGTATGCCGGCTCCGGTGCGAAGGGGTTAAGGACGCAGTTTGTAATCCAGCACGCCTGCGTTCGAAACACAGCTGTGAGCGATTTGGCAGCAGACAGGTGTTTTATTAAATGGTATTGGTCCCTGTCGTCCAGAAAGCAAAGGCAAGCTACTGAACGTAAACTTTCCCAGGAATCACTACCAGCCAAAAATTGTTGGGGTTGACTGCTACATCCTGTAAAGGATATGAAACTAACTTTTTAATACACGACCGTTACATACACCGGTACACACAGCGGCCAATGTGGCGAAGGCGTTACGGAGGCAATTCGCAATCCCGCAAACCGGCTCGAAAAATAGCTGCAGGCGATTTGGAAGCAGACGGCCTTACGGTGGGTTTAATACAATGGTATGAGTGCCGGTGGTTCAGAAAGCAATCACAAACTCATTCACTCATTGATTCATTCAGTAGCAAGTCATTTGCAGAACCTCGCTCCCATAACAACATTCCCGAAAACTTCTCGATCACAAGTAAGATGTCCCGCGTCCGATACACCCGTCTGGAGATCATCCGCCACATCCTGCACCCATCTTCTCTTTGGTCTTCCTCTTCCTCTCTTCCCAGGCATATACCCCTCCATTATTGTTCTCTCCAAACTTTCATGACGTTTCAACTGACCAAAATATATCAATTTTTGTTTGATTTATCGTCTTGAATAGCCGACCCTCTTCAATATTCAGCAGTTGAAGTATGGATGCATTCGTTCTTTTCTTTATCCAAGATATTCTTACCATAAAAATCGCAAACTACTGAAGGTAAACTTGCCAAGAAATCATAAGTTAAGTTGGTTGTATATCCTTTATAAGACGTTGCTGCCAACCCCAGCGTTTTTTTTGACTGTTTGTGATTTTCTTGTTTTCAAATCACCCGCAGCTGTGTTTCGAACTTGGTTTGCGGGATTACGAATTGCTTTCGTATCTTCTTTCACTACAGAGCCGGATAAAAATCACAGACAACCAACGAATGCTGGGATTGACTGCAACGTCGTGTAAAGGATATGCAATTAAATCACGCGCACCCTATGAAAGTAATCCCACACGATCCTCCATTTCTCCTTCCCCAGGTGAAAATCATAGCTGTTAGCATAATTCATGTTTAAAAGCCCGGCTTACATCCCATGATACGACATTCATTTGCTATCAATAGCAGCTTTCAACGTATACCTGTTGCCAACGGCATGGAGCATCAACAACCAGTGAAAGCCAGAGCTAGGATGTTTTTATTTTATCTTCAGATACATATCTCATTTTCACTGTTATAAACAGCTCGTCTTTCAGTCGGGAGATAGGTGATTCTTTGTGTCTGACTTTCGTTTTACCGTAAAACAGACCGCAGACGTGGTCATGAATTGTATGTTAGCGCTTGCATTTTCATTGTATGTAAACAATCAGGATAAAAGGCCGGAGAGAGAAAGCGAGAGAGCGAGAGAGGGAGAGAGAGAGAGAGAGAGAGAGAGAGAGAGAGAGAGAGAGAGAGAGAGAGAGAGAGAGAGAGAGGGGAAACAGATAGAATGAGTATAAAGCGAAAGAAAGAAAGAGACAAAGAGATTCGGAACATGTAATGTCTTATGGAGATGGAAAAATAGAAGTATAAATAAATATTTAAACACACACACACACACACACACACACACACACACACACACACACACACACACTGACGCGCACCACACACGAGGGTCACCTACTAAGTATCCGTATTTTGTAAGGATAACCCACAAACGAAGCTTATTTAAGTTGAGTAACTGCCCCAAAGTAAACAACAGGCTTCTGACACTTGTTGGTGGAATGGGCAAGTATCGGCAGGTTTCCCTCGCTGTTTCCCAGAATGGCGTCGGATCAATTGACTCAAATGCAGGAACAACGTGCAGTGATGACATTTTTGGCAAAGGAAGGTTCAAAACCCGCTAAAATTCATCGTCGAGTGTCATGTGTGTCCGGGGACCAGACTGTAGCTGTCCTCATCAGTGTTTGAACGGTGTAAACACTTTTATGAAGGTCATGAATCTATCGAGGATGAGCCCCGGGAAGGTCGACCGAAAAGTTTCAATACGAGTGAAGCCGTACTTAGTGTCGAAAATGTTGATTTAAACGATCGGCGAGATAATGTCCGCGAAGTCACAATGGTTACTGGCATAAGGAAAAGTTATGTGGACATTGTCAATCCCTTCGCCACACAGCCAGCTCTGATCATGGACGCAATTCGTAACTCCAGATACCGCGCTCGAAACACACCTACGGGCGATTTGTAAGCATACCGCCTTTTGTTGGTTTTCATACAATACTACGAGTGCCGGTCTTCGGAAAGCAATGGCAAACTACTGAACGTAAACTTCCCAAGAAATCAGAAACAGCCAAACAATGCTGGGTTTGGATTCGACGTCCTGTAAAGAATACATAACTATAGTGTGTTTATTTTTTTTTTTTTTCCCAATATAAAATTCAATATCTCAGTAACCAAGTTTGGGGAAATGATGAGATTTAGCATATAACCTTATCATTATGTCCACCCCAAAAAATTTTTTTTTTTTTTGTTCTGGAGATTGTACGGCAGATTTCAGTGTTTGTTTATATGCGGTATATAATTTACGACTCAGGGATTAATACCATCATTTTAAAAGTATTACAGTTTCAGCAAGACACATCCGCGCTTTTTTTGATATTGTCTCGCGGTTTTCGTTTTGGCACAAACAGCGCGGAGTTAAATGGTATTGTTCAGAGGTGTCTCCAATGGGGGTTCTTTCATGAAACGTAATTATATAAATAAACTAGCTGACTCGGCCCGGCTTTGCCCAGCTCTTGGCGGGGATCTATCTATCTATCTATCTATCTATCTATCTATCTATCTATCTATCTATCTATCTATCTATCTATCTATCTATCTATCTATCTATCTATCTATCTATCTATCTATCTATCTATCTATCTATCTATCTATCTTTCTTTCTATCCATCCATCCATCCATCCACCTACCTACCTTTCTACCTACCTACCTACCTACCTACCTGCCTACCTACCTACCTGTCTGTCTGTCTGTCTGTCTGTCTGTCTGTCTGTCTGTCTGTCTGTTTGTCTGTCTGTCTGTCTGTCTGTCTGTCTGTCAACCAGTCCGCGCTATTAAATATTGATAAAAGTTACTGGAAAAAATTTGAGGACCATGTGTTAAAAGAGGAATAAGACTATTGGAGAAAGAATGGATTGAATTGTATGCAACCTAGAGCAATCATCAACCTACTGGAATCGTCCGACACAGATTAAGGTCTGAGCAGATCTCAGACCTTAATCTACGTACACACTTACTGGGATATTTTGTTCCAACTATTCAGACGAATTGCAGGCCCTAAACATTACAGCATCAGCATAATGTCAATGGCAACAGTTTGTATTCCACAGTGATGAATTTTCAATTCCGCAAGCCCTCAGCGGTGACAAACAACTGTATTGGAAAAAAAAAACACACACACACACACACACTAAACGCATTGAATACCAACAGAAGAGTAATATTGCGGTGGAAACTGACATATTGTGGCATAACAAGAAACGTGAGAGCAAACACGTTGACAAATTAGGGGACAACACACGTGCATACGAATCAATCTATAAACTTCAATGAAAAGAGGACCAACATCTTGGTCGTTAAGAAGAAAGCCCACTACAGAGACACTGACAACTATTTTCATAGTGCAAAACAAGTAATCATGTTCCGTCTCTGAAAGGTAAACAGCAGAGTAGACAATCTTTCACGAAGACTCAAAGCGGGTCTGTCACCCATGTGTACGTGTGAACAAACTACACAGACAGCTGAACAGATCCTTACAAATGGAAACATGATGACTAAATTGCGGTATCATTTATGGTCATTCCATACGCACATTAACGCACAGCTATTTGGAAGCTTTCACGAACTCAATATAAAAAGCTAGCATGAATACTTGTGTACACTTTATTAACCAGCAGCTGAAGAAACAAGAAGGAAATGAAAAATAAGGTAAGAAATATATTCCTTCTACTTTCCTGTTAATTTACAAATTATTTACTCCATGCCTCTGTAAATTCTCTGTCTTTACTAATATTACACATTGCACCACTCTCGGGATTCTCCGTGGTGAAGTGGTCAAGCCGTCTGACTCGGGCTCCGAAGGTTGTATGTTCGATTCCGGGACGCGCCCCTTCATTTCACGAGTGCATTTTTTCTGAGACTCCCGAGGGTCGTCGCTGGAGCTACGGAGTTCGTGCTTTGTGCGACGCATTCCGCGCTGCGGAAAGAAACTGAGCCATATGGGATAAAAATCCGGTGCAATACAGCCGACCCTGTAGACTTTTAAGCTACTTCTTTCATTGCACCCACTCCCATACGAATCCGGATACGCCTTGTGTGTCATCTGAATTGGAGGAGCGTCCATTACTGTAAACACAAATTTGTTAGCGAGAAATCACTAGTTTTTCAGCAAAACATCAAAGAAATGTCGCCGCTTTCGGTGATTTAAGTTGCTTTTGGACCTATCAAAGACATATTCCTTGGGTGGGGGTAAATATAAGACGGCAGGAAAAATTTCATAACGATGCAACAGACAGTTTTCAAAATAATTGATCGTGAATGAAGGCATTCTTTTCGGGACATACTATAACTAGTCTATAGGGATAGAAGGAAAATGTCAACACTAATTTCCAAATTCTGCAAATCGTAAAAGAGAGCATAACGTCAACGACGATATTTGTACAACAATGACAAAAGCAACAACAACAGCAACAACAATAGCAATAACAACAATAACAATTTATCATATCTTCTGGTATCGCCGTCACCGCCTGGAATTTGTTTTAAACTTTAGTGTCGCACTCAGGTGGTTTAACATGTCAGAAGGCATTGGGCGCGGTCCATTGTCTGCTCATTGTCCACTCTTCACATCTATATAAAAGTACAGGTTCAACGTAGCATTTCAACACTCTTTTTCTCGTTTCAATTGATATCTTTTTTTTTGGTCAGTATGATTTTCATTTTGCAAAAGACTACTTTCGCCATGGCAATTCTTGTTGTAATCTCTTCAAGACATCTCCCATCAGATGTTATGACTGTTTCGAGATAGTTGTACCGATTCACTTGTTTAAGAATATGCCCATTTACTTGTATATTACATTGTGGTATTTCTTCCTTCCTAGTGACGACCATAATCTGTGTCTTCTTACAATTCAATTCTAACCCCAGTTGTTCACTGTGTGTAACAACCGCATCTACTTAATTTTGCAGCTCCTGTTCATTGTCTGCAATCAAGACTGTATCATCTGCATATCTAATGTTATTGATGTATATCGTCCCTCAATGTTGATTCCTTCCATATCTTCTATATTTCTGAAAAATGTTCACTGTACAGGGAAAAAAGATCTGGAGACATTACACATCCCTGTCTCACGCCTCTCTTAATAGGCTGATATTGACCTACTTCATTATCAATTGTTATGGCAGCTTGTTGTTTGCAATATATGTTTCTTACAAGTCTACGGTCTTTTCCATCAATTTGTATATCTTCAAGCATCCTTATCATGTTGACATGTCTCACTTTATCAAAAGCCTTTGTGTAGTCAATAAAGCAAAGGTGTAGATCTTTGTTTACTTCTATAGAACGTTCGATTATGTTTCTCAGTATATACACAGCATTTACTGTACCCTTGCCTTCTACAAACCCACATTGTTCCTCTCCTATTTCAGGTTGTATTTTCCTCCTAACTCTTTGCATGATAATTCTTAGCAAAATCTTCGTGATGTGACTCATTATACTAATTGTTCGATGTTGATCACATTCCAAGGCTCCTGATTTATTTGGGATTGCAATAAATGCAGAATTACATAATTCAGGAGGTATATCTCCAGTATCATATATGGCATTCTTCTAAAGCATTAATCATTTTTGTTTTGATGCTGTCTGAACCGGGGGTCTTGCCAGATTTCATATGGTTAAGAGCATTCTCAACCTCCATCTTCAAAATTGCTGGTCCTTCATTATTATTTTGAATATAATACTGTTCTTCTCTGTTATCATCATAAAGATTTTTCAGATAATTTGACCATACATGTAAAATCTGATATTTTCTATTATGATTTGTCCATCTTTTGTCTTTAGGGAGCCTGCTGATGTATGTGTTCTTTGATTAGTAAGCTCCTGAATTCTTTTGTGCATTAGTTTGGTATTTTTACTGTTGTGTTGTGTTTCAATTTCTATGCACTTTTCTTGAGCCATGCTTCTTTTGTCTCCTTACATAATGTTCTGACTTTTTTGTGAATTTCTATTTATTTGGCAGGATTATTTTTGTTCTGTCTTCTTGTTTCCATTAGCTGTAAAATTTCTTCAGCCATCCATGTCTGACGACCCACTTTCTTTAAGTTTGAAATAGTTTTTTCTGCAGCTAAACTGATTGAACTCTTCAACATTTCCCATTGATCATCCACATCTTGAAATAGGATCTTTATATCAGACAATATATTAAATTTGTTCTTTAATTCTATGTCAAAATTATCTTGTATTTCTTTGTCAGTTTTCAATTTGCACAAATCATATTTAGTGTTTCTGGTTGTATACTTGACTTTCTTTAACTTTACCCTCAGTCTGCCTGTAATTAATCTGCGATCACTATAATAGTCGGCATTGGGAACTGTTTTTACGACTGTGAGCGCATTTCGAAACATTCTGCTAATCAGGATGTAATCTATCTGATTTTTAATCCTGCTGTCTCGACTCTTCCATGTCCATAATCTTCTAGGATGCTGTTTAAACCAGGTGTTTCCTACAACCATTTCTTGTTCTTTTGCCCATTCTACAAGTCTGTATCCTCTTACGTTTCGCTCTCCCAAACCATGGTTGCCCACATTTCAGCCATCGCCTTGATTTCCCACCTTTGCGTTGAAATCATCCCACCCCCCCCCCCCCCCCACACACACACATACACACACACACACACACTTTATATATATATATATATATATATATATATATATATATATATATATATATATATATATATACACACACACACACATATACACACACACAATAACAAGAACACACACATGTAGTAAACATGGTGAACAAGAAAGCGTATTTGTCCTGTATAAAAGTCAACTAAATATGAATGAATGAGAGATACATTTCTGTGTATCCATCCATCTATAAAGTGCCATGCCGATAAGCGTGGGCATTCATTATTCGCCATCTTACTCGATCACCAGAGTCGTGGATCAGCTCAGTGTTGTCGTCTCGACTATACCACGTGGCCAAGCCATCTATGTATGTATTTCTCTGCCTTCCCCTTGTTCTCTCCCCCTCGATCTTGCTAGTTGTCAAGTTCTCCAATTTAATTCTTCTCATAACGTAACCAAAAAATATTGACTGTCAACGCATAATTTCCTTAATCAGTGCACGATTCCCACTTCTTTCTTGTAGGAATTGGTCATTGCCTGTTCTGTCTGTCCATGGTTTCCTTTCCACTTTCCCCAGAAATCACATTTCCACAGCCATCAGATGTTTTTAGTGTGTCTGCACGTCCATTACAAAAGTACATAATTCTGTATAGTCCCAAATGAATATTGCACTTTTACAATATTATCTTACTTCCAAAAGACACTAATCTTTTTCTTTCTGTCGTCCTTCGCTGCTGTATGCCGTTATGTGTCGCAGGCTTTTTTGTTGATTGGTTTATGAACTAGGCCTCGCTCGGTAGCTTGGTATGCTGAGATGTGGGTTAATTAATGATGTAAGAAAACTATTTTTTCCGATTTTTACAAACTGCGAATTCTACAAAATATTTGTTTTTCAGCCTGTTAGAGGACTGACGGAAAATGTCTCAACGATCATTAGAACAAATTTTCAGTTAATTGGGTAACGGCATAATTTCTCAGCTGTCATTAGAACAAGTTTACAATTAATTTAGTAACCAAATGACACACGCCGGTGAAATTCACGGGACTTCTGAAATTAAGCAGTAATTTACACCTTGGAAATTTGATAACTATTTCGGCGAAAAGGGGTATTCAATCTCATAGATGCGTGTTGGAAAGATCTCCCCAACGAGGATGTATTGTAACTTTGTGTGATAAATGTGTCCACGGATTTAGGCGGTCAACCGTTTGTTTTAACTAACGTAATGAGTTGTTATGCGATGAAATAAATACCGAAATGTGGTGAAACTTCCTACTCCTCTCATAAACTTGCTGGATTGACATGTATAGATCACCATACTGGACCTTCATTCGCCGCTGAATTTCTATAGGTTTCACCCCTTTACTGATCAACAAACCGATAACAGAACTTTGCTTGCCCCTACTGCATGTTAAAAGTGGAACCGCCTTTTATAAACTGTTCTCATGATGTCAGCGTGTTCGTCTGCACCGTGATATCATGTGCTTAGCCCTCTTGACATCTGTAATACCAATATTGACAGGTTACAAGACAATGGCATGGTTACTGTAATTTCTGTCACACTTTTAAATTGTTGACTTGAACTCCCAAAGTATAAATACTGCACTATGCAGTCTCCCCATCATCAGGCGTTGTAACACATGGAAGCAATAATCAACTATCTTTAGCAACGGCAACGATTGACGGTTATTGTTATGTAAAGCAGAGGAAAGAAAGAATGCGACGAATAAGAAGAAAGAAATTATGAAGGGAAGGTTTAAAGAAAGAAAAGTACCATTAAAACAAAAGTAGAATTAACATCTACGTTGTTGATTACATGCCTTTATACACAAGTTCTTTATGTGTTTGTTGATGCTGTGTTATGTCTTCAGCTTATTAGATATTGTATATTGTCTCCCCAGGGAGAAAGAAAGACACAGTGTTAATTACCTACACACATATCTTTCAGGCATTCATACATATATACACCCATACACCCGCGAACGGATACACACATGTATACAAATACAATTTTTAAACAACAGACCGTGGAAAACAACAGAACAAAGACACCGCTAGTTGCCATCATTAACTTTGGTTGTGAGAAATTTCCACTGTTCCAGAATGAACAACGGGAAGGTGTCGAATCCAGGATTATCCAGCTTAGAGTAAAGCTAGCGACAGAATGCAGAAATCCTGTTCTTATTACTGGCCAAGATCAGTGCTGGAGACAAGAACTTTAGCAGTATAGGTTTTGAAAGAAATGTGTTGAACAATACCCTCGGTTGCAGGATAGTTGAGCAATTATGGTGATGGAAGTCAGTTATAATAATGATAGTAATTTTATATATTTTGTGGTATCCTTGCGGGGAAAATGCCAATCTAAATATTTAACAATGTATCGAGATATTTTTATACACCATCATCATCCACACCAATATCGTTGTCACTGTAACTCTCGCTGCCATAATTACCACCGACTCTTCCTCTTGTAACTCATTGTATCTAATTTCTTCTTGTTAGTCTTCTTGTTATTGTTATTGTTCTACTTCTACTGTTCCTTCTCCTCCTCCTCTTTCTCCCTCTTCTCTTCTACGTCTTCCTCGTCTTCTTCCTATTTTTTATCATGATCATCACCATCTCCTTCTCCTCCTCCTCCTCCTCCTCCTTCTTCTTCTTCTTCTTCTTCTTCTTCTTCTTCTTCTTCTTCTTCTTCTTCTTCTTCTTCTTCTTCTTCTTCTTCTTCTTCTTCTTCTTCTTCTTCTTCTTCTTCTTCTTCTTCTTCTTCTTCGTCTTCTACCAAGAATAAATCAACCTCTCCTTCCTACCCCCACCCTCACACGTGAAGGAAATAACTACCAGGAAGATTTCCCTAACCTCACGCACGGTAGTAATACCACCTTGGCACACCAAGCTCAAGACAGCTATGGGCTCCATAGCAGACAACAAGATGCTCCGCATCACCACATTCACGCCAGTAATGAGCGACCAAGCGGACAACAACAGGTTCCGCATCATTGGAGTTCAGAACTTCTATATTTGATGCAATTTAGTCCTGCCGCACTGAATCAAGCCCTTATGATGTGATGTCTCTACAATACAGACCTGTGAGATAGGATAAGTATTAAAAACGGAACCCTATATGCATTGATACCAGCAACAGAGCTTCCTCCTTGAACTTTAATTGCTTACTGTTTAACGTTTTATTTCCCGTGTGGGATACCCCACTTTAAACAGAAACATTGACTTGGATAGTCATTTATTAATTCTTTTGGATAACAGTTGGTTACTTAGCTTGTGAAGTAGTTTTTTCAGGTTAATTATTTGTTGTGTGTTCTTTAATTCGTTTTGTTCCTTGTTTGCATTATATTCGTTGGTCTAATTAGTTATATCGTTATAATATTGTCATTTACTTATCGATCTGTATTACTGATATTTTGTAAGTTAATGTAATTGTGATTTTTTTTATGATCTTGTATTTTTGCTTAACTTTGACTAATTTACACTTTCTTCATGGATTAAATGTCTGAGAAGTGGCAACACTGGCTCAATAAGTCAGGAATACGCCTTGGACACTTAAACATTTGCAGCTTATTTAACAAGCTACCTTCTATTCTTAATCAAAAATTTCATTTATTCGGCCTTAGTGAAAGTAGGCTTAATGATAACATTTCAGATGAGGACATCTCTATTAAAGGGTACAAAGTTTTTAGAAGGGATCCCTGTAGGAAACAAGAGACAGGCATAGTAACCTATGTTTCTAATTTACTAAATGCTCACCGTAGGCTAGACTTTGAAACTTGCGAAATAGAATGTATTTGGTTAGAGCTAAAACTTCAAAACCGCACACCCCTGATAGTTGGCTACCTCTATCGAAATCCCAGTGCTGGGCACGTCTGGTACGAAAACTTCACTACCATGATGGATGTGGATTTCGCTTCCGGAAAGGAAATTATACTACTTGGAGACTTTAACATTGACACCAACAAATCCAACATAATATGGGGAAATATAATTGCATCATACAATTTCCAACAAATAGAACAACAAGCTTCTAGAGTAACAAAGTCATCTTCAACAGTCATAGATCACATTTATGTAACTTGCTCAGACAACATCATAGAATGCACCGTACCCAATTGTGCAATGAGCGATCACTACCCAATATGCTGCTTGTGGTCTAAAAATGAATTAAAACTCCTAAACATAAATACATAAGTGTAAAATATAGAAGTTACAAAAATTTCAACCAAAACGCATTTTTACAGGATTTGCTCAGTTCACCTCTAGACAATGTTTATCAGCTTCCTGACCCGGATGATGCTCTGGATTTCTGGATGAAAACCTTTATTGATGTTTTTGATAGACATGTGCCAATCAAGGAAGTTCGAGTAAAACACCACGTCAAGCCACCTTGGATCACCCAGGAAATACTTGAAATTATGAGAGACAGAGATAAAGCACATAAAAAGCGGGATCTCAGCGCATACCGTACTCTTAGAAACAAAGTTCAATATACCATACGACGGGAAAAGAAAAATTACTTTAAGAACTTAGTAATGGATAAAACAAATAGTAAGGATATATGGAAGGCAATTAACACCTTGACAAACAAGTATAACTTCCGAAATTCTTTACCATCAAATCATATTACATGCGACCAATTCAGTAATTTTTTTTTCAAACTGACATAGACCAGTTGAAGACTTCAATACCTAATTCTCCTCGCAACTTATCTTTACTGTCATCGTTTTGCGAGAATAGATGCTCCAGCGATATTCTCTCCGACATACCGCTAATGACAATCACTGAAGTATTCACTTACCTCAGTAACCTAAAAAACACAACCTCATCTGGATTAGATGGAATTAGCAACCGGATTCTCCGTTGTGCTGCGCCAGTGATCTGTATATCACTAACCTATGTATATAATCAGTGTCTCACCAAAGGCCACTTTCCATCAGCTCTTAAAATCGCTAAAGTGTACCCTCTTCTTAAATCTGGTTCATTGGACAATGGTCTCCCGAACAATTACAGACCCATTTCCTTACTATCGTCACTATCTAAGCCACTAGAAAAACACACCCATAAAGTAACATTACAGTATTTAGTTCGCAACAAGCTTATTGTTGACAGCCAATCAGGATTTCGACCAAAATATTCTTGCCATACGGCCCTAACAAACATGATAGAAAATTGGCACCAGAATATAAACAATAACAGTCTATGTGGAACTGTGTTTATTGATTTCAAGAAAGCATTTGATATGATAGACCATGTTATTTTAATTAATAAACTTGAGACAATAAAAATCGGCCCTAATGTAGTCACTCTAATATCATCTTTTCTATCAAACAGAAAGCAAGTAGTATCACATAATAAATCTCTGTCTCAAACCACTACCTTCAATATTGGAGTACCGCAAGGCTCTATTCTTGGCCCACTATTATTTGCCATATATATTAACGATCTACCTTTGCATCTTTCGTCGTCCTGCGATCTATTTGCAGACGGCTGTACAGTGTACACAAACGCTGAAAACTGTATTTTACTGGAGTCGTCTTTACAACAAGAATTAAATAATGTGGTTAGGTGGTGCTATTCAAACCGAATGCAAATTAACATCACTAAAACAAAATCAATGTTATTAACAACCAGACAAAGACTTCAAACTCTAAGCTCACACACATCACTTCAACTTCACATCGATAACATGCCAGTAGAAAGTATAATTGAGCACAAAACATTAGGCCTAATCATTGATAGAAACCTAACCTTTAATTCCCACGTTCAAGCGCTCAATAAACAAACAGCGAAAAAAGTCTACCAACTCGCCAAGATTAAAAACTTCCTTGATGAGGACACAAGGAAACTATTCTATACTTCTCATATACAGACACACTTTGACTACTGCTCTACAATCTGGGACGGTTGTTCTAATTCAAACACCAAACGACTTTACTCACTCCAGAAACGGGCCATGAGTCTAATTTATAGCAAACATGTATCTGACAATCCTAGCCTGTATAAACGTCTTCAGTTACTACCACTCCGCAAACGCCTGCTTTTCACTAAAGCGAAACTAATTCACAAAATCCTGCATCGGAATGCCCCAAATTACCTTTGGCCATTGTTTAAATATAATGCTAGACACAGTAAACGTTTAAATATATTACACATTCCGAAGCCTAGGATTGACTTATACAAAACAAGCTTAACGTACTCTGCAGCTCAGCTGTGGAACAATCTTCCACAAGAAATCAAAGACATCACCAATCCCTATTCATATAATCGCAAATTATTCGAACACTATCTCAGTACGGATTACCTTCCCCCTTAATAATAGAGATAATAATAATAATAACAAAACCCTAGTATAACAGACAGTCCCCTTTTGGTAGGCCAGTATATTCCACACGGCTAATAACAAGTGTCAGACCATTATCTAATATTACTGAGTCGTGTAGTTTTGATGTTCGCATTTTGCCCATGTCTTTATAATGCATATCTTTTATATTGTTGCTGTTCTTTGTTAGCCTTGAATGATGTGTGAATGAAATAATGTATGAAAGAGAGTGATAGAAGGGCAGAATGTTAGACGGGCCTGCGTGCCCAATTCTTAACCCTTTGAAAATAAAGTTTGTTCGTTCGTTCGTTCGTTCGTTCGTTCGTTCGTTCGTTCGTTCGTTCTTCTTCTTCTTCTTCTTCTTCTTCTTCTTCTTCTTCTTCTTCTTCTTCTTCTTCTTCTTCTTCTTCTTCTTCTTCTTCTTCTTCTTCTTCTTCTTCTTCTTCTTCTTCTTCTTCTGCTGTTGCTGCTGCCGCTGTTGCTGCTGCTGCCGCTGCTTCTTCTTCTTCTTCTTCTTCTTCTTCTTCTTCTTCTTCTTCTTCTTCTTCTTCTTCTTCTTCTTCTTCTTCTTCTTCTTCTTCTTCTTCTTCTTCTTCTTCTTCTTCTTCTTCTTCTTCTTGTTTCTCGTCCTCCTACTTCTCCTCCTCTTCTTGTTTTTCCTCTTCTTTTTATCTTCTTCGTCTTATTCTTCGTCTTTTCGCGCCTCTTCTTCTTCGTTTTCTGCTAATGCTGCATGTACTGTTTAGTAATGATTCGGGTCTCCGTGCAGACGTTATATTAGGTAATAGTTAATGAAATTATGCATGAACTTAAGGCCCTTTAGATGTACTGGATGAGAACAATATTTAGAGAGAAAAAATGAGACACTAATGTACGACAGATAATAATATTGTGAACAACAAAGAAATTAAACGCTAATGTATGGCAGCTGAGAATATTGTGACAAAGAAAATACCCCACGATATATATACGACAGATGGGTCGGTCGTCCGACATGTGAGAAGCTCATGGGCCTTTACAGCTCGGGCCGGAGGGAGAATTGTGAAGGAGGACTCTGGTGCTTTCACTGAAACCACAAGTAGCCTGACCATAGAAGTCATGGCAGTAAGTAAAGCAATAACATGGCTCGAGACACAGACATTCACTAGGGCTTGTTTCCTTAGGGCTTGTTCACTCAATGAACATGATCAAGAGGATAGAGGAGGGGTCGATCCGAAGAGAATGGTTGCTGCCTCTGGAGCGGTCTCGGCTGGCAAAGATTAGTTTCATCTTCGTGCCAGGGGGTACAAGGAAATGAGCGGGCTGACAAGCTCGCAGGTGAGGCTACTGTTGAGGGCGGACGCGCCATGGACCAGGCTGACATTCTGAATGCTCTACGAGAAGTGAGACTTTTGCAAGAACCAAGTGATGACTGTGAATCTACAACAATGGCCTGACTGCGAGAACAGCAAATTAAAAGAAGGGTGGCCAAACAAGAACACTACGCAGGAAGCCAAAGAAGATTGATAAACCAACACAGAACTGGCGTCGTTAGCCGCTACACGCTGCGGGATTTGCTGAGGAGGGGATCCGAGCACTTATGGATTGAATAGTTCGATGTGCAATGAGGATGATCTGTCGACTAACTAACTAACACGAAGCACAAAGCTCGAACAGCGCAGCTCTAGCGACGACTTCCAGGACTCTCCGAAAAATACTCCATTCTTGGGCCGAAGGACGGACTCCGAAAATAAATATATTACCTTAGTAGCGCACGGTTGGCAACTTGACACTTCGCTACGGAGGCCCTTCCTCCACCCCACACACACACATATGCACACGCATATACACACATTACATCTCACACCTATTGAATGCTGAGAATATTGTGAACAAGTAAGAAACCAAACGCTAATAAACGACAACTTCATGTGTTCCTCATTAAATCTATAAGAACAAGAAACATGAAATATCCGGGGAAGCACTAACAAATGATACTAGCAAGCGACTAGCCTTGTTCGAGAATGGTAATAATAATGAAATAGAAGCACTGCGAGAAGAGACGGGTGTTTATCCAGAAAGCTGAAACAGACGAGTAACTAATAATATGAGAAGCATAATTTTCATTAAAACACTGGATGACATAGAGTAACGGATGACATTAAGATATGTATTTATAAGTATACCTTCATACTTATTGAGTATATAGTGCAAGTCCTATATTTGCATAGAGCAACAGTCACTCGAGTGCTGATGCGTATATAGTGCGAGTCCTATATTTGAATAGAGCAACAGTCACTCGAGTGCTGATGCGATCAATATATCACAGACTGTCTTTACATTCTAGAACATTTCCTGCTTTCCATTCTTGGCCGAGTCCACCTGGAATGCCGGAGCAATTTTTACAAAAATCCCCGCTACTTGGGGGACTCGAACATATAGCCGACGGGTCGATAGGCAAGTGTGTAATCCACTGTGTTACAGTAAAACCTTTACTAGTGTAGATCAAGTATAGAGAAGGATTCTTTGACACGCTGTGATGCATATTGAGTGCATAGTGATAGTCCTTGAATACTCTAGACCAGTGGTTCTCAACCGGTGGGGAATTCCTCTCCCCCAGGGGGGTGATTTAGGGTTTCCAGGGGGGGGGGGGGAATTAAGATTATTTCAAGATCGCGTTACTACAAGAACCGGTTACTTGATATTGTTTTTCCCTTAATACTGTACGTTTCTGTACGTCTCACCCTTCTAAAATTCAATTTTTAAAGTAAGTAGGCCCACAAATCATGTTTGATGTGGACGTCTAGACTTGTTTTAGTATGTGCTATTAAATATACCTTCCATTATTGCGTATACTGTGGAGGGGCGGGGGTGGGATTATTAGGTAGGAAATATGAAAGGGGGGAATAGCGTTCTGAAAATATGGTGATGGGGAGCATGGGCCAAAAAAGGTTGAGAACCACTGCTCTAGACCACCTGGCACGCGATGAATCAGTATCACCACGGCCACCATTACTTGCCGGGAATGGTTCCTGTACCTATTTAAGGCCGGGTCGACCTGAGAGCCCAGGTCTCAATGTTTCATAGATGAGGATTCGAACACATGACCATCGGGGCGGGCAGCATGTGTGGGTTGTGTTAAATGTAATAATCAACAAGTGTCAGTCAGGTCTTAGTCAGATATGACTGAGCTACCGTATAACAGTAGACGGTACTACCTGGTTTCTGTTAGCGCCGAACGTTGGGCGGCGCTTACCAAACCCGACACCCCACATTGTGCCAACGGCTTCGGGCGGAAGAGCGCAATTGGGAGGGTACAAGCCTTACCCTGGTGCGAGGAAATGCAAGCTAAAGACAAAATTGTCATGGCAGAGCAGACCAGGCCCTAAGCCTTGGTTGGCAACTGGTCTAGGATCGAAGCTCCGACAGGCGGACAGTTAGAGCATTGCTTTGCTGATCCGGCAGCTTCTGCAGCTTGTCTTGTTCCAGATGTAGGGGTGTTACCTTTCCTCTGGAGTGAACTAGGCAGGCCAAGAGAGGGATCATGCTGCATAGGCAACACATGATCTCTATATTTTAGCCCAGGCTTTGTGCTATGGAGAGGCAACAAAAAAGAAACAATTTAAACAGCTTTCATATGCGGTGTCTGCGAAGAATTCTTGGTATTAAGTGGCAAGACAAAATCACAAATACTGAAGTATTGGAAAGATCAGGTTTTGTGACAGTTTATTCCATGCTCAGTCTTCGTAGACTTAGATGGATAGGACATCTTAGGAGGATGGATGATGGTAGAATACCAAAGGATATCTTTTTTGGTGAATTACAGATGGGTAAGAGATCTCAGGGTCGGCCTCTACTACGATACAAAGATGTGTGTAAGCGGGACATGATTGATACAGGCATTGATAATGCACATTGGGAGCAAGTCGCCGCTGAACGCGTTGCATGGAGGGCAAATATCAGAAATGGAATAAAGTCAAAGGAGAAAATTATTGCAGAAAAGTCACACACCAAGCGTTTGAGACGTAAGATGGTGCATGATGGTGGAAATGACCACGTGTTCAGATGCACCCACTGTGAACGGACATTTACAGCGCAAATTGGCCTTATCAGTCACACTCGCTTCCGCCATAGTTAAAAGTTATTATGCCTTTTTAAAGCACAAACTATCGTCTGTCAAGACGGCAAGGTGCCAATGGAATAATCAACAAGTTAACGAAACAAATGAACATGAGCTCTATGGAAAATATAGACGTTTGCTTATGTTGTTACTGTATTAGCTGATTAATTGCCATGCTATGATTAATCGCCTTAAGCGACTTCCCGCATCTGTTGTGGTCTTGTATATGACTGAAATGCTGTGATTGCGTTATAATAAACTATGGCTGCTATCATTTTTACAACTTTGAATACATAACCGTGATACACCCATACTTAGTAATTTTCCGCCAGCCATTTTTTGTTTGGTCCAAACCTATTTTTATGTTTGTCACGGAATCTATTAACGGGGCATTGACACAAAACACTATGGGGGGGAATGAACGACTAATGTAGATCTCTTGACAGAAGTTACACCACACAGAGAAATGTTTACTCGTATTTGAAGAAGACAACCCACATTCTTTGAGCATGTCATGAGCAGGGAAACGTTGGGGTATATCATCACAACGGGAAAGTTGAAGTTGACTTGAAGCAGGGGGAGACCAAGATAGAAGATGCTGGACAGTTTGACATTGTCGCATGAAGAAACATGAGTATCAGAAAAGTTCAGCAGTACACAAGTCAGAAAGTTGTTGACAGACATGATCACCAACGCCACGTGGCATGGTTTATAAGAGGAAGAACCCAAAACTAGCTTCTGATACCAGTGTACAGGTGTTAAAATATCAATGTGAATAGATCTTAGAAACAAATCGTTATTTTTTAGAAGAAATAAAATTAGGAAAATATAGAACTCGACATATCAAATCACTACATTAGCCTTGCGAATAGACAAGAAGGACAGCTGAAACTCTCAAAAGCACGCTTGATCGTAAAAATAATAGACGGCAAAGACCCGCGAAAATAAATGTACACTTTGACAAGATAATAAAACTAATCTGGCAAGTTAACTTCTTGGCACTGGTCGAAAGATTGAATGTAAGGTAATGCTGGATAAATGCTCGTGGGAGACGCCAGGAATGTGGTTATGAACTGAAACTGTCGACCAAAGTGCGCGCGAACTTCACAGTATAAACCAGTTTGATAAACAGACACCAGAGGTGGAAGAAGAACACTCCATGCACGTGCCAGGGCAGATCAGGCAGCGCGTTTCGAATAATCAGCCAATCACGACGCCAGAGAAAGGGGCAGCCATTCACCAACTAAAGTAGCTTTGAACTACGAGGTATCGATAAACCCGGATCTTACTGCTTGCTCATGCTTTCAGGCGAGTGGAGTGTCCTTTGAGATTTTCTACAAAGCAGTTTCTTGTGATGTAAGTTTCTCATCAATTCCCAAACGTTTCTGGCCAGTTTATCTTTAGTTTAAATCGGATGTGCACGCCCAACGTAACTCTGTTGTTTACGATAGGGTGGTATATTCTGGGATATTGGATGTGTGTTTCATGCACGAATTTGTTTTTAAAGAATGCAGGATTCCTGGAATATTTTCAATTTCAACTACTTTAAGTGAGTTTCTTGTCTACTTGTGTTATCTTTGTTTTGCATTAATGTTGAACTCACTACGAGAGTTCTGTGAATGTTTCATTGTAATGTACATGGAGCATTATGACTTAATCGATAGTAATACAAAGCGATTTTAACAGCTCGTGTCCCAGACATCTTTATTTCAAATTAATAAATGTCTTATTCATCAAGAGTTAACACATGTGTTATTCATCAGGAGTGAACAAGTGTCTTGTTCATCAGGGGCTAATTAATAAATGTGTTGTTCCTCAGGGGTTAATTAACAAATGTCCTACTCATCAGGGGCTAAATTAACAAATGCCTAGTTCATCAGGAGTTAAAACTCTGCCTTATTAAATATACAATTAAGATAACAACTGTTGTCTTCACAATGAGTTGAAATCAAAATGTCTTATTCATAACAGGCTTAATGCGCATGCGTGCTAGGGCTATAAATTTACAGACGGCCACCTTTACTTCCTAAGACGACACCTGGGACCTATTTTAGGCTGGATCCATCTTGAAGCCCAGGTGAATTTTAAACATCTGTCTATATGCGGATTCAAACCCATGAGCACGGAGCCGACAGCGAGCGTCCAGCTACAAAGTTGGCGCGCTTTCCTTATTCAATGATGCAGTAGAATAACTGTCTTGTTGATAAGGAATGACAATAACATCTAACTTGTTCATGATGGGTTAAACGGCGTTTCATAACGAATTAAAATAATAACTGTCTTGTTCATGATGGGTTAAAACGACTTGTGATAATGAATTAAAATAACAGCTGCCTTGTTCATGACTGGTTAAAACGAGTTTTGATAATGAATGAAAATAACCACTATCTTGTTCATGACGGGTTAACACGACATTTAATAATGAATAAAAATAAAACTGTTTTCGTCTATAAAGTAAAGGACTCCTGTGCAAGTCTTGACACGTGTTAAGTATATGGTGCTATCACCGTGTGTTAAAACAGGTCGGTGCTCGATGGGTCAAGAGGTCAATATCACAGCAGTCGCCTTTAGTTCCCAGGAAATGTAATGGTGCCCACTTTAAGTTGAATGGTAGCCCAGGTCTCTGAACAAATTGCCCGTTTCGAAGGGGATTTGAACACGTTCCTATTGGGCCGGCAGGTAAATGTAGTACCCACTACGCTACCGAAGTTCCCTACTGTTCTCATGATGTATGAAAATAATAACTGTCTGAAATAGAACGAGTAAAATAACAGTGATTTAGAAGCCAGAAGGAGATCGAATAATTACTATGATTATTGTGGTTACAAGGAACAAGTGACACTGACAGACCTTTTACTTGCTCCCATAAACCAGTACAGACGTCGGCAATCTACGGCATGCGTGCAACGTGCAGCCCGTGGAATGATGTTAAATGACCGCTGAGTAAATCGACGTGCATTTTATGATCTCGGGAAATAAATGCAATTGTAATTCAATAGAGGCATATTCGTTTTGGCATGTTATTCTTGTTTATTACATCCCCTCAAAACAAAAGTTGCTAGACACTGAATGTGCGAACTCATGCAAACTATCTGATGTAATACTGATGGCTGACGTTGACTAAGTACTATTTCCTCTATCGACAACACCCTCCACAAGCTCTGTAGTTCTTTCGGCTGTCGTCTACTGTATATTCATTTTTATTTTTTTTTTTTTTATATTGCTCTCGCTCGCTTTTAACTCAAGTGTAGTCCACACGCGCAGTACTACTTATAGTGCACTATACTAATTTTTGCGTGGGAATTAGCTTTCCCTCGTTATCAGGTGAACCCACTTCGACTTCTGAGGTATTTGTAATTTACATCTCCAAGTCAAGGACGGGAAGTCAATATTTGAGTCCAATCGACCGATGTACGTGCTGAACCCACTACCTGCATGAGCACACTGGTTGTTTATGAACGAGCCCTCTGACACATTCGGTCATGCTGACTCCCGCTGTCGCCTACTGATGTCAGCTTGTTGGCTGATCGTATCATACAGGTAGGTGTTGCTATTCAGTAATACAGTGCAGTTGAAATGAATTCAAAGAGGAAACCATTTAAATACGTCTGTTTCAAGACTTTGAACAAACCAATATGGAATAGACCACCGCAGACTTAAGTTGGCACGTCGAGTGATTTTGCAACATTATTTCTGCACAACACTTCAAACAGGTTGTCGACCCCTGAACCAGGATATATTCATGTCACCTGCCGCCGCTGTACTCTGTTTGATGTGTCACCACCTGTGTCTCCATCTTCATCGCATCTTAATCTCCTGGAGGTGTGGTTCTTGTTAGACAGCGTATGTTCCGAGAAGTTAAACATATTGATATTCTACAGCGCCTGTGCATGGAAGAAAAACCAGCTTATAAACAGTATTAAATGATTATATATTGGAAGACGGTCTCCCTGGCTTAAGAGTTAAGGTCTTTCTCTGTAATCCCGTATATTCACGTGAGTAACGTAACCTGAGCGAGAATCGGTAGCGGTTCTCGCCGCGTTGGTAACTTACGGGGTGTGTGAGCCGGTCGCTCAGAAAGCAATGGCAAACTACTGAGCGTAATCTTGCCTAGTACATCAACAGCAGCTGAAAATGCTGATGTTGGCTGCAACGTCCTTTAAGGGATATGCTATATATATATATATATATATATATATATATATATATATATATATATATATATATATATATCGAAAACTGAAGTACTTTAGGGTGTTTCCAAGGCACCAGGGCTGGGTTCTATACTGGCCAAGACCTATTGACGCGTCCTCGCCGAGCGTCCTGGGCAACAGGTCCCTTTGGGGTCCTGGCTGAAGTCAGTAGGATCGTTGATTCCCCCGAAGTCGGAGAGTTTCTGCCTGCACGGCGAGGAACCACCAGTCTGCACACCAATAAGTCAGACATGGGACAACGGATACTCACGCAAACGTCAGGTCCTGTATGACATCACATTGATATTGGACAACAGGATGTCTTCATCCGGCATACAGGACTTCACGCTGGAGATCACAGCCAGCGAACACAAGCAAGCAAGCAAGCATTACACGTCACAGTGACCTAAACAGGACAGTAATGGATGGCAAGGTCCCTGGAAGACTAGTCACAGGCCGATCAACACGACATTTGACACAAGTCATTAAAGACATCATCATCATCATCATCATCATCATCGCCATGTGCCATGCCGGTAAGCTTGTGCGGTCATGTTTTGGCATCTCACTCGATCACCGGAGTCGTGGATCATGTCAGGAAACACTAAATATGATCTGTGTGCATTAAAAAAAATGACAAAGAAATACAAGACAATTTTTAACATTAAACACATCCTAACAATGGAAATTCTTGAAACTGGGAAGATGGCGGAATACTGAGTCTTTCTAGCGACTTGTGATGGCATGAACGTTATGACAAGCACTTGCTACATAATAAAGCTGATCTGTCAAGCGCATCTTTAGTCTTTTCAATCATTTCGGACCGTTTTGTTTGTTTGTTTGTTTGATTGTTTGTTTGTTTGTTGTTTGTTTTTTTGGGCGCTGTTCGGGTAAGTAGAGTGTCGAATAACCTGGCTGACTTTGACGCTTGATGGTATCCTCTACATTTGGCTGTCTTGTACAGTTGGTGAGAGGGACATATGTCGTTGTCTTTGGCTAAGGGACAGTTGGTGCAGTTTCTTAATCTCAACATTCCGGCTTCGAAGTCAACACGGGTATGTGTACAACAGATCGCATTGCGTTGATTTGCACAATGAGCGTCGGACATTCAGACAACTATCGCAAAACTACTGCATGTAATTTACCAATAAACACCACAAGCAGCCAATAAGAGGCTGGGGTTGATCGTGATGTCCTGTAAATGACGTGCAAGTAATAGTTTAAGAGATAACTGTATGGCCCCACACTGACTGATGACAATCATAGCTGACATCTGAACGAACGAACGAACGAACGAACTTTATTTTCGAAGGGTAACAAATTGGGCACGCAGGACCGTCTTACATTCGGCCCTTCCAATCACTCATCTTTCGTTCATCAGTGCATAGTGCATTCACATAGGAAAACCATTGTCAAATGAATGTTGTAAACATAAACAACGCACGTTACCATGTTATGAGACAAATCCCCCACCCACCCACCCATCCCCTATCCATCCGCGTGTCCCCCACACACACACATCCACCACCAAACCACACACATACCCACAGGCATATATATTCCCCCATCCATCCACCCATCCCCCAACCCACACATCCCACACACACCCCCCACATACACCATCTCCCCACCCACACACATACACATCTCCCACCCACCACACATCCCCCACACACATCCCCCACCCACCCACACACAAACCCATGCACACATGCATGCATCCACCCATCCATACCCACCCGCAACCCCCCCCCCCCCCCCACCTTCATACATCTCCCCATCCACACGCACACATCCTCCACCCATCCCATAACCTACCAACACTCACCCACCCACATATCCTCCACCACCCACCCACACACCCCCAACCATTCAGCCAAACACACATCCTCCAACCACATATCCAACATGCACACACACATATTCCCGCCAACTCACATATCCCGCACCTACCCACACACAAAACCCGCACCCACACATCCCCCACTTACACACATCGCCCACCCATACAATCTCCCCCACCCACACATCTCGCACCCACACAAACACATCCCCCACCCACCCCCCAACCTACTCACACTCACCCTCCCACACATTCTTCACCCACTCACTCGCCAACCCCCCCCCCCCCCGATCTCCAATTAACCAATGACACATCCCTTAACTGCACATCTCACCACCCATACACACACACACACACATCTCCCCACCCATACACACATCCTCCCCCACCAAACACATTCCTCATCCAAACACACACACCAACCACCCACACTCACCCCACCACCCACATATACCCACCCACACACATCCGCCTTCCGACCCACACACATCCGCCTTCCCACCCATACTCACATACCCCACCCATACACTCATCTCTCACACATATACACTCACTCACGTACTCATCCATCAACCACACACACCCACACATCACCCAAACACCCATCAACACATGCATCTCTCATCTACCCTCTAACCCACACACATCCCAACAACCCATTCCCCATCCTCACATACATCCTTCATCCACCCGCACATCCCACACCTCCCCCATCTCTCACACATCTCCCCTCCCACACAACACCCCACCCATAAACGCATTCCCCTCACACACACATTCTCCCACATGCATTCCCCATACACATCCTCGCCCACATATCTCTCACCCCACACACACACATCTCACCACCACCCACACATCCCCCACATTCAAACATCCTCACCCCACACATACATCCTCCACCCATTCACATTTACCCCATCCACACTCACACACTCCCACTCACACAGACATATCCCATTCACAGACAGACACCACACCCATCCCCCACACCCATTACACACCTATCCCCCAACCCACACACATCTCCCACACACCCATTCACCCACAGAAATACACATTCCCTACCCACACCCCCAACCCACCAACACCCACATACTTCCAACCATCCTCCCAAATATCCCAACCCACACACCAGAAGGCGATAGAAATGCACGGTTATATTTCGATTGAATGTCTATAATTTTAACAAGACTGCTGATACGATATTTCCGTTACCAATCTAAATATTAAATGTCTACAATAGGCATAATTAAAGAAGTTGTTTCAGTCGGAGTGATTTCAAAGCAAGTGAAGACTAAGTTTGTCCATGCATTCTCATAACCAGCAATTTGAAAGAGTTTCGTCTCATGTCTACAGGTTTCGGGAAGATTTCATGATTATTTTTTTTTCAAGTAGGAGTCTTGGAGCCTGAAGATGACAGTCGGAAATATTTCACAACGTACCTTTTTCGGCGTGTATGAAAAGATAAGATCATTCGCTCTTAAACTTCCGGTAAACTGATGTCTTCTAGTTCAGAAAGCAATGGCAAAAAACTGAACTTACAATTACCTAGAAAATTAACCTGGGGTTGATCGCGACGTCCTGCGAAAGCGTGCAACATTTTTAAACCTTTATTTAGGTGAAGAACCCTGGTTCGAGTCCTCGGTACGGTGTGGATTTTCGTCTGTCGGGGGCAAAAAGAAAATCCTAATCTGCGCAGTTCGCTGCGACTGTACTAATTCTTCAGGCTCAAGACAGGCTCTTGCCTTACACTGCAAGTTACTATAGGCAGTAAATGACAGTTGTTTTTTATTTAATTAATCGTTCGTTAGCGATGTTAGCGATGTTGTCATTTCTGTCACAAGCGGGTGGCGCTTGCTTCGATGTCAAACCCGATCATCTCATTGTGCTTCGATGTGTGCATGCATGTCGAAAGCACCCCAGAGAAAATGGACTGGTGTTTCTGAGTTGGACGCATCTTGTGACGTGCAAAGATGGTGTAAACTGTAAAAGGTCGACGTGGCCGCTGGGTTTAATGCGCTTGTACTTACAACTTCCGGTGCTCAGGCGGCGGGGTAGAGGGATAGTTTTCTACTGAACCTAAAAACTGCCTTGAAAATCAAGCCGACGTCCTGCAAATGACATAGCGGTCTTTAGTCATGTAATAAGGCAATAGGCATTGGGTATTTTTTTCATAATGCATTATTTCATATTGTCGTTAATCCTATAGCTATCTTTAATTTAAATTGCTGTCTTTCATACTGCTATCTTTCATATTATCAAACTTCATGGTGCCGTCTCCACAATGAAGGTTGGCTGCAATGGATCTCCAACACTGTCTGTCTCTCTCCCTGACTGTACATTCTGTCAGATTGATGTTCGTCCATCTCTTGATGTTTATAAGGGTGAAAGACTTGGGAGTAAGAATTGACACGGTCAGACACGAGAGGTACATCGGGAAAACGAGGTGCCTCGTTAACCAACACAGAATTGGCACTATTAGCCACCGAACGCTGATGCTTATGCTGGGGGGAGGGGGAGGATCTGAGCACCTATGGGCCTGTCCGGAGTGCAGTGAAGATACCCGAACTGATAATTGATTGTCGATATTCATAGTTCCGTTTTTAACATTGTTTTTCTTCACATTGCCCATTTCCCAATTGTATTCTTTCATGTTGTCTTCTTTCATATAGTCATCTCAAATTGGGCCTTTTTGTGTATTGTTATTTTTGTGTGTGCCTTATTGTCATATAATAATTAATGTGTTAACCAATAACTTTGATGACGCAATGTGCTCCTTAACAACATCAATATACTCGTATTTTGATTCACTCTGAGTTAGCAACGAAAACGTTACAGGGAAATGCACGGGTCACTTAACCTCATAATGCTCTTATGCTGTATATGTTAAATTCTTATCGATGGGTTCTGGGACATCATTGATCAGAAATAAAAACTCACCAGCATAAGGGAATCCTTATAACCTAACACACGTTAAGGTGTGCGGATGTCCAAGTGTGTGATGCTGTCCCACAATGTGCACGCAAAGTATAAACAACACAGGTGGAATGTCAATGGGCTCGTCATATCTTCTGTATTGTGCCACATATGCATGTAAAGTTAATTGCATATCCTTTACAGGACATAGCAGTCAACCCAGCTTTTTTTGGAGCTGTATATGTGATTTCTTGGCACCTTTACGTTCAGTAGTTTGCCATTGATTTCTAAACTACCGGCACTCATACCATTGTATGAAGATCAACGCACGGCGGTCTGATGCCAAATATCCCGCAGCCGTATTTCGAACAGGGTATGAGGGATAACGAATTGCATCCGGAACCCCTTCGAAACAGAGCTTTATATCGAGAAGTCGAAAAATACTGATATTCTACAGGATTTGAACGTCTAAGCAAACTAACTCATACACATCAACGTGTCTCGGAAACTGAAACAATATGGGCATATTAAAATTCTACACATACCATTATATGGAAACCAACGCAAGTCGGTCTGCTTCTAAATCGCCCTCAGCTGTATTTTGAACATACGCATATATGCACGGAAAAAAGTAGCAGTTATAAGTACTCCTCATAATTTAGAACTTCATACACGTAGAGTTCATTGCCACTGTAGCATAAATGGTGAATAAATCGTGTGGTATTTGTCACCGAACTAGCTTAGTTAGAGAAGTGTGCCGAGCAACTCAACAGCTATAACAAACTATGGTGTACAAGGGAGGGCCATGCAGGCTGATACTGTCAAAGGCCTTTGCTTTGTTTACTTTATGGTCACGATTTAGCAGTTGCTGAGAGATGGCCGTTGCTGGAATTTTTAATAACATCTCGACTGCACGGGGTTTCTTGAAGATTAATTAACTCTCTTTACCAACTATTCTGGTGTATATTCTGTTACTATATTAGTTAACTGCCGTTCCTTTCTACCTATGTAAGCTGCTTAGCACTCATACTGGAACTGATAAATACAGTTTGATGTGATATACGGAGACAATAATTCTTTCGAGGATGGAGTAGGCATTGGGGTGGTTTAATATCTGATAATTGGTTTATCAGCAAAGAATGTCTTTTTTTTTTTACATCTGTCTTAAATCGATCGTGCATTCGTTTCATTACCTCGTCCCCTCGTAAAGTTAGCTGAAGCAATCTCTACGTTTGGGAACGAGGCTTCCGGGGTATAGATTTTAGTGGCAGTGACGTTTGATAAAGCCAACTGGATATCCATTAAACTGCAGGGTCTGATTAAGAGTGTCCAGTTCTTATGCTAATGTGTCGTTGGGACAAATCTTCCCAGCTCGATTGAACAGGTTCGGACCACGCCACGCTTATGAACCCGTGATAAGCTTTGAAAGTTACAGTATTGGCACGTCCATGTTCCATTTCGGTAGAGTGTTCTTTGAGTGGTGCCCTCGATGTTGGACTAAGATGTCTATGAAAGATACGGTGCCATTGTATTGGCGATAAATTGACAAAGAAATGTTATTGTGGGCTTGTATTATGGTGGAGTGGAACGATTCCTCTGTTGTCTGGTCTCTGTGATGATTAATATGTCCGCATACCGGCGGTATAGAACCAGGTTCTTGATATTCGAAGTTTTTGTTCTTCTAAGCGCGCCATAATGAAGTCCGCTAGAATGGGACCTGGAGGGTTCTCAATGGCAACTCCGTCAAATTGACGGTAGGAGTTTTTAAAAAAAAAAAAAAAAACAGAAAAAAAAAAGAAAATTGAATGTAATGTTAGATGTAGTTTCTCGAGCCTGGATGACAGTAGGTCTAACTTCAGTTTCTTCTCTTGTATACGAACAAATATGATCTTCTCTGTTTCTTCAAGAGGAACGTTGGTGAAAAGAGAGGCTATGTCTATTGATGTCCTATGTGTTTGTGTAAGGTCGATTGTGTTCAGTAGTTCGACTAGTTCACATGCATATTTAAGTATCATGGAGTCGAATGATTGTCGCACTGTTCTGTGCATTTCTGCATGCCATTCCATCAGCCGGTGCTGGGCAGAGTTGACCATGAATTGTGTATGGCTGAGCAGTACACCAGGGGAATAATTATGAGAAGAATAACAAATAGGATTGGATCACAAATTATAGTGATGAACAATGCGTATTTGTAGAACTAAAGGGCACAAACAATGCATCTACATTCTCATGAGACTGTTAGAAAAATTTAGAGAAGAAATAAAAGACGTGTAATTAATCTTCATAGATTACACAAAAAAGCGTTTGACAGTGACAAACATGTGAAAATAATGGAGTTAATAGCATAATTAAACATTGATGGCAAAAATCTTCGAATAATAAAGATCATATGTTGGCTGCAAACAGCAGCCATAAGAACCTTCACCTGTTTAGGAAAATGACATCGCAGGCAACGAAGTAGGATTCCAGACAAGGATGCGCATGGTCTCATGGGTTGTTTGTATTTTAGAGGGAGCATATAATGAAATCTGTAGAAAATATACCAGGTATCGCGGCTGGTGGTCATAATTAAAATTACTTAGTTATGTTAATGGTAACGTCTCGATAGAAACAGGTCTGAATGAACTACAGAAAATGATAGATATAGTGGTTGTAAATAGTGAGAAAAATAGATCTCATCATAAGTAATCGGAAGATAATCGTAGTGGTAATATCAAAGAAAGAGATTACGCTTAACTGTGAAATTAATGTCAATAGTGTTAACTCGAAAAAATTAAAGACATTCAAGCATCTAGAAAATAAAACTGGAATATGTTGTGAAAACCATAAAGATTCCTGAAGAGAGCCATAGAAAAAGGCAACGAGAGAAGTTTCTTTAGTCAATACACGGAAAGGCGCACCAACTGATACATGCTTTTTAAGATCGCCAGGTGTGAAGAAACAAGATCGCCCAAACCAATCGGCAAATAATTTGATGTTGATGATCATCATTGGCACCTTGCCGTCTTGACAGACGATAGTTTGTGCTTTAAAAAGGCATAATAACTTTTAACTATGGCGGTAGCGAGTGTGACTGATAAGGCAAATTTGCGCAATTTTGTCCGTTCACAGTGGGTGCATCTGAACACGTGGTCATTTCCACCATCATGCACCATCTTACGTCTCAAACGCTCGGTGTGTGACTTATCTGCAATAATTTTCTCCTTTGTCTTTATTCCATTTCTGATATTTGCCCTCCATGCAACGCGTTCAGCGGCGACTTGCTCCCAATGTGCATTATCAATGCCTGTATCAATCATGTCCCGCTTACACACATCTTTGTATCGTAGTAGAGGCCGACCCTGAGATCTCTTACCCATCTGTAATTCACCAAAAAAGATATCCTTTGGTATTCTACCATCATCCATCCTCCTAAGATGTCCTATCCATCTAAGTCTACGAAGACTGAGCATGGAATAAACTGTCACACAACCTGATCTTTCCAATACTTCAGTATTTGTGATTTTGTCTTGCCACTTAATACCAAGAATTCTTCGCAGACACCGCATATGAAAGCTGTTTAAATTGTTCTCTTGGTGTGAGTATGTTGTCCAGGTTTCACTGCCATAGAGAAGAGTACTAAGGACACAGGCTTGATAGACAAGGACTTTTGTTTTGGCAGTAAGCTTCCTGTTCTGCCAGACTCTTTTTGATGTTGATGATACATAGATGAATACGATACATATCATGGCAGAAGAAGAAAACAAAGAAAGAAATATTGCAGAACATGGAACAACTGAAAACATGACTGAGTGAGACCCAGATCACACAATTAAGGTACACGGGTCATATACAGGCACGATGCTTATTGTTGAGGGCTTGCTGAATGGAAAAGTGAATGTGCAAGAGAAATAAAACATTAAATATGGTTAGGGGTGGTATGGGGTGCGATATGTGGGTAGACATTAATAAGCGACATGTATATAGATATAATCAAGGATATGAGGGTAGACATCATCAAGTTATGTGTGGTGGACATCATCAAGAATATGTGGGTAGAAATCATCAAGTGGTATGGAGTAGACATCATCAATAATGTGTGGGTAGACACCATCAAGTGGTATGGAGTAGACATCATCAATAATGTGTGGGTAGACACCATCAAGTGGTGTGTGGTAGACATCATTAAGTGATATGGGGTAGACATCATTAATAATATGTGGGTAGACATCATCAAGTGATATGGAGTAGACATCATCAAGAATATGTGGTAGACATCATCAAGTGATATGGGGTAGACATAATTAATAATATGTGGGTAGACACCATCAAGTGATATGGGGTAGACATAATTAACAATGTGTGGGTAGACATCATCAAGTGGTATGGGGTAGACATCATCAAGAATATGTGGGTAGACATCATGAAGTGATATGTGGGTAGACATCGTCAGACGATATGTGGACCGTCATCATCAACATGTACCATGCGGACAAGCGTGGGCAGTCAAGACTCGCCATCTCACACGATCGCCATCTCACACGATCGCCATCTCACACGATCGCCAGCTGTGTGTTATTGTCTCCACTGTGCCATGGAGCCCAACCGTCCAGGTTTCTCTGCCTTTCCTTTGTTCTTTCCTTTAATCTTGCCAGTGGTCGTTAAGTATTCTAGTTTTGTTCTTCTCATAATTGCCCCAAAAGTCTTGAATATCTACGTCTAATTTATATAATCAATCATCTCATATTGGGCCTTCTTGTGTATTGTTTTTTTTTATATATATATATTATTTATTTTTTTTTTTTTTTTTTTTGGGGGGGGGGGGTATTATTGTCATATAATAATTAATGTGTTAACCCATTAATTTGATGACGCAATGGGCTCCGTAACAACATCAATATACTCGTATTTTGATTCACTCTGATTTAGCAACGAAAACGTTACAGGAAAATGCACGGGTCACTTAACCTCATAATGCAGTTATGCTGTATATGTTAAATTCTTATCGATGGGTTCTGGGACATCATTGATCAGAAATAAAAACTCACCAGCATAAGGGAATCCTCGTAACCTAACACACGTTAAGGTGTGCGGATGTCCAAGTGTGTGGTGCTGCTGAGGATGGGGACGGAGCGCCTATGGGAATGCCCCGAATGCTGTGATGTCGGTTCCTAGATCAATCAATCAATCAATCAATCAATCTTGTTAGATTTTGGGCAGACATTGTGTGCGCAGACATAATCATGCTATGGATGGATGGATGGATGGATGGATGGATGGATGGATACATGGGTGAGTTGATGGATGGATGGATGAATAAATGAATGGCAGCCGATAGAAGACAAACAGACAGACAGACATGGGCGGACGGACGGAGGGACGCACGACAGACACACAGACAGGATTGGGCGTGAGGGCGGAGGAGGAGAGAGATGGGGTGGCTGACGGGAAGGCGGATTGTCTGAAGGCAGTCAGGCAGGCAGAAAATCAGGCAAACAATTAGACAGACAGGCAGATAAAAAATAAGAATACAGAGAGAGAGAGAGAGAGTAAGAGAGAGTGTGCATAGGTCACAAATAGACAGACAGACAGACAGACAGACAGACAGACAGACAGACAGACAGACAGACAGACAGACAGACAGACAGACAGACAGACCGACCGACCGACAGACAGACAGACAGACAGACAGATAGACAGACAGACTGAAAAGCATGAAAAATGCAGCCTATTAAATTGGCATGTTTAATACAAATTTGTCTCTTGGCTATATTGACAATGACACAGTAATTCTGTATTTGCAGACTGTAGCACCAGAAATGAACGTAGTTTGTCTTCATTTCGACGACGCACTGTTTAGTGCAAGACTACTCAAAAATGGTTCGGTCGCCGCCCATATTGGTTGGTTTGTTGACGTAGTATACAGAAATATCTCTTGGGGAACCAACTGAGGCCACTAAGACAGCTCATAAATAAACTCACATGTATTGGATGGCAGTCATAGAACCAAGACACATTTTCTGCGTCCTATTACACTTGTTCCCGCAACGAGGCCCTATAATCATTTGGAGGTGACAGGTTCGAACCCCAGTGTAATTAATAACTGAAACTTTCAATTGGTATTGTCTAGTGTGTCCTTTAATATCTACTTTCTACTATTGCTTCTATGATAGCGAATCAATATGCATGAATTTATTTATGGTTGGTTGTTGGATGGATTCAAATTAATAAACGATATGGAGTAAGTACACATCTAACAAATATTGGTTAAAGCTTTTACAACAACAGTGAATGCATAGTGAAAACAAATGGAGTACACTCAGAACCCTTCACTATAAGATCCGGAGTGCGACAAGGTTGTGTCCTATCCCCGCTCTTTATCATATCATAACCTATTTAAACAGAGTCCGCAATGACACCGCATGATGAACAGAATACAGAAAAAGAATCAATGGCAAATTACACAATTAAAGAAATCCTATTTGCGGACTATCAAGCATTAGTAGTAAAATCAGAAGCAGGATTACAAGACTACATGAATAGTATGAAAGAGGTGTGTAAGAGAATAACATGACAATCAGCATCAGCAAATCAGAAATAATGACTATAACAAAATACGAAAAAAAAAGAAAAAAGAAACAAAGATTCATCTAAAATAACACCCCCTGAAACAAGTAAAGCGCTTCAAGTACTCAGGAAGTATAATATCATCAAATGGCAAATCATAAGACGAGATCGAAAATAGATGCAATAAGGAAACTAACTCACTGGACAAATGGCACCAATACTAAAGAACAAATACGTATCAATAGTTACCAAGATATAATCTTCCTACAAAATCTATGCTACCAATGCCAAACCTGGACAAAGATAGAAAAAGAGATAAGAAAAATCACAACAACAGAAATGAGATTCCTGAGAAGAATACTCAATGTATCAAGAAGAGAGAAAATCAGAAATGACGAAATCAGGACTAAATTGGTGCTTATAGCAGCGCTAGATTGTATCAGAAGACAGCAAGTTAAATGGTTTAGCCATGCAACTAGATTACCAACTTACAGTATAACCACAACAAGCAATGATGTACAGACCAAATGTAAGCCGAGACCTTGGGAATCTCGACACATGAAGCCAATAAACACGTTCTCTCTCGCTGTTTGTGCTTTACCTCGACACTGCAAGGTATAAGAGCTACAATATGAGATGAGATGAGTTGGAAGGATCAGCTCTGTGTTTTGTCTCGACCATGCCATGTGGTCAGGCCATCGAGATATTTTCTTCACTGCTTTCCTCTTGTTCGTTTCTCCTCAGTCTTGCCAGTTGTCAGGAAGTATTCTAGTTATTTTTCCCTTCTCATAATATGCCCAAAAGTTCTTTTCAAATTGTTTACTCATTGCAAACTTTTCACCACCATACTGAAGTAACGTTTCTTTGTAGTACTTCAACACTCTTTTTCTCTTTGCAATTGAAATCTTTTTATATTCAGCATTTTTTCCATCTTGCAAAAGGCCACCTTGCCATATCAATTCTTGTTCTTATCTCTTCAAGGCAGATCACCAGATGTTAATATAGCAGTAATTATATCAATATCGTTTAGCATAACCTTTACAAAACGTGGTTTTCATCATTACCCACCGGAAAGATTCTAGATCTTTTGCCTGTTCTCCCGCCTCCTGCATGCTCTTTGTGTATGTAATGTCAATTATCCCCTATAATCTTGTCAACCTGTTTCTTCTTCCAGAAATCTCGCATTCCATGTATGCACTTTTCAAGCCACAGTAGCATTTTAATATGGCCAAAATATTTCGTTTCCGAGCCACGTTGATGTTTATGAGCTATTTTGCTTTCACGCTCAGATCCTGTAGAATGTCGGTATTTGTCGACTTCACGATATAAAGCTCTATTTCAAAGGGGTTACGTACACAGTTCGTTATCCCTCATACCCTGTGTGGGATGTGGATTTTAATTTAAGAGAATATTTTGTTAAAAGTGTCTAGGGGATTTAATGATTCTCTAGTCACTGTTAGAATGCAAGATGATCCGGGATATTTACCACAAACACCAGGAGAAAACACTTCAATCCTTGAAACAATGGCATCTGTGTGTAGGTTTCCCTTCCCACTTCATCACCCTTTAATTTTTCTATAGTGTAAGAGGATATTAATTGCTCACAACATATAAACAACCACTGTTGAACAGACATCACATTTACTTGATGTACACATCAACAATTTTTGGACACACAGTTCAGGCATTAAATCAAGATCTGTAGTAACATACATGACAGTGTAATGGTCACATGGAATTTCATGAGCAGGCATGGGAATGATTTGCATTATCAAAACATATTTACCCCATTGTCCCAAGAAGAAAACCAATGTTATTAAGATAACACAACAACCACAAATTGGGTCTACTGTCCTTGACCCACCTTACATAATTAAGGCAAATAATGATCTAAGTACATAGAACCCAACATATAAAACAGTTGTGTCTGACACCCATTACAATTCTCATATTTAAAAATAATGAGTTGGTGTCATAATACTATACCATACCCTTCATTGAAAAAAAAAAGCTACTGACCTGTTACCTCCATGGCATAGGGAAAAAAACGCATATAAAAAGCAGTTGGTACTAATAATTAAACTAATTAATTATAGTATTCCTTTCGGTATTGCGAGTGGGTATTCTCCTCCAGTGCGAAGCAGTTAATGTCCATAATTATCCGGGACAGAAATAAATGTACTCAGAGTCATGTTCTAATGTCCACTGAAGTTTGCTGCTGAATAATTATAATCTATATTAGGAAATAAATTCACCACCTATCCCCTCCACTGGGGCTGAATTCACGAATCTTCTGTTGCAAATGGCTCGGTGCCAGTGGGAAATTGAGGCCTGTGTTGGTCATACCTCCAGGAGATGCATCATGAGTCTTGGACCAAGGGTCTTCCCTATATCACCTTATCCGATGAAAAGGATGCCGACCTTTCAGTTTCTAGGCTTATAATATCGAATCCCAATTAGGTTCCCACAGATTTTTCACCCACCTAGTCATCAGTCTATAACCTATTCCACATTTGATGGCATTTAGGCTGACATGGGACCAGCACAGAGTTCTGATTCAGTATTTTCATTTCAGTGTAGACATACAATGCTGCGTGTCATTCATTTGTTTCATCTGGAAATATTTCCAGGATTTTTCAACTGCGGGTATAAAGGCATTTACTCCGCTAGCTGCTTTCATGTGTCTTCTAATGGTGTTTAAGTCTGAGATCTGGAGTTATCTGGCTTATTTCAGGTGTTTCAGATTTTGGTACCTTGAGGTAATCTGGTGTAGTTATGTTTCAGAGGACCTTAAGTTGGTACCTTGGTTGTATTGGCTTATGTTGTTTCAGTGTCTCTTCCCATTTGTTTGAGTTGGTGTTCGTATACTAAAACTTGGTGTTGAGTGTCTGGAACCTTATGTTTGAATTTTGCTGCTGTGAGACGTTCTTTCGAAGACTTATCCATTGTTGGATATTAACTTGATAATCCAACCAACAGTTGAAGGTTACTCACTGTTGTTAGTTTTATTAAACTTGTAGTAGGATTGTCCCATAATTTCACTGATTTTGTTGAATGATGAGGCTATAGGTGGTACTTCTCAGAAGTAAAGCAGACGATACACTGTTGTCAGTTACTCTGTTGATCTTCATCTTTGTAGATTATTAGATCGCGAAGTCCATCCTGGATTTTCCTACTAAAATAGGACTTCATCAATCACGCAGTCAGTTGTCTTCGAATTTGTCTGTTGCTGGCTATGACAGCTAATGAGTGCAGCAGTAAACATTGAGGTATTGGTCCAGCCTTTGTTTAGGACAGGTTGTCATTTATCATTTACTGGCTTTTGACCCAGTTTCCAGTTGATAGGGAGGCAACGCAGTCCCACCAAATCCACCACTCGCTATAGAAAGGGATGACAAGAATACAACACGAGCATTAACCTACTGTGTTATGTTAACATGGTTATAACACAATTACAAACAAATGTACAACCAACAAGAGGAGAAGGGGAAAGGAGTGGGTGTCCACGTTCCACTGTCCCTCGTTGCTTGGTGTAGAGCCATTCTGACTCTAATAGTGAGTGAGGTATCTTTTCACTCTATGTTTTGTTCTGACATTGTTACTGGGACTATTAGATGAGTGAAGCCATTGTTTTCATCCAAACCTGTTGATACTGCCTCTCTCTACTTGAAGAGAGTAACCCACCCATAGGCTATTTTGTTTCCTTTCCTTCACTATAATCAGCATTAGGCCAAGGCTATTCAACTGTTTCTTCTTATTTACTGACATGCACAAGGATTCTTCCATCAACATCCTCATTTCCCTACTGTGTTATGTTAACATGGTTATAACACAATTACAAACAAATGTACAACCAACAAGAGGAGAAGGGGAAAGGAGTGGGTGTCCACGTTCCACTGTCCCTCGTTGCTTGGTGTAGAGCCATTCTGACTCTAATAGTGAGTGAGGTATCTTTTCACTCTATGTTTTGTTCTGACATTGTTACTGGGACTATTAGATGAGTGAAGCCATTGTTTTCATCCAAACCTGTTGATACTGCCTCTCTCTACTTGAAGAGATTAACCCACCCATAGGCTATTTTGTTTCCTTTCCTTCACTATAATCAGCATTAGGCCAAGGCTATTCAACTGTTTCTTCTTATTTACTGACATGCACAAGGATTCTTCCATCAACATCCTCATTTCCCCAAGGGTAACATTAAAATGCATATTCCCGCAGTAAAGAGTAACAATCAGGACAGAGAAAAATTAATTCTCGTAACAGAGAAAACAAACATACATTTCTCTGATATTAAGTACATGATAATCATACATAATAATTAATCCTAATGATGATGCAAGGAGCCTATGTTTTTGGATTTCCTCATGGGTTGATCCATAAATAAAACATACATTGTTTTCCCACACTGCTTACAGCAACATGAGGATAGTGAACGCTGTGATATATTTTGCCAAGTGCTGCTAGTATTCGGAGTGTTCTTTATCAGAATAACGTATGCCGCATGGTCCAGTCTTCTGAATATTGCAAGCAATTTAGGAACATCAATCTTCACTTCTGTTCCTACCACAGTGAGGTGATGCGGATTGAAGGCACATCCTATCCGAACATTCATTTATATCCTGCGTTTACTTTCTTTGTTCTTGAATTTATATTCTCAAACATGGCAATTCCCTAGCACTATTTTATGAAATGATTACATGTCCCTCACTCATATTGAGTGGTTACTAATATGTTAACAAGAATATTTGTACCAAAATTTAGCACGATAGTTTTAGGTTACATATTAGAATGTGGCAAAGCATTTTATCCAATGACTAAGAGTCAGGAATATGCGTAATCATTTGTATGTCTCCGCATGGATAAAAGTTCTTTTGAAAATGTTCTTTAGAGTTGCATACTCTATAGTACATAGATTATTTGCAGATTTCTAAGCATAGATAGTGAGATATAGTTCGCGATGCATAGAAGATTTTATTCATAGGAATATGAAATTGACAGACACGAGTTCTCTACTGTGAAGTATGAATCAGGAGTCTGCTCCTATATTGATAAAATTTCTAGAATGTGTTTCTGACATGAGTTTATACTCTACAGTACACATAATATTTATAGGTTATAAGCATTGCTAATGAGATATAGGTTCACAATGCCTATAACATTTTTTAACATAGGAATATGAAATTGTACAAGCATAGGAAAAAATTACAGAGTGGCCAGGCATGGCGCTCAGTGGTAAAAATCAATCAGACTTTAGTTTACAAGAATTGTTGATTTATCATTCTAACTAATTCTTAATTAAACACAATGGTATATGTACCGTATCAAAATACATGAATACATATTAATAATGTAGATTTAACGTACCATTGTTGCAGAGAATGATGGTTTTTAGGGCTAAAATGCCCTATCCCCGAAGGGAAAGCACGTCTGTCTCCTTTGTTTGTCTGAACCAAAATGGCTACACTAGTGCCTTTGTTTCAAAAGATCGACGATGGTTGGCCAGGTACGTGAACCAAACTAAGGCCAAATAAATTAAGCTACACTACGGGTTAGTTTTTCTCTGTCCCCCCCCCCCCCCCAAAAAAAAAAGTAAGGTACTTAAACAGTAATTATTTGGGATTAATATTTTTTAAAGGGCGTCCATAGCCGGATGTTAGAGAGACGTTTTTGTATACCACACCGTGTTCGAAATACTGCTGCGGGCGATTTGGCAGCAGATCGCCTTGCGTTGATTTTCATATAATGATATGAGTGTCGGTCGTTTAGAAAGCATGTAAGCTTGCCAAGAAATCGCAAACAGCACCAAAAATGCTGAGCTGACTGCGAAGTCCTGTAAAGGAAATGCAAGTAAATTTTTCTTCGACATTTTTCTGAAATCTTTCAGTTAAAAAGTGTCAAATGTTTTTAAGTGATCGAAAAATAGCCCACGACTCACATCCGAATGTTATCGCAGGAGAGATGCATGTTCTTAAATTGTTTACTATTATTTGTTTGCTGTTATTTTTCCCTAGGCCCTTAATGATGTTTAATCTCTGCCTTGCTGCGGTCAGTTCTATTCTGATTTCTTTTTAACAGTCCTGACTGTTATTAATTAAGGAGCCAAGGTAATCACAGTATTTGATATTTTCAGTGTCTTTATTGTTTGAATAACGAGGGCACAGTCAATAGATTGCACAATTAAATTGCCTGGCATATTTCGCTGCATCTCCTCGGGTACATGCTGCAGAATTCACACTGCATAAACTACAGCAATGAGATAGACACACGCTGCAGAATTCACACTGCATAAACTACAGCAATGAGATAGACACACGCTGCAGAATTCACACTGCATAAACTACAGCAATGAGATAGACACACGCTGCAGAATTCACACTGCATAAACTACAGCAATGAGATAGACACACGCTGCAGAATTCACACTGCATAAACTACAGCAATGAGATAGACACACGCTGCAGAATTCACACTGCATAAACTACAGCAATGAGATAGACACACGCTGCAGAATTCACACTGCATAAACTACAGCAATGAGATAGACAAATCTATCAAGCTGAAATATGCAACACACACATAATCCCACAGAGAAGCAGTTGAACAATAAGTGGTAGAACAATACTCAAATGGAGAGAGAGAGAGAGAGAGAGAGAGAGAGAGAGAGAGAGAGAGAGAGAGAGAGAGAGAGAGAGAGAGAGAGAGAGAGAGAGAGAGAGTAATAAACAAAGAAGACTGAGGAAACCCAGTACGACCTACACAACGGAAATTGTCATCATCGTCGAAATCGCGCCATATTTTGGACAACCGTCATGTAATTGAAAGAGACAATGCCTTTCGTGTGTTGTTTAACACTCAAAATGGACGAATATTAAAGGTGGCAGAATCCACACTATTCGTTTAGAAAAGCCAACTGTGTGCAAACAAACAGACACGATAGTCAGTTTAAAATGACAGTGATGGCAATGTAAATTACTGTGTTGTAAATTGTTGATTTGTTGATTTATCTTATTGTAGCAGTCTATGGTGTGTGAATTCTGCTGTAAGCGCCTGACGAGATGCAGCGAAGTATACCAGGCAATAAACTGAGCAATGTATTGTTCGTGTCTTCGTTGTTCAAACTCCCTACGGGAAAACATTGTTTAGAATTTATTTGTTGTTATGTTGACATATTATTTTTTCTGCAGACATACGTTTTCTATGTTCAGAAAATGATTATTGATCTTCACTGGAGCTTTTGACAGATAAGATTACCGGGATAATCCCTTGACACCGTTTGACGGAAAGATCCTATCAACGTCATATCAGTGCGACAAGGTTGTGTCCTATCCCCGCTCTTTATCATAACCTATTTAAACAGAAATTCCGCAGATATGAATGTATCAAAATTGTCACAGGCGTTATCATTTTTATTTTAGTTAAGCATTTTAGCAAAAAACTGGAATTCATAAATAAACACGTAAATTATTTGGAGCTAATAAAAGTAGAAGAAAGAAGTGAAGATTAGAGGACGCACTAGATAAAATAAATATTGAAAGATGTAGTTAACACCAGGATTCACATCTGTCACCTACAAAAGACCACAGCGCCTCGCTGTAGGAACTAGGGTACGTCGTCGCATATAACTATATGTATATAGTTATTATTAATCATTCCATCAATATAGTTATTATTAATCATTCCATCTATATAGTTATTATTAATCATTCCTATTAATCATTCCATCTATATAGTTATTATTAATCATTCCATAAGATTCTTCCTTTTATAAACATATTCTTCATTTTTGTAAGCATTATTTCCCCTTCGCTCACTCTGAACTCAAGCATAGTCCATACACGTGCTACTACTGATCATTGCGTGTCGATTAGTTTTCCACATTAAGAGTGTCCCTCTTCATCAGGCAAATCTACTCTGACTTCTGAAGTACTTGTAATTTACGTCCCGAAGTCAAGGACGTGAAGTCAACATTTTAGTTCAGCTGGCCTGTGAACGAGTTGAACCCATTACCTAAGCATCAGCATACCAGAAGTTTATGAGTGAACGCTGCAACCCATTCGGCCATTCTGACCTCCTGTTTTCTTTTAACAAGCATACATTTTCCCATCGTTTCCATTGTTTGATTTTAGTTGCTTTCACTGACTACTGCTTCAATGACTTCATTTCATGATCTCAACATCCACCTGTTTATTTATTCTATTAATATACACAGATACATATTTTAGACGCAAACTATTTCATTGTGTCCCTCCTGTATGTTGATCTACCCGCCAGCTGATATCGATCTGGTCTCATGCCTAGCATTCGTTTTGTTTCGTTGCTGCCTTCTTTAACTTGCATTTTTAACTCTCTGACCCGGAGTCAGTGTATTTATCTAAGATACAGGGTGTATTTGTAATGACTGCGCTGTGTTTAAAAATATTGCCGGTTCAAGTTATGCATTTACCTATTATGTTTCATAAACTTTACATAAAGTGAATACAAAATCTGGACCGGCAATATTTTCAAACACTGCACAGTCGTTAAAAATACACCCTATACATGCTATGTTTCCTAAAATTGGTACCAGGAAATGGCTTGGAAAGTAATGGCAGCCTGCATGTTATTGACAGCATCATAATGAGTGCTTACTAGTCAATACTAATAAGACCAGCACTACATACCCATGTTTGCCTGCCTGTGCTTCCAGGTCGACCCGGTTTAAAGTTGGTTCCATGGAATATCTCGGGATGTAAAGCCGGTCGCGTGATATTAACCACATCACCTCTCACATACCGAGTACATAATGTATTTTTAATGATTGTAGGGCTTTAAAAAATATTGCCGTTCCAAGTTTTGTATTTACCTTTTATGTTGCATGAGTTCACAGAGGTTGAATAAAAACTTGTAACGGCAATATTTTCAAAAACCCCACAGTGAGTAAAACAACACTCTGTGTGATGTATGCACCATATGTCCAATAGGCCTTAATGCGTGTCAAAAGGGTCCTTTACTTTACTTAGTATAGAATCAATATGCCCAAGGCGTGTGGAGGTTGTTGAAGATGATGACGGAGCACGTCTGAGAAAGTTCCTAGTGCTATGATGCTGGTTATTGACCCAACACAACTTTTACGTTCTTTGTTAGTTAATGATTTAACGGGATATAGAGTTACATAGCTTTAGCGATTGGGTAAACTTCGCTCTGGAAGTACGTAACTACCTTGATTATCATATCACTGGAGCTTTCCTGGAAACGAAGAGGTGGATGAACCTTAACAAAGGGTAGGCCGAGCCTGGGGGAGTACTATACAACCCATAACTTTAAATTGGCAAAGCCACTCTTATAGAAAGCTAGGAATATAAAGTACAGCAAAATAAAATACAGATTTCAGGCCAGAACAAGGTATTAAAAAGTTAGATCATCAACAAGTTAAGACATCAACTAGTTAGATCATCAACAAGTTAGATCATTAACAAGTTAGTTCATCAACAAGTTACATCATCAACAAGTTAGATCATCAACTAGTTAGGTCATCAACAAGTTAGGTCACCAACAAGTTAGGTCATCAATTAGATTGGTCATCAACAAGTTAGGCAGACACGAGCAGACTTAGAACAGGACATTGTGGACGCAGAACAGGACGTCCGTTTGCAGTGTATGAGATCCTATACAAAGCAAACCTAATTCTTAGGTGAAGTAAACAGCCGCTTTCCTCGTTCCTTTACAGGGTAAACAAAATTCTTAAGTGAAGTAAACAGCACTTTCCTCGTTCATTTACAGAGCAAACAAAATTCTTAAGCGAAGTAAACAGCCGCTTTCCTCGTTCCTTTACAGAGAAAACCAAATTCTTAAGTGAAGTAAACCGTCGCTTTCCTCGTTCCTTTACAAAGCAAACGAAATTTGTAGGTGAAGTAAACAGCTACTTTCCTAGTTCCTTTACAAAGCAAAACAAATAGTTAGTTGAAGTAAACTGCCCTTATGCAAACCACATTCTTAGATGTAGTAAACAACCACTTTCCTCGTTCCCTTGCAAAGCAAACCAAATTCTTTGATGAAGTAAACAACGCCCTTCCTTGTTTCTTTACAAAGCAAACCACATTCTTGGATGAACTAAATAGCCACTCTACTCGTAATTTTTTAGATGGCACAAGAATCTCCATTTGATAACGCTGTATCGACCCTAAAACCCTATCTTTTTTTAGGACTAAAATCGCACCACTGTTTGAGTATGGCAGTGAACTATCCACAATGACACAATCTATTTGTGACCTGAGCTTTGTTGCAGTATATGGTGCATCCTTGTTATATAAGGCGTGGGCGTATTTAACTCAGAAATTAACATATTTTGTATCTCTCAGTTGCGGAAACACACTCTTAACCAGCGCCCCCCCCCCCCTTCCAAAAAAAAAAAATCAGCATTATTGTGTAGACATTAATAAAATAACAGATAATGCATAGAAGAAGAAGATGAACAAGTGGGGGTGGTGGAGAATTCAGAGGAGAAGGAGGGAAGAAAAAAGTAAGACAGAGGAAAGAGAAAAAGAAAAAAGGAGAAGAAGAATAAGAAGAAGAGGGTGAGAGTTGTGAAAAAAAGGCAAAGCAGATCAAATGATTTACCCTTCTGTACCAATTGTGACAAATAGGGAGCACCCTTTGCACTCTCAGCACGTTAAATATGTATTATCAGCTGCAAATGGCAAATAGATAGGCATATAGATTTGGTAACGTGCTTGAGCAAACATTTCAATATTGGAAAATGTCTTCACAAGATTATTTATAATGCGTCGAAACTATTTATAGACACCGGGATTACCGATGGCTCTATGGAGCTTCTACACTAAGTTGAGAGCTGTCTAGTGTGATCTGGTGGGGGAGCAACCAAACACATGTGGTTGCATGTCACAGTTTTTCCTTGAAAACGATCCACAATCAACATAATTTTCTGGATGTAAGTCTGTTTAAAAGCTTCAAATTTTAGGAAATTCCTTCAGCTAAGAAAAATAACACATTCAATTAGCATTGAATTTACTAGCAAATATTTGGTCTGGTAAGTTAAAGAGGAAGAGGGCGCCTGAAGGAGAAAGAGCGCCTTTTCATGAGATGTATTGGGGATGTTGTGTTACACATGTAGTGTTGTTCAACCAATCGACACTCGATGGATGTTGTGTTCAGTATCATACAGGTCGCTTTTACCTTCCAGGTAATATCCAGGCACATAGTTTCAGGCTGGGTCTATCTGGGAGTCGAGAATCAATTTAAAAAAAACATTCCCGTCTCAAAGTGTTTTCGAATACAGGGACACCAGACGGGCAAGCAGAGTAGCTAACCACTACACTACCACGGTTCTCTAAATCTATAGTTAAACGTAAGTTGCATATCCTTACAGGACGTCACAGTCAATACCAGCATTGTTTACTGTTTGTGATTTCTTGGAAAGTTTATGTTCAGTAGTTTGCCTTTGCTTTCTGAACCACCAGGATACATACCATTGTATGAATGGCCAACGCAATTTGTTGACAAATCGCCCGTTGCTGTGTTATGTATTCGGGATTACGAATCGCGTCCATAACCCCTTTCCCACAGAGTAGGTTAATGTATAGTAGAACATTTGTAATATAATGGAGAATACCCTGACTTGTATGTTTAGCGGTCTGAGTTCACTATCAAACTGATACCGGATTTTCAATTAGTTTTGACCTCGTCTCCTAAAATGCGGACCAGCATGTTTCTAGACAGAAAAGGGAGCCCAGAAAATAGCTAGCCATCCATCTTCATAATGTCAAGAACAAATGTACGGGAAATTCTATACCGCCAGAGTCCAACATAGGTATCTGCCATGGAAATTCCAACGGACAGGGCTAAGAATGGAATTCGGATCTGTTCCTATTTTGTAGTTACAGTTTCCGGTGTGTGGGTAATCCATCGCATGATTTGTTTTGGAGTGAGTACCGTAAAACCTCGTGCATAATAACGCACCATTTCTTTTTACTCATTTTAGCTCACTAAAACTGGCTGCTTATTATACACGAGTATTAAGAAAGAATTACACCATATTCAATATCTGAAGTAAACTACACAAGCTACTTTCTAGTGGCGATGATGACGAAAGTGCAAAAGTAGCTAAAATTTAGGTGTAGCATAGCTATTTCTGCTTTTTATTAAATTTTCAGTTCATTAAAGAATTATCTCACCATTTAAAATGTTAAAGCATTATGCTGCGTATTATACATGAATTTCTAATATACTGAGGAGCGGCTGGCAGAGTGGTTAGAATGCCGGATTCTTCTTTGGGAGACCCGGGTTCGAATCCTCGGTAAGGTGTGGAGTTTTCTTGTTTTTGTCCGGGGGAAAATAAAAACTCTAACCTGCACAGCTGGCGGGAACTACACTGACCCGGCGTCTTCAGGCTCAACACCCCCCCCCCCCTCCCCCCGCCATACACCACAAGGTACTATATTGGCAGTAAATGACAGTTGTTGTATTTTCTAATATACTGGAAAGTTTTGGCTAAATCATGCATGGGAGCCGCGGTACCGTAGTGGCTAGACGCTCGTCTACATGCCTGTGCTCATGGATTCCATCCCCATTAGGGTGGATTTATAATTATAAAACAGATAGGGTGGACTCAGCCTACAATGAGTACTAGGAAATTCCTTACGAAGTAAAGGGCGAGTTCGTATACTGACCACATCAACTATTGAGTAAAAATCATGACTTGAGCACCGTGTACCGATTGTACATTGAGACATACAAGGGCCCTTTACTGACTTTACTTGCTCATTATTTAAAATCTTGAACAATTACAGAGTGTATTATACGATTATATTATATGAAACTAGAACATTATATACTACAATAAGAAAAAGGCAGACAAATTTCTTAGGTCATGTGATGAGAAGAGGACGTTGGAGTACATCGTGACAACCGGAAAAACCATTCGGAAGAGAGACAAAGGCAGACCGACATAGAAATTATGTTGGATGGACTGAGACAGTGGCATGGAGGAATATCATCAGCAGAGTTGATTCAGAACACTGAGGACCGAGATCTGTGGAGAGATATGATCGCAGATGCCACCAGACCTGACACATGATAATGATGATTATGATGATTATTATACAATAATCTCCGATGTACTAGAAAATACTGGGGTAAGTCAAGCTGGCGTTTTATAACTGAGTGCGTATTATATGCGAGATGTTACGGTACTTAGTTGTGTATGTCAAGTAGATAGCATTGCTAGAGTGGAATTTTTTTTGGTGTCGTCATATGCTTTAGTTTGCCCTAGCCTTCTTTTCTATGGCATCGTCTAATTCCTAGCTTTCCCCGTCTTCTGTGTGTCAAGACGATCAACACAAATTTATGTATTCTGTCCATCAACGTAGCACTCTTGAGAGCACATTCTTTAAGCAATGGTTATTATTATCGGTTGTAGTAATATTGGCAGGCGCTGAAATATTATAGCCCGCGTGTTTTACAAGGCACTCACAAAACCATTGAGAAAAGACAAATGGATTTTCTTGGGTATATTGCCTAAGGCGGTGGAGTGGAAAGATTAGTTTTGTGTGGGAAGTGCTGGGATTATGGGGAAACATGTGTGCGGAGAGCTAAACAGCTGGTCTACAAATGGGATTGGGAGCAACGCCGGCTTCACCAGGGTATCAGATGATAGAGCAGATAAGGAGTGGAGATGGTCGATGTCTGCTCCAGGCCAGGCATCCACAGACGAAGATGCAAACTAATGGCATATCCCCTATTTCTATGGTATTCCTTAATACAACTGTTGATTACTTTGGCCAATACGTATTACAGTGAGAGAAAATGTAAAAGATTACAGCAAAAGAAAATTTGAAATACTGCAGTTAGAGTCATTTACATATTACAGTGAGAGAATAGTTTAAATATTACGGTGACAGAATAGTTTTAATATTACAGTTACGAGGCATTTAAATATTACTGTTAAAAGCAAATAAAAATAAACAAGGCGCGTAACATGCTGTGGGCATGTCAAGTGTTAGTGACGTCACATTTTTCTAGACCTAAAGTGCACCCTACCATAGCGAACCTCAGTCCAACCTCTCTCACGCCGTTGCCAATATAACGACCTAACCGTTACACCCACACACTGCTAACATAACTGTTACCTTGCCATGTCCCCACTTGTTACGCTTACCTATCTCTCTCACACGACACCCGTTAACGCTTCTGTGTAGTCAGATTTTATAAGAGCGCCATATTCCCACTTGTTTTGCTATCTGTCCCTCTCGCTAAACACCCTTCAACCTTTCTGTGTAGTCAGATTTTATAAGAGTGACATTTTCTCACGTGTTTCGCTACCTGTCTCTCTCGCTCGAACCCCCTTCAACTATTCCGTGTAGTAAGATTGTTTTAGAGTGTCATGTCTTTTAATGTGGCTCTGATATTTATGTCAGTAATAAAGTAAATGGCCCTATTCCACACCTGAAGACCTATACGGTATATCGTCCAGCCCTAAAGTTTCATAGAATAATCGACACTCAATGTGTGAAATGATGAATATCTTGCAAGCCACCGTAACTTCCTAGAACATTTTCTGGTATCCATTTTAGACTGAATCGACCTGGCAGCCCGTGATACGTGGTCTTTCAGCTCTTTTCTAATGCTCAGAGCCTGGAGGAACTGTACATACTTATGTGTCTATGTAAATAACTTGTGACACATGTTATGTTTCCACATGTCTAAAGCACTTACATAATTTTCTAATCGCTTGGGTATCGCATCATCATCAAGAGCCATCTCGAAGGTAGTTTGTATAAAGTCTCCCACACCTTCTACCCCACCTCTCCACAGTGCACTCTTTCCAGTAACTGGTATGATATTGTTTGCCCATGGTAAATATCTCTCTCTCTCTCTCTCTCTCTCTCTCTCTCTCTCTCTCTCTCTCTCACTCACTCACACACACACACACACACACACGCGCGCGCGCGTACTATTATTATTGCTGCTTTTATCAGGCCGGGTTCCTGACCTAGAGGTTAGCAGCTTTTCTCCGTAATCTCGTATACTCTCGTAGGTAACGTGACGACGGTGAGAATCAGCAGTGGTTCGAATCGCGTCAGTAACTTACGGGGTATGTGAGCCGACCGCTCAGAAAACAATGGCAAACTACTGAGCGTAATCTTGCCAAGAAATCAACAATCAGCTGAAAGATGCTGATGTTGACAGCGATGTCCTGTAAAGGATATGCAAAACAAACAAACAAACTTTTATCAGACACTTAGATAGTTGTATGTAATGCTCTATTCTTTTAAAACCTGGACCGTCTATGTAACACAGCAATTATGACCGTCTAGAGACCATTACGCGACTGGTACACTTAGCTAGATCATAAATTGTCATTTAAACATCCTTTAAGTATTCAGAAATTTCCCAAAGGAAATCTTCGGTAAAACAGGCAATCTGGTCACGACGGAAAATGTCAGTTTGGTCTGTCCTTGTCTTAATTCAAATCTGCTTTTTATTAAAATGAAAGTAACCTAGACTGTGAGGCTATAAATAGTGTCTGATATTAGACGCGCGGACATATCATTAAAATCAGTTTTGAGTTATAGTGTATAGGATTAATAAGACCAGATTTGACAATTACAGTAAATGAGAATTTGTTAGAGCTGGATTTGCCCTGAGTGACAACCCAGCATAAAGGAAGGTATTCCTAACCCAAAATAAATAAATAAATAAATAGTACCAGGAATATACAATTATGGGCATGTGTTTCTTTTATGCGTTCGCTCGTTTTGAATTCAAGCGTAGTCCATATATGTGCTAATAGTTATAGTGCACTGGATTGATTTTTTGCTTGTGGATTAGCTTTCCCTGTTGCCAGTGTCCCTCGCCATCAGGCTAACCCACTCCGACTTCTGGGGTACTTGTAATTTACGTTTCCAACGTCAAGGGCGAAAAAATTCAACGTTTTAGTTCAACTGACCGGAATAAGGGTTGAATCCACTATTTCGGCATCAGCACACCGAAAGTTTAAGAGCCAACGCTCTTATTCATTAGGACATGCTGATGTTATGAAAATATGAGCCTAGGCAGCAATATGCACATAAAACTAACAGTAAAGTGGAAATGTCCGTACTTTAGGCAAGAGGGAACGGGCAGAGCTGCCATGTGATTTAACGCACAGCACTGTCAGCTAGATGTAAAGAACAGCACTGTAAGAAGTTGGATAGTACTGTCGGTAACATGGACAGGACAGCACTGACACCCGGTGGCAAGGTTAGCACTGCCAGTACGATGGACAGAGTAGCATTTATAAGCTATCCTTGAATTTCTTTTTTTTGTTTGTTATGTGTACTCCAGAGGATGGGTCGTCTTGTGTATGTGTGTGTTTTATTTTCATGGGCTACACATTTCTGGTGGTAGAGTGCTGGGTAGCACGTTTGCTTGCCAGCGTGATGGTAACGTGTTAGAATCCTCACCGAAGCGGGAAATTTGTTTTAAATTTTACCTGGGCTTCCAGGTTGACCCAGCGTAAAATGGGTTACACGAAATGTTCTAGGAATTAAAGGCGATTGGCGTTATATTCAGAACATCACCATCACGTGCGGTAAATACTATAACAAACATGGGGCTAGCACCATAAACCAATATGTGGGCTATGTTACAACGTTCTTTACAAAATTAACCCAGACTTTGAGATATATTTTCAGATTTATCAGACTACAACACATGACTTTCTTGGCATTTGTAAAGAACGTAGTTTGCCATCGCTTCCCTTCTTAGCAGTGACCATTGTCTCCACACAAAAAAAAAAAAAAAGATCCTCTGCCTACGTCGTGAAACAGAAAACCATAATCTACAACTATCTGTCGGCTGCTTTTCAGCTTCATCCACCACCTGCACGCGTGGTTTCTCGTGACCCTGATTGTGCGGTTAATCGGGTACTCCACCTTGCCCAAGGGTGTCCCGTAGGTGTGGGTGATGAGAAAAAAATAAACTAGAGAGCTTGGTAACAACTTGCAAGATTGAGGGGGAAAGAACAAGGGAAAGGCAAAGAAGTAAATATCTGGATGGCTTTACCACATGGCATGGTCGGGATAAAAACACAGAGCTGATCCACGACTCTGGTGATCGTGTTAAGATGGCGAAACATGACAGCCCACGCTTACCGGCATGACACATAATGATGATATTTCCAGTCTAAGATATCTGGTATCCATTGCCAGTTTGTTATTTGGCTCCTTCCCTACATGATCATGTGTGCGTCTGAATGTTCGTGCAAACAGAATGCCAAGGGTAGTTTCATATCAGATGCTTGGTGTAGATATGGCCCGATTTAACATATATATTAGGTCACGACTTTGTCAGATGAAATGATCGGCTTTGTTCTGTGTTTTTTTTTCTCCATTCCCATCTTAGATCTAGGTCAGTCATTGGGGCATGCATACATTGCTTTTCCTTTTCGACTATGGGTTACGCAGATTGCTTACGATCATCTTTTTGTTGCGTTGAGTTGAGTTGTTACTTTAGCATAGTAAAACACCCCCCCCCCCCCACACACACACACACTCAGGGGCGCGTACACGCACCACACGCAAGAACACACACAAAGCACGCACACATTCTCTAGAACTGTCAACACACAATCAGTCAGATGTCTCACTAAGGATCGCATCATGCCCAATCTGACACGGTGTGGCTTCAAATGAAAACCTTAAAAGTGTGATAGAAATTACAATAGCCATGCCAATCTTGTAACCTGTCAATATTGGTGTTAAAGATGTCAACAGTGTTCAGCACGCGACATCACGTTGCAGACAAACACGGTGACGTCACGGTGGCGGTTGAAAGATGAGCGCAACGCTGTTGACATGCACCAAAGAGGTGCAGCTTTCTATTATCCGTTTTCATTTTGTTAACCAGTGAAGAGGTGAAACCTATAGAAATCCTAAAGAATGCCCAGTATGGTGATGCATGCTTGTCAGCCCAACAGGTGGTTGAGAGGAGTAAGAAGTTTAAAAACTGTGTGACTTCTGTGACAGACTGTTCACTGTTCAACACACCACATCATTCATGATGTGCTACAGTACCGCAAATTTGGTGTTCACGTTTTAATGTGAAGCCCCCTCGTACAAACTGGATGGGTTACGGTCTCCAGGCCTTGGGAGAAGAGTTGATGGTGTTTCAGAGATTAGACCTTAAACGACGCAGACGTGTCTCGGTAACAAGTGAAATACAGGAAATTGTACAGACACTGAGATGTATTTGGTTCTAGCCCCATATTTGTATAGACTAATCTGCACTCGAGGCCTGATGCAGTCAAGATCACTTCCAAGGACATGTCCTGGCACCCATCTTAAACTAGGTGGACATGGGATCCCCGGTCAGTTTTAAAACATCCACCTCGAGGAGGATTCGACCACATGACCACCAGGCAGGCAGGCAGGCAGGCGAGCTAACCACTAATATGGAGCCTTATTTCTGTTGTGTGTAAAGAATGAATGTCATAGTAGTTATTTGTTCTTCTTTACCACTTTAGTGTCGTCCCTGGAGTGAGGGGAATCAACACCCACATTTATTTTTATTCAATATCACTATCCTGGAGATATCCAGCAGACTCCGTCCACAACACTCCCTCAATCTGAAGACACCTTCTTCTCACTCTTACTCACTCCTGGATCATACCCCCTCTCATTCTTCCCCAACATAACATACGTGACAACTCTAGCTTCAACAAATAAAAACAAGAAATTTATTAAAGCAACGAGTATATGTAGGAGAAGTGTGTGTGTGTATAAAGTGTAGAATGTGTGACGTATATTCTAAAGTGTATATAGACTCAGATCAGTGTTCACGATTATAGTCATTCTCATCACTGTGCTGAAAACACACCAGCACCATGTATTCCAGACAAGCAACCTCACCAAGGTGATGCTTTTCCGGTCACGTGAAGAGTTTCTCCGCTATCTCTCGAACCACTAGGATGCTTGGACATCCATGACAAACACTATATAATGAGAGTCTTCAATCTGATTCACACTATGAATTTCCTCTGTTATTTAACTGATTGTTAATCAGAGAATTCTAATACTATTGTCACTGTTACTGGGGAAATCTTAATGGATCTAGTGTCACTGGTTTTAAAGATTCCCCATATTAACACCACAATCTGATTGTTCTAGATATTTCTATAAATTTGTATGAATGTTCCTGGTATCAGTAGTGTATATATACAAGGTTCTGACTGTTCAGTGATACAACTATCACTTGCTAAACATAAATCTCATCAGCATGTCCTGCTCAGCAGAAGCCAGGTTCCTGCAACCAACTTGGGTATAAGCCCAATGTAGCGGCCTCTCAGCAACTTCTGTCTTCAAATTCTGAGCCATCATCTTCTAAGATGTGTTCTAGCTTCACTGTTGAATATCATAGCACACCTACATGGACCTGTAAATGGAACCTGTAGAATAGAGAATACCATGGTGAGGGCAACTCAATCCTGGCCGGAATTAGGTGAGTGTAGGCCAATAGCAGCACTCAGATCTATAACAGAGATCCAATCTCTGTCATACGGCCAAATAACGCATCACATGATTTGAGACATGGCAACACCAGGACAGAATAAAGGAACGGGTAGAAACCCAGCAGATGCCCTACTGGAAGATCTTACCATTTCACATTCCTCTCCTCCCTCCCAACCATCCTCAATCTCTCTAATTATTATCCCACTACATGGTCCTCAACTCCCTGAGTAAAATGATATATCACACAAGCTAGTTGAAGCCACACGATAGGATACTAGTGCCGACGCTCCTATGATACTTTCTAGCACCGCACTTATAGAACATTCTATCACTAATCATAATACATTATATCACCACACCTATAATACATTATATCACCGCACAGTACTGTACTCTATGCCTAATCATACTCTAAGTTAGATATGATTAATAGCCTACCATATGCCTATTCCAGTTGCTAATTGAAACTAGGCAATCACAGACTGGATCTATGTCCGCCGATAAATATCAACAATTTGACACCCTAGTTTCTTTCATTGACACAACTCGGAAAACTGCACCGATCTTTCCAAACTTCAGAAATCTTGATCGACTAACTCCATTTGTTTACCGCAACGCTGTTTATATTGGGCTGGAGTGACGTCACCAAAAAGTCTAGACGCTGATCCGTCCAGAATCTGGTTTCCTCCTCCTGTTCTAGACTAACTGGAGTCAATCCACCGTCAAATTTGCTTTCATTTGGGGAAATTCTTTGTCCCGTACATCAATAGTTCAGTCTGTCTGTGAACCCTAGAATTCCCCACATCACAGAATCCATCCAGCGTCTGGCCAGACTTTCCGTCTAGCACTTCAAAGGCTACTACCGCCTTGGCAGACGTTTGGCGTTGTTATTCGTTTCTCGAACACCCCACATCATAAAGATTCGCCGACCAGGTGTAGACATTTTGACGCGACGTATTTTGTTTCCCAGTTAGAAATGCCGATCGTGTGTAGACAGTTTTAACGACGTATTTTTCTCAGTCTGTACAACATCAAAGGGTCGGTTGTTTTTGCAGACTAATGTCGGGTCTTGTTTGTCATCGATCGCAACTAACAAGTTTATTTTCCGTGACAATTTCCTAGATTTTAAGGCGGGCAGCCAGTATTCGAGGTCGTCACGTTATCGAAACTTTTTGTTGCGTTGTACACTAGTCAGTTCGACTTAAACGATGACTTCTCGTTCAGAGCTCAGAGTAATACCATTTAAAGTACAATCGTCTAGTAAATTAACTTGGGTGTGGGGTTGGTTGCAACGTCTTGCAAAGGACATGCAGAGTTTTAATGATAAGGTTAGAAGGTAACTGAAGCCAACTGACTGTCGCTGGGGAGTGAGCTGTGTTCAGCCTTCACATATTTTAGGCAACAGTACAGTGGGGTGAAGTGACAGCTTTTGTACTGGTTATAACCTTTAACTAATTCCTTTATAATCATAAAAGTAGTTTAAAATCCTCATAATCATCACCAAGTGCCGTCTCCGCAAACTTGGTAACGATCCAACTTCCTCTGCCTTGAGTCTTCATATTGAATTCGCACAGGCTCCTTCCAGTACATCGTTTTCTGTTGCCCGCCCATCTGTAACAACATCTACTAAATAACGACTTCTTCTTTCATGCTTTCTCTCCACCGTTCCCTCCATCAGATCCTTAAATAACAACCCGTACCCTTTAAATTTCCAAAGTACTTCCGGCGATGTTTCCTTCTTTCCCAGTTTGCGTAATTCATCTTCGCTTGTTGCCTCCTACTGTTGTGACATTCTTCCCGCTCTGTTATATAAGTATATCGCAAGCTTCCGATGTTCCCTTACATTGTCAATGCATTATTAAAACCCCTGTACCATACAGTAATGCAGAGTAAATATAACGCCGGATCATTTTTAGTTTTAATTCGTAACTGAACTTCGTAACTTTGGCTATTTCTAATTTAATTGTTTTGTCTACCTCACACTTGCCATCATTTATTGTACTAGGTAAGATACATTTTTTAAACGCGTATCTTCCCATTCACTCTAATCTGCCACATTGGCTTGGTACTATCTTTGCTGATAATCGTAGTTTGTTGTCTTTATATTTATGTCCAAGCTGTTTGGATTACTTGATTGCTGCACCTGGTTTAATCATTCTAGGATATCATGTGTTTCAGCCAACAAAACTGTATCGTCTACGTGAAATATTTTTACACAGAAGCCACAAACAGTATGTTGCACTATGTATTGTCTGGCATAGTTTGCGGCATCTGGACAGGTGCATACAGCAGAGATATATATCATATGAAGTGACTACATGAATAATATTTTAAAAAATTATCAAGATACGCCAACATGAAAACAATATTTATATCAGAAACACATTTCCAACAAGACAAATATCAGAATTACTTTCTGCTGATCAACAGAATCAACAGCATATCAAACTTTGTTCTTGCTGAAACAATAAAAACACACAGTCACAGGTATTGTTCGAATATGGGATATATGTTATTCCCACAGAAATTTCAAATGTATCACGAACTCTTTCTGTTTGCACAAAGCCGACTGAAGCCGCCTAATTGATAACGCCCCAATATATTCAAGCAATCGTATAGTGTTCGTGGAATACAGTATACACAATACTATGTATTTTCTCTATGTAAATATTACACCGGCTTGTGGATAATAAGGAGGGCGGTTTATTGTACACTAGCTGACCCGGCCCGGCTTCGCCCAGGCCCTGGAGGGGATCTATCTATCTATCAGTCTGTCTGTCTGCTTGTTTGTCTGTCTGTCTGACTGACCCGGCCCGGCTTCACCCAGTCCCTGGTGGGGAGCATCTCATTTAATTCATATACGTAGTCATATAAGCCCTCCCGTTCCCGACTATCTGTTTGTCTGTCTATCTGTCTGTCTGTCTGTCCCGGCCCGGCTTCACCCAGTCCCTGGTGGGGAGCATCTCATTTAATTCATATAAGTAGTCATATAAGCTCTCCCGTTCCCGACTATCTGTCTGTCTGTCTATCTGTCTGTCTGTCTGTCTGACCCGGCCCGGCTTCACCCAGTCCCTGGTGGGGAGCATCTCATTTAATTCATATAAGTAGTCATATAAGCTCTCCCGTTCCCGACTATCTGTCCGTCTGTCTATCTGTCTGTCTGTCTGTATGACCCGGCCCGGCTTCACCCAGTCCCTGGTGGGGAGCATCTCATTTAATTCATATACGTAGTCATATAAGCTCTCCCGTTCCCGACTGTCTGTTTGTCTGTCTATCTGTCTGTCTGTCTGTCCCGGCCCGGCTTCACCCAGTCCCTGGTGGGGAGCATCTCATTTAATTCATATACGTAGTCATATAAGCTCTCCCGTTCCTGACTGTCTGTCTGTCTATCTGTCTGTCTGTCTGACCCGGCCCGGCTTCACCCAGTCCCTGGTGGGGAGCATGTCATTTAATTCATATAAGTAGTCAAATAAGCTTCCGTTCCCGACTATCTGTCTGTCTGTCTATCTATCTGACCCGGTGTGGTTTCGCCCAGCTCCTGGCGCACAGTAACTTAAAAGAATGTCCTTCCACACACCATTCATTATTTTTAATGAAAACTGTTTTTAATCATCGACATGACAGTTGATAAGTTCTTTAAGCAGAAAAAGATGGGTTACAATGTTATGCATTATGCATTATTTTTATGAAAACTTTGAAAATGCCTTAAAGATTATATCACTATTTATTATAACTTATATGCCTGAAAATAACTATAGACAAAGAGTTTAGCAATAGTGCAAGTAAGTCCAACAATATGACTATAAAGTATATAGAAATGTCATTAAAAGTTATGCCCCTTGAAATAACTTTTCTAGAGTGAAGTCCCCCTGCTATATAGAAATTATATAATGAAAAATGAAAAAGTAAATGTTATTAAATAAGTAGAAGATTTTACACTAAGAAACTATTATAGTCGGTTGCACAGGAATGAAAGGAAGACGTGTAGAAAATTTCATCTCAATCGGATGTACCGTTATCGAACGCATCCAATACATAGCTGACCACAAACACACAAAGCCACATACACTCTGTTTTATAGATATAGATTATAGCGGGTTGCGCTAATAATGTAATAAGCCGGGTCGGCAGAGGGGTTCGACCCCTGCGTTCCTCGTCCGCCAGCAGAGGAAAAGACCGGCCACCTATTCCTCCACGCATTTAGGCACACAAAATGTGATAGCGATATCTCATTACAGACCCATGGCAGGTTACTGCTTGGGTATATGTTTGTTTTATGATAATATGTTTGTTTTTGATAATATGCTTGTTTTATGATAATATTTTTGTTTTATGATAATATGTTTGTTTTATGATAATATGTTTGTTTTAGGATATTATGTTTGTTTTATGATAATATGTTTGTTTTATAATAATATGTTTGTTTTATGATAATACCGGCCTGGTGTTGACCTCATCACCTTCACAGTGCCAACTGTGATATACAAAATACGTGTCTTGCGCAACATGACCATTGTGCTACTGGGTATGAGAGCATCCTTTACTATTTTCTTAACAAATCTTTGCGTTCTATCTGCCGTTATATAAGATCATCATCATTTGTCACTTCAATAACCCTGGTGGTCATGATTTGCTTTATCAAACCTACCAATAAATTATCAAACCAACCAACCCATATATATCGGACCGCGTGCAGACACATTTTCCTTTGTGTTGTCCGTGTTTTAAAAATAATAATTTTGTTTCTTTTTTGTGGTTACGTTGATAAAGACTTGGACCGAAACGTTCGCCAGTATTTGTGTATTTTTTTTTATCTGTCGAGCTTCTCAGCCATATTTTTAAATTGTATTTTATTTGGATTCCCATAGGAGCTCAGTAGCTCTAAAACCTATTGTTCTATGCTGTTTTACTACATCTACAGAGTGTCGTGGATAGAATTAGGCCAGACTTGTTTATCCAAGTGTACACAGTAGAGTAAACTGGCATCTGCCAACCATTATAGATTTCAACCTAATGCTTAATGTACCCAAACAGCCGCAGGTACGTACATGTGGTCGAAACAAATTTTACAACGCAGCTATTCTCTAGCTGGTTTCTTAGTTGGTTGACTGGGTGGCAGGCTGGCTATTTGGTTGCCTTGTTCACTGGTTGGTTGGCTGATTGGTTGGTTGATAGGTTCGTTGGTTGTGTGGCCAGTGGGTTATATGGTTAGCTAGTTGACTGGGTATTCAGCTAGCTGTTTCATTGCTTGGTTGGGTGACCGATTGACTTGTTGGTTACTCGTTTGTTAGTTGGGAGGTAGGTTGGTTGGTTGTTTGGGAGATGAATCATATAGAAGGTTTAACTCTTAATTCGATGCATTGGTTTTCATACTGACTTCCTGACATGCGTCTATGAGTGTGAGGATGGCAAAGAGAATGCTCTTTCGGCCTTAATCTTCTCCACAGATATTGAGTTAACAAAGATCTAATTCCCATTTGCAAGTACAGGTGCTAGATGTGTGTACAAGGCCGTACTAGAACTTCACAAGTGCAGAGAAGCATGTTAGGATCTAACCAATGCATGATTCATCACAGGGCTGAGATAAGTCCTTAGTCAGTGATGATTCCTTTATGCAGTTTAGGTATTTCATTTTGAACCGACTCCATTTCGAAGCCCGGCTGGAATCAACTAGCGCTTATCTGTAATTACAGGTCTGATATAGATATTGTATAGGAACAACTCAATAGTATCTTCTTTCTTCACTATGCAGTGTTTGCCCGCTATGTAACACCCGTGATGGTAGCAGCTTTAATAGGACACCGTGTGTCGAGCACCACACTCTCAAATTACGACACTGTTATGGAAGCGGGGTCCTTTGCCATTCCTTGCTACTTCCTTAGAGTTTCATGGACAGAATTAGGCCAGATATGTTTATCCAAGTGTGCACAGGAGAGTAACATGACATCTGCCAACCAGTGTAGGTTTCGACCAAGTGCGTAATGTACCCAAACAGTCGCAGGTACAAACATGTGGTCGGTACAAGATCTACAACTCACGACAGGTACAGCCGCATCTGAAAGAAGCCACCATTAGTAATCGATCACGGCTATGTGATATAGCCAATGAACATAATTATGTTGCTTTAGGTGTCGGCTAGCGTGAGTGTTACGATATTTGTCGCTTCTGGTCTGTTACAGATATGTTATTGGAGCTATTCTCTAGATGGTGGGTCGGTCGGTCGGTCGGTCAGTCGGTCTATAGGTCTATGGGTCTTTTGGTTTGTAGGATAGATGGTTGGTTAGATGGTTGTTTCACTGGATGACTGGGAAGCGGATCGGTTGATTGGTGGGTTGATTGGTTGGTTGGTTGACTGGCTGACTGGGAAGCTGATTTGTTGGTTAATTGGTTTGTTGGTTGGTGGTTTGACTGGCTGACTTGGAAGTTGGTTGATCAATTGGTTTGTTGGTTTGTTGATTGGTTGGTTGATTAGTTCATTGGTTGTTTGACTGGCTGACTGGGAAGTTGGTTGGATGGTTAGTTGGTTGATTGGGAAGCTGACTGGTTGGTTGGTTGGTTGATTGATTAGTTGGTTGGTTGTTTGACAGGCTGACTGAGATGCGGATTTATTGGTTGTTTGGTTGGTTGATTAGCTCACTGGCTGATTGCCTGGATGGCTGTTTCACTTGTTGGTTGGTTGGCAGGTTGGTTGGTAGGCTGGTTCATCACATGACATAGGAAATCGGCGAGGTTAGCCCCAGTATTTCAATGTAAGGAGACAATACTCAGTGGGTACTAAATAGCGTTAATGTAAAGATACCTGTCGTTCCTGATCTCTTGCATTTATTGAATGGGAACAATTCTCTATTATCTACTTTTTCATTATATCGTATAGTTTAAACTAGCACAAGATACTATTACACGATTTATACGCATTGGGCATATGGTGCTAGACCCATTTTCTTAATAGAGATTATAGACCAATTGACACTCGGTGAGTGATGTGGTCAGTGTAACACCGCCCGCCTTTAATTTCCTCCCATCCAGTTAACCTTGGATAGCCCATTTCAATTTGAAAACTTCGACACGCTTTACATTTGAACCCATGACTTCCGGGCTGGTAGGTGAGAGTCTAGCCAATGCATTAACGCGGCTCCCACATCGTATATGTCCGCTACGTAATACTCAGGATGAATAAACGGAGACTCTGGCGTATGATATCACGATTTCAAACATGCCAATGGAGGTGTTGGCTGTAACGGCGGCGTTCCGATGACTGACAACGACATGTGTTGGTGACAGGCTTGTAAAACATGCTGCGTAAAACTGGTATGTTCTCCATTAGAGTCGCGTATTTTTTGTTTTACACCTTATCTTCCATAGGGGCATACTCCCTGAACCAACTCACGCCAAACTCTCCTATCTTTTACCATCTCCCACCAAAATGTCCTATCTTTTACCAACTCCCTCTAAACCGCCCTAACATTTACCATATCCCACCAAACTGTCCTATCTTTCACCACCTCCCTCCAAACTGTCCTATATTATACCATCTCGCACCAAACAGTCCTATATTTTACCATCTCCCGCCAAACTGTCCTATATTTTACTATCTCCCGCTAATATGTCCTAACTTTTACCATATCCCACCAAACTGTCCTATCTTTTACCATCTCCCGCAGAATGCGATTGTGTTCTAGTAAAGATTACCGATTCTACTTCTCGTCTTGGTTGATTCACTCATTGCATAGCAAGGAAAGCAAAGCGTGCAACATCCATGCTAGCTCTCGTCGTTCGCTAAAAGAAACAACGATTGACAACATGTTCTTCCGTGCACTCAGGCCTACAGAATGATGGTCCAATCACTTCACATACCCGCATCAGGCTCAAGCTTTTTCCCCCGCATATTCTTTACAGGACATTGCAGTCAACACCAGCATTTTCGACTGCTGTTGATGTCTTGGCAAGTTTTACGTTCAGTAGTTTGCCCTTGCTTTCTGAATAACCGGCTCACATACCTCCGTAAGTAACCAGCGCGACGTGATCCGCTGCCGAATCTCGTGCAGCTGTGTTTTGTACGAGAGTATACGGGATTACGAACAACGTCCTTAACATCTTCGTCAAGGAGACCAGCAGGTTCTAGCTACTGATTATTAAAAAACAGCAGGGAATATGCTAGAATTACAACCTCTACAACTGAAACGAGTTTGTGTTATATATTGCGACGTGCAACCCGAATTATGTGCCCATAAAAAATCACCGCGAGTGTTGTTAAGTTGGTGGGCCGTCCCTCTTGATCGATAAACCTAATTAATTGGCTTATAAGGTTGTCAGTAGGCAAACACAGTACGTTGTAGTGAGATTGCGCACTACTTTTTACACATGTCAGGGGTAAGTCAGGAAGTAAAGGATACGCCGTGAGGAATATAGTGCATGTGGTGCTGGCGACATGTGTTTATTGGCCACTGGGCACTCGAATGGTGATGAGGTCAGTGTCACTCCTGCCGCCTTTATTTCCCAATAGATATTTTAATACAATTGAGAATACAATAATACGGTGAAACCCGACACCCCATATTGTGCCAACGGCTTCAGGCGGAGGAGCGCAATTGGGAAGATGCGAGCCTTATCCTAGTGCGAGGAAATGCAACCTAAAGACTAAATGTCGTGGCAGGGCAGACCAGGCCCTAAGCCTTGATTGGCAACTGGTCTAGGATTGAAGATCCGACAGGCTAACAGTTAGAGCATTGCTTTGATGATCCGGCAGCTTCTGCAGATTGTCGTGTTCCGGATGTATTGGTGTCACCTTTCCTCTGGAGTAAACTAGACGGGCCGAGAGAAGGATCATGCTGCATGGGCAACACATGATCTCTAAATTCAGCTCAGGCTTTGTGTTATGGAGAGATAACCCATTTTACAAACCATCGTCTGTCAAGACGGCAAGGTGCCAGTCAGTCAGTCAATACGATGATAATTACAAAACTTTCCCGTATAAACAATATTAGCATGTTTTGATTTGTTTTTTTTTTAAAGTTGCATATCCCTTACAGGACGTTGCAGTCAAGACTAGCATTTTTCAGCTGCTGTTGATGTTCTTGGCAAGATTACGCTCAGTAGTTTGCCATTGCTTTCTGAGCGACCGGCTCACATACCCCGTAAGTTACCAAAGCGACGCGATCCGCTGCCGAATCTCGTGCAGCTATGTTCCTCACGTGGATATACGGGATTACAGAGAAAGTTGTTAACGTCTCCGCCAGGGATACCGGCATGATTTGAATACTAGAGATATAATGATCACATATGTTCTTGTCTCGACTATTCTATATGTTCTTGTCTCGACAATGCTATGTGGTCTTGTCTCAACAATGCTATGTGTTCTTGTCTCGACTATTCTATGTGTTCTTGTCTCGACTATTCTATGTGTTCTTGTCTCTACCATACCATGTGGTCAAGCCGTCCATATGTTTATCTCTTTGCCTTCACTTTGGTCTTTTTCTTTCAATCTTGTCAATATTCACTGAATTTTTCCGTTTATTTCTTCTCAAAACGTGCCCATAAAATCTTGATTGACTACTATTAATTTCTCCAATTAATGTTTGTTTCCTTTAGGACTTGCTCATTAGTTTTCCTGACTGCCCATGATACACGTTGCATTTTCCTCAGAAACAACATTTACACGATCATTATATATATATATATATATATATATATATATATATATATATATATATATATATATATATATATATATATATATATATATATATATATATATATATAAGAGAATGTTTGTGTGTGTGTCCTTTATGCGTTCCCGTACGGTCCATCCAATTGAGATGAAAATTTCTACACATGTTCTTCTCACTCCCGCGGATACAACTGACATAGTTAGTTAGTTTAAAAACAGTTTTGTACGTAATAAAACATTATACATATATATTTATAAACTCGTATATCCAGATTACGCTGCATGGTAGCTGTCGTTGCTGTCATTTGTTGGTACGCTTTTGAAAGTGTAGCAAGAGGGGAAACTGCGTGGTCTCGAGGTATGGTGTCCGCTTCGAGTGCTAGAGGTCCCGGGTTCAGGCCTTCTAGTAATACATTTTCCCTGGTCTCTGGGTAGTGAGATCGGACACCCGTGTGTATTGTTGCGCACGTAAAAAATCCCTTGGCAGTTGGAAATCGAAAAAGAGTAGCCAAACGGCGCTGCCTGGGCAAAATTTTGAGTTAAAACTCTGCCCAAAGTATTTTCAGGATACTCGCCGGTGCTACGGAGTTCGTGCACTGAGCTGAGTTTCTCCAGACTCAGATTTGAGTTAAAAGGAAAACGGAGCACTTATGGGTTACACCCGTGTGCAGTAATGTTGATCCATCGACTAAACCAGGGGTGGGCAAACTACGGCCCGCGGGCCGCATGCGGCCCGCCAAGTGATTTTATGCGGCCCGCGAGGGCATTTAGAAATAAAAAAATTTAATTCGTTTTTAAGTTATTTTATTGAATTGTACAGAATTTCATGTACCGTTATGATGAGTGTCAATAACAAACGTAAGATTGAAGATGAATGCCGTGTTTTTAATGATGAATGGACAACTAAGTACTGTTTTATAAAAGTTGGTAGCAAATCAGTGTGCTCGTTGTGTCGTGAGTCAGTGGCTGTCTACAAGGAGTACAATTTAAAAAGATTATCAAACAAAACATTCCAATTTTGGATACAATTTAATGACGGAAGAGAAGAAAAGGAAATGCCTTGAGTTGGTGAAAAATTTGGAGAAACAGCAAACTGTTTTCACTAAACAGTCTTCAATTCAAGATGCCGCAACTGAAGCTAGTCTTGTGCTGTCACACAGAATTGTAAAACAGAACAAGCCATTTTCTGATGGTGAGTTCATCAAGGAATGTTTGCTAGATGCAGCAAACATTATGTGTCCAGAACAACAAAAAAATAGAACAGATTTGACAAGGAGAACTGTGCTCAGGCGTGTTGACAAGATCAGTGACAACTTGATGCATAAACTTCAAGATGCAAGTAAACAATTTTTTGTGGTATTCTCTTGCATTGGATGAGAGTACCGATGCACATGATACTGCCCAATTTTTGATATTTATACGTGGAATAAACATGTCTTTCAAACTCACTGAAGAGTTACTGAGTGTTGAGTCACTCAAAGACACAACCACAGGCCATGATATATTCAATGCTGTTACTAACTGTATTGAAAGAACTGTGGTGGATTGGAACAAGATGGCAAGTGTTACAACTGACGGAGCTCGTGCTTTGACTGGAAAAAATGTAGGTCTGGTAAAGTTGATAAGTGATAGGATTAAAGCAGAATATCCAGACCACACATTATTACCACTTCACTGTGTGATTCATCAAGAAAGTCTGTGTAAAACTGTTTAAATAGCAATCATGTTATTGACCCAGTTGTCAGTGTCATCAACCTCATCAGATCAAGAGGACTTAATCACAGACAGTTCAAGTCATTACTTGTCGATTTGGAAACTGAACATTCCGATGTCCTGAACCACACCAATGTTCGATGGCTGAGTCTCGGCAAGGTGTTGAGGCGAGTGTGGGAACTCAGAGAAGAAATAGTCATGTTCCTAGAGATGAAGGGCATTGAATGTGACTTTAATACTAACACTGTCAATAAAGAGTGGCTGTTAGACTTTATGTTTGCCACTGAAATTATGGAAAAGTTAAATGAATTGAATGTCAAACTTCAGGGCAATGGTGTGTTTGCACATGAATTGTATGTATATGTAAAATCACTTCAAGCAAAACTCTCACTGTTCTCCAAACAAGCAAGTGAAAAAAGATTTTGTCACTTCCCTTTGCTGAAACAAGAAACCATTTCTGGTGAAATAACTGAAAAATACAAAGCCCAATTAGATGCATTGATTGAAGAATTTGGATAGAGATTCCAAGATTTCAAGAAAATAGAGCCATAGTTCAATATCCTCAGTTCACCTTTTAGTGCAGAAGCTGATACAGCCACAGAGGACATACAGTTGGAGCTGCTTGACTTACAAGCAGATCATGACCTGAAAGAGAAATTCAAGACAGATGGTTTGCTGGATTTCTATGGATCTTTATCACAAGAATCATTTCCCAACTTGAAAAACTTTACAGCTAAACTTTTATCATTATGTGGATCAACATACATTTGCGAATAAGCATTTTCTTGCTTGAAGATCAACAAGTCTAAGAATAGGTCTTTATTGTCGGACTGCAATTTGCATGCTGTCATGTGAATTTCAACAAGTAAACTTGCTCCAGATTTCAAGAATATAAAGCAGTTACATACATCTCATTAGAAATCAACAACTGTAGTGACAATGTAGTCGCTGTGTGTCTAAGTTAAAGCCATTGATAATAAAGGATATTTGTTATAATCACAAGTTGTAAAATCGTGTTAACAAATTAGTAAAAGTTTTTGTCCATTTTGTCAAATATAATGTATAAGTGTTTAAGTAAAATAAAATTGCTATAATTAGCTATTTATACTGCTTAATAACCTATAAATAATTAATAATTACTTATTGTGATAGGTTGCTGTAAACAAAATGGATATATATATATATATATATATATATATATATATATATATATATATATATATATATATATATATTTATGCGGCCCGCCAATAGCTTTACATTTGTCAATGCGGCCCTCCGCACGAAAAGTTTGCCCACCCCTGAACTAAACTAAACTAAACTAAGTGTCAAGAAAATTCACACCAAAGGGTTGCTATAGTCGCCATTTTGTTGGCCGGAAATCTAATTACTGATAAAAGACATAATTGCATGTCTTTTACAGGATGTCGCAAAAAAAAAAAAAAAAAAAAACCTTCATTTGTTTCTGTTTGTGATATATTAGGCAAAGTATACGTTCGATAGTTGGTCTGAATGAACGACGCTCATACTATAAAAATCAACGCCAGGTGGTCTGTTTTGGAATTGTCTGCGGCTGATTTCGAACCTTCAATTTGGTATGTCGGAGAATTGTGAAACGCTTTCACTGCCCTTAAACCCACGCGCCAACTGATACAAATCCCAGCGGTCACGAGTCTGCAATATAGCACAAAGTAAATTACACACCGATGGGTTGTTCCGGAGATTCAATTCCTCCTGTACTAGAACAACAATGAGGGACGTATTAAGGAATTATGAGAACGAGCTATGTATCAGTGTTCCCTCTTTGCGTGTTAGTTTAAGACAGTGATGCAGAAATTCCTTTACGGTGGATATTATGTGGCCAGTAATTTGTTTTCCTTTCAGATCCTCATAAATATCACCAGGAGATTCATTTATCACAAGGAACACTGCACAAAACATGCCTACACTTCCATGTTTCAATTTCAGATCGCAGATTTACCGCTGGGATCCACATGTATGAAGACGTTCTTAAGTCATTTCCGTTAATCTGTCAATAACAGGATATACTAACACATGGACGGTGTTGCGGTGCAAACAGATTGGAATGAATAAGATTAGGAAATATTGTTGTTGTTGATCTCTTAGCTGCTGAGTTCCCCAGTTGATATGTATGTGTAATACGTGTACAACATCTGAACCGACCAATCATTTCTGCTCTTTAAATGTTCGTTAATATACTGGGTACAGCATTACGGTCCTTAATGTTTGTGTGTTTGTTATTTGACCTATGCCGTTTAAATGTAAAATTCTGAGACCTATTGCTATCTCAAGGGTTAGATAAGAATTATATCCACAGTTAATGTGTCGATGTACACTTGTTTCTGCAGCAAGCCGCTGTCGTCATTTGTAGGTTGAGTTAAGTTGGGTTGAGCTAAGAACTGACATCAATGCGCTCAGGACATTCCCATACGCGCTCCGTACCCACGTTCAACAGCCAGGGAAGAGTCATACCGTCCCTATCGCTATCTGATTGAAAGTTCTCCTGGTCTTCCCTCTCAGTTTTGATAATCTTCCAGAACCCCTGCCGATCCCCCGCAATTTATTTCTTTCCACATAGGTTCTCAATCTTTTCGCCCAACTTCTCCACCTGGTTCCAATAGGTGACAGGTTCGAATTCTGGTCGGTAACTATAGCTTAAAATTTTTATTTTGTCTGATGCATCCTCTTGTCTCCGCTTCCTCTTCTACTTCCATGAGCGCCGTTTATTTGTGAAATGTCTTAGTGGCCTCAAATGGTTCCCCAGCTGATGCGGTTGGCAACCCACTGCTTTTCTTATGATTGTGAATGTCTTCTGCTGTCATTCCAGGGTCCAGCACAGTGAGTGTGTAACTGCTGTATACGGATATAGTGGCTCATTCCTAGCGTGTTGAAGAAGATGTTCCGTGGTTTTATAATAGCGAAAACAATGTCCACAAAGGGGTGCATGTCGGGGGATGATAGAACGTATATGGCTATTGATTCTATGAAGCCATGTTTGAAAGTGATAAATTAGGCTGTCTTGTTTTAATACTAAGGCAGCTGATGTTGTCATTGACTTGGGTTTGGTATTTCATTAAAAAGAGTTCGACCCATTATTCGCTTTGCCTATCTGTTTAGTCAACTTTTCCTGGTATTGTTTCTGATAATCTACTGGACTTGTTTCATACTGCAAAGTACGGACAGAGTTTGATGAGAAGGGTAAAGACAGACATGCTGCGTGAAGAGTGGCATGATTGAATATTTTAAAAAAAATGGAAGATAAAAAGCATCCGGTGGGTCTTTTCTCCAATGCATGCTGGTGTCTTGGGAAATCAGAAGATGGGAAAGTTTACTGTGTCTGTGAGTTGGCTAATTACGCACGATAAGGCACATGTGGGCCTGGCCGTTTTGGATCATGTGTATGGTGCGGAAGAATAGATACACCATCATTGCCTGGAGAGAATGGTTGGCAGGTGGTGTCCAGAGAATCTGGCCGACACCCGTGATCCGAGATAAGGCCAGACTGACAAATAATCAGATTACAGCTGGTGCCTTAGTATGGAGGCTCTTATCTGGTTGGTGAAGATGAGGACGGAGCGCGTATTGAAATATTCCGAGTGCTGTGATGTCGGTTCTCAACTGCGGTCTTAGGAAGTCTCTCAGCCTTCGAATTTCCCATGATGCTGCTGTGACCATCGTAACATTATACTGAAGAAGTGGAATAAAATCACGCTGGAACATTACTATAACAT